>CM019150.1:54534570-54550112 GCA_009733165.1 Naja naja | reverse complement strand
CATATTTCCAACTTTGAAATGAAAAAATCTGCACTTCTTTAAAAAAGGCATCAGCCCATGTTTGAATATATCACTTAGGGGCTCCTTAATCTTCTCATCCTAGATTGCTCTCCTTTTTTCAGCACAAAGCCTTCAAATACAAGACTTTAAAATAATATTCATTGATGCAAGTAGAGGTTGCTTAAAACATTATTATTGCTAGGGAGAAATTTTTTTTCTTATCAACCCATACCATTCTGTGTCTGCACAACTCTGTTTGATAAACCACAATGGCTAAGCTAAAATTAAGCATGACACATTGGGATAATGTACACATCCTGCTTGCTCTGGCACAAAGATGTCTAACTACAGAGGACATGTCCTCAAAATGTCAGGTCCATCTAACTGCTGACCCACTGCTGAAGCAGCCTGAAGTCAGGTTTACATATTCCAATGTGAAAATACAGTATTGTTTTTCCTATCTTGACAATCAAGACTGCCTAGATGAGGAACTTTAGCTTTATATGGCCAGGTTCAGCTTCAAACTGGCAGGTCTGCTGTGAAATCACTCAATCCTGTCTGGGTTTTTTTTTAATTCGCATTTATATGCCGCCCTTCTCCAGAGACTCAGGGTGGCTTACAATTTTGGGAGCACAACCCAATGGCTCAGCAATAGCCTTCATTCCATTGTATATGCCTGCTTATTAGTAGGGCTTTTTGGCCCCCCCAAGCAGCATTTTTACAAAGTCAGCTTATTGCCCCCAACAATCTTGGGTCCTCAATTTACCTAGCCCAGGAGGATAGAAGGCTGAGTCAACCTTGAGCCTGGTGGGATTCGAGCCTGCACTAATTGCAGGCAGCTGGAACTAAGTGCTAGGTGTTTAACAGCCTGCACCACCAAGGCTCTCTGGTTGCTAGGCACTGTGTCACCATTGTTATTGACTGTGGCTGAAGATCAGACATCTTTGTGCAGCCTACTTCTTATTCTTTTGCAGGATTTAGATATTACAATGCTGATCCGGAAGACAGCTATCCTGTACTGTAACTTTATATTTCCACTATTCAGGAAAGGAACCCCAAAGGTCAGAGAATTTGCATGGCACCCTCCCTCCCCAACATGCATAAGGACTTGGTTTGATTGTATCTTTTCTTTTATGTATACCGAGTATTTGCACCAAGACAAGTTCCTTGTGTGTCCACACTTGGCCAATAAAGTATTCTATTGACAATGCAGTGTACAGGTAGTCTTCACAAGCATAGAGTCCAACATTTATGTTGTTAAATGAGAAACTTCTTAAGTGAGTTTGTTCTACTTTACAACCTTTCTTAGCACATTTATTACATGAATCACTGGATGTCTTAAATTAGTAACACAGTTAAGTGAATCTGTCTTCCCCATTAGCTTGTCAGAAGTGGCAGGGGATCAAATGACTTCAGGACACTGCAACTGTCATAATATTTATTATTTATTTATTTATTTATTATTTGAACTTGTATGCCCCATCTCGAGACTCGGTGACTCACAGCTAAAACAAAGACAATAAATACTTAAAAACAATTAAACAATTTACAAGTCCAGATACTAAAACCAATTACACACAATTAGCGTTAAAACTATCCCCAGGAAGGTCACAGCCAGGTTGGTCAAATAACCAGATCTTTAAATCACGGTGGAAGGTCTCGGAGGTGGGGGGCCAGGGGGAGCTCCAAGGTCAGTTGATTCCAGAGGTCAGGGGCATGACAGAATAGGCTTCGCCGCTGGGGACCGCCAGCGGCATTGGCCCACGCCGCCGGGACGAGTCCTTGCTATGTGCTCGCTGAGGCGGCCAGCATTTGATATCGGCAGAAGGCGCCCCTTAAATATTGAGGACCCATGTCATGCAGGACTTTGTATGTTAAAACTAAAACCTTGAATCTCACCGAGTGCAACCGGCAACCAGCAAGCAAGCGCAGAGAGGCAACATGGGAGAATCGGGAAACTCCCATCACCACCAGCGCCGCGCATTCTGCACCAGCTGCAGTCTCTGGATGGTATGCAAGGGCAGTCCTAAATAGAGGCGTTGCAGTAGTCAAGTCTAGAGGTAATAAGAATCAGTTGTCAAGCATCTGGATGTAAATCATGACTGGGGATGCTGCAATGGTCATAAGTGTGAAAAGCAGTTCATAAATTATTTTTTCAGTGCCGTTGTAACTTTGAATGGTCACAACGAACTGCTGTAAGTTGAGGACTACTTGTATTGTCTTGAAACTTAGATTGAGGAAATCTCTTTTAGAAGAGATCAATATTTCTACAACTTGAACATTTAAAAGGTATATTATGTAGATTTGCATGTCAACAATTTTGATATTCCTGTTGGTAAACAAAGCATTTCTAATCAATTCTTCTAATCACTCTCACAGCCTTTTCATGGGGAGTCTATTGCTATCGACATGGCAAACTGATCTTGAATTTCTCGACAGGACTATTTATCTCCTAGTAAGTAAATGATTCTAAAAAATAATTTTATAAATGGTGCTATTTAGGTTTTCCAAATTAAATACAGATTAGGGTTCTGATTTCAAGATGCAGTAATATGGCTGAGCATTAGATACCAGCATCTATGAAAACTTTTCATAAAGTTAATACATACTTCCATTATTTTTCACTGTGACAGGCATATTGCATTCATAAAGTTGATAATTCTGTGGTGAATTTTAAAAAATATTGGAAGAATGCCCAGAATGCACTACATCAATACATTTTTCCTGGTTGGGGACATTGGACATGACTATAATTTCAGATGGGAAAAACCAGAAGTCTTTACAGTATTGACTGATGGAACTGTCTAGACAGCAGTAGCACATGGCTCTGTCTTAGGCATACATTAAGGGCACATTCAGTCCCACATTCTGAAATGGGAGGAAAGCACTGCAAAGCTGCTGTGATAAAACCATTATGTCTTAGCTTATTATGTGAATCAACTCACCATTTTAGTAATAGCTTGTTTTGGTATTAAGAATATGAATATGATTATGTATTTTATGATATTGAGTTTTGTTGCTCTGTGGGAGGTCTTTTTGAGAGAGATGTTGCAGAGGTGAGGGCTAATTGTCTGAAATGCAATAACAAAGTTGTCTTCTTCCAAGTTGCAATTATGTTTAAAGTAGTTTCCTCAGTTCAGCTATGCTTCTTTTAAAGCCTATTTGTAATGGAAGTGAATTTCAAATGGGCATTTTGAATAACAGCAGTTGAAAAGCAAATTAAGCCCAGGCAAAAACTGATTCACAGGCAATCAGTGTGGTGATTTTTTTTAGTAAGTATTGATGACATACAAGCATTGTAAGTAATTTACTGAGTCCCCACTTTCCAGTGAACATGTCGGTTTGTCATACTTACGCAAAATTTATCTGAATTAAATTAATCCAATATTCTGCATTCACATAAAATACTGAACCTTTAACTAACCATACTGACTGAGTGTGACTAGATTGGGTCTAGCATATATTACATACGTGGCAAATCTCTATCACTTGTAAAAAATAGCTGGGTAGGAATAAAGTTTTCAATAGGTCTACCTGCTGTCTCCTTCCTTCCATCTATTTGTGGCTATAGCACTTTTAGTACAATATCTTCAAGGCAAATTTCAACTATCCAAATTTGTCCTAATCGATATTAATATTCAATCAATATTGATAGGATTGGCTTTTAAATATTGACCTGAGTTTTCAGTAACACATGCCATTTCTGGACTATTAATCTTAAATGGACTTTCTGACAGTCTGCTCTGCCTTTCCTCCATCTCGATTTTCCAATTTGTACACCACTTTTTCATCTTTTATTTATTCATAATTTATATTTATTTATTTGAACTTGTATGCAGCCCCATCTCCGAAGACTTCGGCTCACAATAAAACATAGAACAATAAATATTTAAAAAGCATTAAACCAACAAGCCCAAATATAGAACACAACAATAAAATAAGTTAAAAACATCCCTCCCCAAGGAGGGTCACAACCAGGTTGGTCAAACAACCAAGTTTTTAATTCACGGCGGAATGCGGAGATCAGGGGCCAGGCAGACTCCAGAGGCAGTTGATTCCAGAGGTGGGGGCATAACAGAAAAGGCTGTCGTCGGGGAAATACCAACGGCATTGACTTCGCCGATGGGACCCGAGGAGTCCTTGCCTATGAGCCCGCACAGAGCGGCCGGCACTAGATATTGGAAGAAGGCGGCTCCCTCAGATATTGGGGACCCATGTCGTGTAGGACTTTGAATGTCAAAACTAAAACCTTGAATCTCACCGGGCTGTCGGCAACCAATGCAGGCCACGCAGAAGGGGTAACATGAGAGAACGGGTAACTCCATCACCGTCAGCGGCGCATTCTGCACCAACTGCAATCTCGGATGGTATGCAAGGGCAGTCCTAGATAGAAGCGTTGCAGTAGTCTAGTCTCGAGGTGACAAGAGCGTGAGTGACGTCGCGTAAGGAGTCCCGATCCAGAAAGAGGCGAAGCTGTCGAACAAGGCGGAGCTGGGCAAAGGCCCCTGGCGGCGGCCCCCACCTGCTCCTCCAGCGGGCCGTACATCCAGGAGGACCCCCAGATTCAGCCCCTATCCACAGGGGTAACACCTCACCCCTATGGCCAAGGATAAACAATCCTGGATGGGCGAGGCCCGACATAAAGCCACTCAGTCTTGGCGGGTTGAGTGAGCATGTTCCTACCATCCAGATCCGTACGCATCCAAACACGGGACATCAGGGAGAGGCATCACTGATCTGGCCAGGGGTGGAAAAGTACAGCTGAGTATCATCAGCGTACTGATGGAATTTCACCCCAAAACCACGGATGATCTCACCCAGCGGTTTCATGTAGATATTAAATAAGAGAGGGAAAGGACCGACCCTGTGGGACTCCATAAGAGAGCCCTCCGAGGTGGCCGAACCCTCCCACTAACACTGCGAGCCCGAGAGGTAGGAGGAGAACCACTGAAGAACAGTGCCCCCACTCCCAACCCCGGGAGGCGCAAGGATACCATGGTCGATGGTATCAAAAGCAGCTGAGAGGTCCAATAGGACCAGGACAGAGGAAAAACCCTGTCCCGGGCCCTCCAGAGATCATCCATCAGTGCGACCAATGCCGTCTCCGTGCTGTAACGGGTGGAAGCCCGATTGAGTGCGGATCCAGGTAGTCCGCTTCATCCAGGAAAAGCGGAACCTGCTGAGCCACCACACTCTCAACAACCTTAGCCAAAAGCGAAGGTTGGAGACAGGACGAAAGTTGTCTAACACGGTCGGGTCCAAGGCAGGCTTCTTCAGGAGGGTCTCACCACCGCCTCCTTCAAGGCAGAAGGGAAGACACCCTCCCTTAATGAAGCGTTGACAACTGCCGGAGCCAGCCGCAGGTGGCCTCCCTGGCGGCATAAGTCAGCCAGGAGGGACAGGGTCCAACAAACATGTGGTGGAACTCAGTGGCGCATAATCCTGTCCACTTCATCCTGAAACAAGATCAAACTCATCCCAGATAGCGGTGGCCAGACTACCCACAACTTCGTTCCTCCGACCACTGCAAATTAGAGGACAACCCGTCCCGAATCGGCGATCTTATCCGCCAGATATTGACCAAACTCCTCAGCCCTGCCCGCAGCGGGTCCGGCCCCTCCTCTAAGCGAAGGAGGAGCGGGTAACCCGAAACAGAGGCGGCTGGGCGATTATCTGCGGGCGCTATGAGAGTGGAGAGATAAGATCTTCTGCCTCTCCCATAGCTACCAGGTAAGTCCTAATATAGGCTCTTAGCTGGGCACGATCGGATTGAGCGGGTAGACCTCCACCTGCTCTCTAAACCCCTCGACGGCGTTTCATCTCCCGGAGCTCCTCAGTATACCAAGGAGCAAGCGGGATCCCGGCGTGTAAGGGGCGCATGGGGACAACCCTGTCGAGGGCCTCTGATGCAGCCCGTTGCCAGGCCACAGCCAGATCCTCGGCAGAGTTGTGAGCAAGGGAAGAGGAAAAGACCCCAGTTCTGCCTGGAACCTTTCAGGGTCCATCGAGCCTGGGGCCATCTAGGAGGCTCCTCCTCCCAGCAGTGGGGCGGCCTGCTGGAAGACCAGCCGTAGGAGATAGTGATCAGACCATGGAGCGGGCAAGGTTGTAAAAGTAACTTGCCCTCTGTCACTCCGCACCGTTCAGAGACAAAAACTAGGTCAAAGTATTCCCCCTCGTGAGTGGGCCTTGAATCAACTGGGTCAGGCCCATGGCCTCCATAGATGCCATGAACTCCTGGGCCAAACCCGGCCCCCCAGGGAAGGCAGATTGAAGTCCCCAGGACCACAAGATCCGGGAGCTCCAGCGCACCCCAGAGAGAGATCGAGCCCAGGTAGGGCAGCTGCCACAGCTGGGGAAAGGTATGTAAGCAGCAGACCCACCCGACCACTAGGCCCCACCTCACAAGGAGGGTCTCACTCCCGCCTATCTCTGCAACAGTGGTCTCCCTTGGAAACAGGGTCTCCCTAATAACCACGGCCACCCCACCACCCCTACCCTGAGCCCGCGGTGGTGCAGAACCGAAAACCTGGAGGGCATAAGTCAACCAGAGGAACACCTCCCTCCGGGCCCAACCAGGTCTCGGTGATACAAGCCAGGTCAGCCTCCTCCTCAATGATCTCACGGAGGAGGGAAGACTTATTAGCCACGGACCTGGCATTAAAATACACCAACCTAAGGCCAGGGATCCCAGTTCCGATGCTCCCTAGGGAGGAGGCCACAGGGCGGGCCCACCGCACAAAGATGGCGGTGCGGCGCTCCCAACACATGATATGGCCCTGTGCCTCGGCGTCTTCGACCAATGCCAACCACCCTGGGGATGCAGCCCCACCTCAGACCCGGGGCCCGCCACCTCCCGCCCCGCCCTCCCCACCGTGCACGGGCTGCAAAAGACCCCACCAACCCCTCCTAACCCCTTAAGGCGACCAATTAAAAATTTTAAAACCTCCCCTTCGAGACAACCAAAATTTGGAACCCTTGGTCATGCTATGCCCCTCTGGGAATAAGAAACCGTCATCGAGGAGGGGCTTTGACAAAACAGCGGGGCGTCTCAGGGACAGGGGAACACCCCTGGCGCAGCTCAAGAGAAAAGTAGATGTATCCCATAGTGGTTATTGCTAGGGGCAGTTCAGTCCAGATAGATGGTAAAAAGTCCAGAATAGATGGTAAAATTCAGTTCAGTTCACGATGGTCAGTCAGTTCAATCAGTTCCAGAGCCAAAGCAACAGGAAAACTTCAACCCAGGTGGCATTCTCACCACCCACGGGAATAAGTCCTGTGAACTCTGAGACAGCTCAACTCCTCTCTCTCACCGAGGGACAGTCATCAGGGTAGCTCTAGACAGGAAAGGGGGACAGGCACCACTGGTCTCTCACCTCAGCAGTGCTAGACAACATGGCATGCTCTCACCACACCATGTGGCCCCAGGCAACTGAAAACAGATTGGGGGAGGAGAGATGGTCCAGGCATGGTGAGGCGGCCACTAAGGGCCCGATGCCCTCACCAGCCAATCACCTCTACTTGCGTCCTCCAGTCCTGAGACAGATGGCAAGCCTCCCAGCAAGCGATGCAAGCCGTGAACAGCCATTGTTGACTTTCCGACCCAGCAAGGACAACCGGGTCGGACGGCGAACTTCTAGCGGCACAGCTTCCGGCGGCATAGGCCAAATCACCACGGCCTCGGGTGTAGATACTGGTCCCGGACTCCAGGCTTCAGGCACAAGTACAGGCTCCAGGCTCCAGGTTCCAGGCCCAACACTGGCTCCAGACACGAACCCTGGCTCCAGACTCCGCTGGCTTCAGGCTCCACTGGCTCCATGTTCAGGCACGGCCCCGGATCCAGGCCCCAGAGTCCAGCCTCGGCATGAGCCCTGGTCCCAGGCTCCAGACTCAAAACTCCAGGCACTGGAAGGCTCTGGAATTGTGGAGACTGCCAGGCCACAGAGCCACACCCCAGCCGCCATGACAAGCGACAGCCTCCGGGAAAAAGAAAAACCCGGGCGGCATCGCCATCCCTCGCCGCCAGTCCGCTCGCCCGGTCCGCTCACAGTGGCACCATGGCCCAGGAAAAATAGCCGGGCCAGACAGAAAACCGAGCAGCCGTATAATCGAGCGGCTGCGGGGCCTTGGCGTCAGCGCCGGAAACAATGCAGCGCCGGCCCGCTAAGGCCGTAAGGCCGCACCAGCCGCCCAGCGCCGTCCCAGCACCAGCCGGCAAGCGAAACCGCCGACTCGCTGCCGACTTCCGTCAAAGCCGACCCAGGAAAAAGCCCTGGGTGGGCGCTCAGGAGTCGTCCTCAAGGGCTGGCAAACCCCAATATCTGGGCTTAAACAAGTTCCCCCACAGCAAACACCAGCGCTCACCTCCTCCGAGCCGCCATTACCCTGCACATGCGCAGACCATATAATGAATTGCTGCTAGAAATTGGATTTCAAAGAAATGAGCTAAGCTATCTGGACTACAGTAATTTCTGGGCATGGGATTACATTAAATGCTCTACCTTCAAATGGGACTCGGTGGGCATGGTGCAGTAAAGATATGTTGATAAATGTCTGTGACTTACCTGACCTTGGTGAGCAAAGTCGAAAACTGTTGCTCGGTTGTTTTCAATATATCCAGATGCAGCGAAATAGCTAGCGT
Source organism: Naja naja (assembly GCA_009733165.1). Taxonomy (NCBI): domain Eukaryota; kingdom Metazoa; phylum Chordata; class Lepidosauria; order Squamata; family Elapidae; genus Naja; species Naja naja. Next base: position 54,541,471 of record CM019150.1, on the reverse strand, counting down.
CTGTATCGCTGCGCGTTTCCCTACAAACTTTGCATATTAGCTGAACTCAGTTACTTGAGAACAGTCATCAGCTAAACATCTTCATTGGAAATTCCCAGCTCCTTATTCTTAAAGGAACGAAGACTTGGCGCTTTTTTTTCCTTTGAAAATGTTGTTCTTTTGTTGGGAACCACCTTCTGTGCTATTCGAGTGGATAGATCCTTTACCCCACCCTCCCCCTTAGAGTGCCCAAAATGTCGCTAATGCGTACGGAACTGCAGTCGCCGGCCGTCCCCCTTTACCTTGTTTTACCATATCTTCGCAAGCGCTCCCCGCTGTTCGGAGACAGCCGCCAAAGAGCGCGACCGACCTCTCTGCCTATCTCGGCTTCATTAGCCGGACCGGGGCTTGTCGAGGCTCGGTCGGGAGGCGTGGCCTTTCTGGCTCCGCCCCGGAAGGACGCGCCGGCCGGGTTGAGGCAGCGGCGGTAGCCGAGGAAGACTACTAGTAAGGATCGGGGGCTGGTTTCCCGGCCCGCGTCGGGCCATGGGGAAAGAGCAAGAGCTGCTAGAGGCCGCCCGCACTGGGAACCTGCCCGCCGTGGAGAAGCTGCTTTCGGGCAAGCGGCTTAGCTCGGGCTTCGGTTCGGGGGGCGGCTCGGCGTCTTCGGGGGGCGGCGGCGGCGGCGGCGGGGGGCACCCGCTTTCTAGCCTTCTCAGGTAGGTGCCTGGGGTGTGGCTTGCGGAGCTCTTGCGAGTGGCCGGGGTGGCGCTGCCGAGGTTGGCTGCTGGAGCCCGTGTCAGGCAGCTGTTTGCCTTTTAGGAAGCTGGGGGTGTGTCCCGGAGACTTGAGAATGCCCAGCGGTGCAATTGACCATAGGTAGAATCTCCGCCCCCAAAAGTCTCACGGGCGTCGCGCTGGTTAGTGGCCGTTCGCGTGTTTAGGCTCAGCGTCGGGATGGGGTCTTCTGGGAGGGAGAAAAGGTCTCAAACCAGCGCAAGGAGGAGAAGCGAATTGAAGCTGGAAAAAGCCAGGGGTGTTTTCGGGTCTCCGGATTCCCCCTGAGGGAAAGGGGCTTTGAGTTTGGCTTTCCTATTAAGGGGGGCAAAGCTTTCTTTGCCTTCTAGGACTATCTCTGTGAACGTTGGTTTGGGGAGACGCTTGTTAAAGTGTTGAAACCTTGTAGGTTGTTGACGCTGTTGTGCATTATAAGGAGGGTGTCCTTTTGTTAATTAGTGAAGCCTCTTAGGCTGCTTCTGCCTTCTTTTGTATGTTTCTAATTGAACATCACAGGCATTTTTGGTATGCAGTTGATCGTATGAAACTTCAAATGAAGATCTGGTCTGGATTTAAGATAGGTTCCGTCACTGTCACCCTTGTGGTTTATTTATTTTTTTTCTATTTGTGGATGACAGTTTGTTTTTAGATGTCTGAGAAAAAGAATAGAAGGTATGAAAATGTATACAAAGAGAAGGAAGCATAGGAAATGTGAAGTTCACATGTACAAAAATGTAGAAACAAAATTGCACTGGAATTGTGCACTACTGCCAAGGTTTCCAAATCTTTCTGGTGTTCCTCAGTTTTGTTTTGGTCCGAATATTTGTAGTATTTGTTCTTCTGTTTTGTTTTTTTCATTATCCAAAGGATCGTTTTATTTTTACAAAACAATTTTTTCTTATGACTATTTCAAAAAGCTGGCAAAGTTTCTCTTGATACATGTCAGGTATCCCTTGAAGATTCTGTATACTTTTACAGGAGGACATTGCTCTACATATTTTGAAGTGACTCAAAGGCTTTTCAGTTTAATGTCTAATGACTTTTTGGCTATTTAAAGCGTTTTATCAAGTGTAAAATGGATCTTTGTGGTTCTTGACTTTTATTCTGTGTTTTATGCATAAATTCTAATGCATAAAAATGCCAAAGTACATATCTGGAGGCTTGGGGATCTGACTGTAATAAAAATCACTTTTACCAAGTGAACTGTAGAGGAAAAAAATCAGCTTAAGCTATTTGCATAAACTGTGTCTGGATCTGCGTTCTTCACACTATAGGCTTGTTATATATTGCTTAGTAATTTTGTGATTGAATGCAAAATATTGCAACTTGTCTTTGCCTTCTGTAATTGTAAAGCAGTGCTTGGCAATTGAATTACAAATATCACTTGAGTTCATACACTGCATTAAACTACAATACAGGTTTTTTAATGTAATATATTTTATGATCCTAGCCATTTTGTAAATCATGGTTGATAGCAATATATTTAGAGACAACAATTTGTGGCTTATTATGTAAGGCACAGCTAAGTGCAGTATGTGAACTCTGTCACTGTAAGCTGTTTAACTCTTTATTCAGTCACATAAATTGTGACTAGTTACAGAGAAGCTGCTTCCTATACCATTTGAAGTACAGTTAATTGTACATGTTGCCTGAACTTTATACAGTATGGACATTCCCCACAAGTGCCGGATTATTCTGTGCTTTAATACTTCTAAATCTTATTTCCTGACATGACAGTGATCTGAAGGTCTTAATAGATGATTCTCCACCTATGACTTTCCTAGGTTCCCAACACCCTTAAGCAGGTTTCCGATCATCCTATGGTAAAAGTTCCAGTCCTACAAACAATTAATGTGAGTAAACAATTGGACTCATTAGGAGAATATCTTTGCATTTGAAGTTAAATGCATGTCTGTTGGAATTGGCTAGAGCCTGTGATATGGCATGTGGGCATATTCTGTTTGGAAGCATGGTTTGAATACTGTTTCTGGAATGTATGCTCTAGAAGGAATTAACATTTGTCATGTCTGAGAATTTGGCAGTAAATTATAACTTACTGAATTTCCTACCAAGCTTTGGTGAGTCTGTGGATTATTCTGTTGTACAGAATACACAGTGGGAGCTATTATAAGCGTACCTGCTGGAAAGGCCAGATTGCTTTTAGGAAAATATTAAGCAGCATCCAGAATGTGTGTTGTTCTTCAATATGAGTTATTGCTACAGAAAAGGAAAGATTTTTAATTTACAAATGTGGCCAGTATATTTAAATGTCTTAATGATAGAAGCGTTAATCAGATTGAAGAAAGAATTTGAGGATGTTCTTTGTGTCCTTTATGATGATAAAGATGTTATTCTCAGATTTTATATGATTTATATAGCTGCCTATCTCATAATAATGACTTGAGCAGTGATGGTGCAGTGGTTAGATTGCAGTATTTCAGGCTAATTTTGCTGACTACCGACTGCCATTTCGGCAGTTCACATCTCATCAGCTCAAGGTTAACTTAGCCTTCCATCCTTCGAGGTCAGTAAAATGAGGACCAGATTGTTGGGGGCAATATGCTGACTCTGTAAACTGCTTAGAGGAGGACTGTAAAGCAACTATGAAGCTGCATGTAAGTCTAAGTGATATTGCTATTGCTAAAGAGGATTGCCAAGAAGGAAATACATATCTTAACCCATTTGCTATAGTAGAGGTAGGATTCCAGACACCAAGGCTTTGCATGGGAATGTATGACTGGCTTTTCCTTGCTAACACTAAGGTTGGACTGGAACATTGAAAAAACATCCCAGAAGAAAGCAAGGGCAAACTATATCTACACTGTTGCCAAGAATACAACATATACAAGTCCATCGAGTCTTCAGGAGTTGAGGTTATCTTTACCTGGTGTTGTATGTAATATTAATCCCTGTTAAAATAGTATATTACTGAAATAATTAGTTACTTTGTGTAATATTTTTATGGAAAAAATATATGGTCATTAGAAGGTGCGGGTCATTAGATATGAGATGGGTGGCAAATAAATTTCCTAAATAAATAAATAAAATGATACATAGTTATGTAATATTTTACTATTCATGTATCTCTCCTTCAGTTATTCAAATTAAATGTGTTTCTTCAAGTCAGTCTTGACTCCTGGCAACTATATAAACAAGTGCTGTCTCCTTGGCAAAATTGTCAGAAGTGGCTTGCCATTTTCTTCTTCTAGGGGTGAAAAAGAGTGACTTGTCCAAAGTTACCCAGATGGTTTTCTATTTTGTCAGGTCTAGAATTTGCAATCTCTAATTTCTAACTTGGTGCCTTTAACTTACTATACCAGACTGGATTTCTTTATTACTACTACTACTTCCTAAATCATGCTCAATTTGCAATGGAAACAACAGAAAAAGAAAACAGAGAATTGCAATGCTTGAGATTTCAAGTGAGTTTGATCACCATAATAGCTTACTTATAAGTAAAGAATGCAGGACCTAGGAATTTGCAAAATAGAGGTAACCTGAAATAACTGTCACTCTTATGGATTTTCTAAATGTGCACTTCAGAACTAAAAGTTTCATTATTTAGGAGCATGAAGAGGGTTCTTTTCAGTTAAACTGAAACTTGGCATACTATAATGTATGCTGAGTAAATACGTCGTCGGAAGAATGGAAGTGAGATTCAAAGATTAGCATTCTCATAATAAATACCTAAGTGGTGGAATAATTTAACTGGTATCAGGAAAAAGCCATAGACTGGCTAAAGCCAAAAGCCGGAAACTCATTTCCAGTCCATGGGTTGTGGTTGTTTGTTCACATATTTTGTTTAGTTTGCTCTGGATGGGATTGTGCTTTTCAAATGAGCATAGTTACAATTCAGCAACTTTCAAATATGGAACTTTTTCTTTAGGAGGCTCACCTAATGCTTACATTGGTTTTTTTTCTTTTTTGTACCAGGCAATCTCTCCTTCCTTGCAACATAGCTAAAAGTATGCTATGGATTAAATAAAAATAGGGGAACTTGCAGAATTGCAAAGTCTTAGCTAGAACTCTTGCACACTCCCTATACATCTTTTGGACAACATTCTAATCTTTTATATTGGATACTCATATTCTTGATTTTATTTCTGCTACTTCAAGCAAAAACAACATTAATAAACTTTTTTTGGGGGGGTTGGCCTGGGGTATCTTTTAAAATAAGAATTTGAAACAATGTGTTCATGTTTTCCTGCCCAAATTTAGCCTGCATATCAAGACTGGAAAAGCATATCACTTCTCCTTTCTCTTTTAAAAGTGTGTACATTTCAGTTGCAAAACTGTAAAGCTGTAAGTAGGGAAATGATCTTGCATTCTCTTAAAATATCTATAGTTGAATTCAGCAAAATAGTATTATGCTGACCAACAGTTATTTTCAAGAATATCTTCAGGTTGACTTATGTGTTTAATAAATTCATATGATTGTGTGAAAATTTATTATTTGGAATTTTTATTAAGGATTACATTTTTTTCATAATCTTTCCCAAATGATGGGAAGCAGGGAACAGATTGAGCTAAACTATGCTAGGTGTCTAAAATATTTTGGTACATTTTGAAGTAGAACAACAGAATGTAAATGAAAGCACTGCTTTTTAATGCATTACATTTTAAAAAGGTATGACTGATCTACAAAATTTAATTTTCTGACATAATTAAAACCAGGAAAAATATTTTCCTCATTCTTTTCCAGAAGAAGGAAGCTGTGAAAAAAACTGTAAGACATTTTGTCAATCTTCAGTCACGTTATTTTAGCTACGTGAATTATGTATAGCTTCACTTGTTCATAAAATTATTGTGCTTGGCCTATTACTGGTAGAAGTGATTCATCATTAAAAGATTGGTTGAGTGATTCTGCTGTATCTCAGATTTTAGGAATTGAATGATAAATTATATACAGGTAAAACTCGAAAAATTAGAATATCATGCAAAAGTTCATTTATTTCAGTAATGCAACTTAAAAGGTGAAACTAATATATGAGACTCATTACATGCAAAGCAAGATAGTTCAAGCTGTGATTTGCCATAATTGTGATGATTATGGCTTACAGCTCATGAAAACCCCAAATCCACAATCTCAGAAAATTAGAATATGACATGCAATCCATAAAACAAGGATTGTACATAGAACAATATCGGACCTCTGAAAAGTATAAGCATGCAGATGTACTCAGTACTTGGTTTGGGCCTTTTGCAGCAATTACTGCCTCAATGCGGTGGCATGGAAGCTATCAGCCTGTGGCACTGCTGAGTGTTATGGAAGACCAGGATGCTTCAATAGCGGCCTTCAGCTCTTCTGCATTGTTCTGTCTCATGTCTCTCATCTTTCTCTTGGCAATGCCCCATAGATTCTCTATGGGGTTCAGGTCAGGCGAGTTTGCTGGCCAATCAAGCACAGTAATCCCGGTCATTGAACCAGGTTTTGGTGCTTTTGGCAGTGTGGGCAGGTGCCAAGTCCTGCTGGAAAATGAAGTCAGCATTCCCATAAAGCTCGTCTGTGGAAGGAAGCATGAAGTGCTCCAAAATCTCCTGGTAGACGGCTGCGTTGACCCTGGACTTAATGAAGCACAGTGGACCAACACCAGCAGATGACATGGCTCCCCAAACTGGACTTCAAGCATCTTGCAGTCTGTGCCTCTCCATTCTTCCTCCAGACTCTGGGTCCTTGGTTTCCAAATGAGATGCAAAGTTGCTCTCATCAGAAAAGAGGACTTTGGACCACTGAGCAACAGACCAGGTCTGTTTTTCTTTATTCCAGGTAAGACCCTTCTGGCTGACATTTGAAGCCCATGTCCAGGATCTGTCTGTGTGTGGTGGCTCTTGATGCACTGACTCCAGCCTCAGTCCACTCCTTGTGAAAGTCCCCAACACTTTTGAATGGCCTTTTCCTGACAATCCTCCCAGGCTGCGATCATCCCTGCTGCTTGTGCACCTTTTTCTTCCACACTTTTCCCTTCCACATAGCTTTCTATTAATGTGCTTTGATACAGCACTTTGGGAACATCCAACTTCTTTTGCAATTACCTTTTCAGGCTTTCCCTCCTTATGGATGATGGTTTTCTGCACAACTGTCAGGTCAGCAGTCTTTCCATGATTGTGATCCCTACTGAACCAGACTGAGAGACCATTTAAAGAA
>CM019150.1:54207110-54533570 GCA_009733165.1 Naja naja | reverse complement strand
TTGATAGCAATATATTTAGAGACAACAATTTGTGGCTTATTATGTAAGGCACAGCTAAGTGCAGTATGTGAACTCTGTCACTGTAAGCTGTTTAACTCTTTATTCAGTCACCGCAAATTGTGACTAGTTACAGAGAAGCTGCTTCCTATACCATTTGAAGTACAGTTAATTGTACATGTTGCCTGAACTTTATACAGTATGGACATTCCCCACAAGTGCCGGATTATTCTGTGCTTTAATACTTCTAAATCTTATTTCCTGACATGACAGTGATCTGAAGGTCTTAATAGATGATTCTCCACCTATGACTTTCCTAGGTTCCCAACACCCCAAGCAGGTTTCCGATCATCCTATGGTAAAAGTTCCAGTCCTACAAACAATTAATGTGAGTAAACAATTGGACTCATTAGGAGAATATCTTTGCATTTGAAGTTAAATGCATGTCTGTTGGAATTGGCTAGAGCCTGTGATATGGCATGTGGGCATATTCTGTTTGGAAGCATGGTTTGAATACTGTTTCTGGAATGTATGCTCTAGAAGGAATTAACATTTGTCATGTCTGAGAATTTGGCAGTAAATTATAACTTACTGAATTTCCTACCAAGCTTTGGTGAGTCTGTGGATTATTCTGTTGTACAGAATACACAGTGGGGCTATTATAAACGTAGACCTGCTGGAAAGGCCAGATTGCTTTTAGGAAAATATTAAGCAGCATCCAGAATGTGTGTTGGTTCTTCAATATGAGTTATTGCTACAGAAAAGGAAAGATTTTTAATTTACAAATGTGGCCAGTATATTTAAATGTCTTAATGATAGAAACGTTAATCAGATTGAAGAAAGAATTTGAGGATGTTCTTTGTGTCCTTTATGATGATAAAGATGTTATTCTCAGATTTTATATGATTTATATAGCTGCCTATCTCATAATAATGACTTGAGCAGTGATGGTGCAGTGGTTAGATTGCAGTATTTCAGGCTAATTTTGCTGACTACCGACTGCCATTTCGGCAGTTCACATCTCATCAGCTCAAGGTTAACTTAGCCTTCCATCCTTCCGAGGTCAGTAAAATGAGGACCAGATTGTTGGGGGCAATATGCTGACTCTGTAAACTGCTTAGAGAGGACTGTAAAGCAACTATGAAGCTGCATGTAAGTCTAAGTGATATTGCTATTGCTAAAGAGGATTGCCAAGAAGGAAATACATATCTTAACCCATTTGCTATAGTAGAGGTAGGATTCCAGACACCAAGGCTTTGCATGGGAATGTATGACTGGCTTTTCCTTGCTAACACTAAGGTTGGACTGGAACATTGAAAAAACATCCCAGAAGAAAGCAAGGGCAAACTATATCTACACTGTTGCCAAGAATACAACATATACAAGTCCATCGAGTCTTCAGGAGTTGAGGTTATCTTTACCTGCGTGTTGTATGTAATATTAATCCCTGTTAAAATAGTATATTACTGAAATAATTAGTTACTTTGTGTAATATTTTTATGGAAAAAATATATGGTCATTAGAAGGTGCGGGTCATTAGATATGAGATGGGTGGCAAATAAATTTCCTAAATAAATAAAATGATACATAGTTATGTAATATTTTACTATTCATGTATCTCTCCTTCAGTTATTCAAATTAAATGTGTTTCTTCAAGTCAGTCTTGACTCCTGGCAACTATATAAACAAGTGCTGTCTCCTTGGCAAAATTGTCAGAAGTGGCTTGCCATTTTCTTCTTCCTAGGGGTGAAAAAGAGTGACTTGTCCAAAGTTACCCAGATGGTTTTCTATTTTGTCAGGTCTAGAATTTGCAATCTCCTAATTTCTAACTTGGTGCCTTTAACTTACTATACCAAACTGGATTTCTTTATTACTACTACTACTTCCTAAATCATGCTCAATTTGCAATGGAAACAACAGAAAAAGAAAACAGAGAATTGCAATGCTTGAGATTTCAAGTGAGTTTGATCACCATAATAGCTTACTTATAAGTAAAGAATGCAGGACCTAGGAATTTGCAAAATAGAGGTAACCTGAAATAACTGTCACTCTTATGGATTTTCTAAATGTGCACTTCAGAACTAAAAGTTTCATTATTTAGGAGCATGAAGAGGGTTCTTTTCAGTTAAACTGAAACTTGGCATACTATAATGTATGCTGAGTAAATACTACGTCGTCGGAAGAATGGAAGTGAGATTCAAAGATTAGCATTCTCATAATAAATACCTAAGTGGTGGAATAATTTAACTGGTATCAGGAAAAAGCCATAGACTGGCTAAAGCCAAAAGCCGGAAACTCATTTCCAGTCCATGGGTTGTGGTTGTTTGTTCACATATTTTGTTTAGTTTGCTCTGGATGGGATTGTGCTTTTCAAATGAGCATAGTTACAATTCAGCAACTTTCAAATATGGAACTTTTCTTTAGGAGGCTCACCTAATGCTTACATTGGTTTTTTTCTTTTTGTACCAGGCAATCTCTCCTTCCTTGCAACATAGCTAAAAGTATGCTATGGATTAAATAAAATAGGAACTTGCAGAATTGCAAAGTCTTAGCTAGAACTCTTGCACACTCCCTATACATCTTTTGGACAACATTCTAATCTTTTATATTGGATACTCATATTCTTGATTTTATTTCTGCTACTTCAAGCAAAACAACATTAATAAACTTTTTTTGGGGTTGGCCTGGGGTATCTTTTAAAATAAGAATTTGAAACAATGTGTTCATGTTTTCCTGCCCAAATTTAGCCTGCATATCAAGACTGGAAAAGCATATCACTTCTCCTTTCTCTTTTAAAAGTGTGTACATTTCAGTTGCAAAACTGTAAAGCTGTAAGTAGGGAAATGATCTTGCATTCTCTTAAAATATCTATAGTTGAATTCAGCAAAATAGTATTATGCTGACCAACAGTTATTTTCAAGAATATCTTCAGGTTGACTTATGTGTTTAATAAATTCATATGATTGTGTGAAAATTTATTATTTGGAATTTTTTATTAAGGATTACATTTTTTTCATAATCTTTCCCAAATGATGGGAAGCAGGGAACAGATTGAGCTAAACTATGCTAGGTGTCTAAAATATTTTGGTACATTTTGAAGTAGAACAACAGAATGTAAATGAAAGCACTGCTTTTTAATGCATTACATTTTAAAAAAGGTATGACTGATCTACAAAATTTAATTTTCTGACATAATTAAAACCAGGAAAAATATTTTCCTCATTCTTTTCCAGAAGAAGGAAGCTGTGAAACAAACTGTAAGACATTTTGTCAATCTTCAGTCACGTTATTTTAGCTACGTGAATTATGTATAGCTTCACTTGTTCATAAAATTATTGTGCTTGGCCTATTACTGGTAGAAGTGATTCATCATTAAAAGATTGGTTGAGTGATTCTGCTGTATCTCAGATTTTAGGAATTGAATGATAAATTATATACAGGTAAAACTTTAGAATATCATGCAAAAGTTCATTTATTTCAGTAATGCAACTTAAAAGGTGAAACTAATATATGAGACAGACTCATTACATGCAAAGCAAGATAGTTCAAGCTGTGATTTGCCATAATTGTGATGATTATGGCTTACAGCTCATGAAAACCCCAAATCCACAATCTCAGAAAATTAGAATATGACATGCAATCCATAAAACAAGGATTGTACATAGAACAATATCGGACCTCTGAAAAGTATAAGCATGCAGATGTACTCAGTACTTGGTTTGGGCCCCTTTGCAGCAATTACTGCCTCAATGCGGTGTGGCATGGAAGCTATCAGCCTGTGGCACTGCTGAGGTGTTATGGAAGACCAGGATGCTTCAATAGCGGCCTTCAGCTCTTCTGCATTGTTCTGTCTCATGTCTCTCATCTTTCTCTTAATGCCCCATAGATTCTCTATGGGGTTCAGGTCAGGCGAGTTTGCTGGCCAATCAAGCACAGTAATCCCACGGTCATTGAACCAGGTTTTGGTGCTTTTGGCAGTGTGGGCAGGTGCCAAGTCCTGCTGGAAAATGAAGTCAGCATCCCATAAAGCTCGTCTGTGGAAGGAAGCATGAAGTGCTCCAAAATCTCCTGGTAGACGGCTGCGCTTGACCCTGGACTTAATGAAGCACAGTGGACCAACACCAGCAGATGACATGGCTCCCCAAACTGGACTTCAAGCATCTTGCAGTCTGTGCCTCTCCATTCTTCCTCCAGACTCTGGGTCCTTGGTTTCCAAATGAGATGCAAAAGTTGCTCTCATCAGAAAAGAGGACTTTGGACCACTGAGCAACAGACCAGGTCTGTTTTTCTTTATTCCAGGTAAGACCCTTCTGACGACATTTGAAGCCCATGTCCAGGATCTGTCTGTGTGTGGTGGCTCTTGATGCACTGACTCCAGCCTCAGTCCACTCCTTGTGAAAGTCCCCAACACTTTTGAATGGCCTTTTCCTGACAATCCTCTCCAGGCTGCGATCATCCCTGCTGCTTGTGCACCTTTTTCTTCCACACTTTTCCCTTCCACATAGCTTTCTATTAATGTGCTTTGATACAGCACTTTGGGAACATCCAACTTCTTTTGCAATTACCTTTTCAGGCTTTCCCTCCTTATGGATGATGGTTTTCTGCACAACTGTCAGGTCAGCAGTCTTTCCCATGATTGTGATCCCTACTGAACCAGACTGAGAGACCATTTAAAGTCTCAGGAACCCTTTGCAGGTGTTATGGCTTAATTAGCTGATTAGAGTGGGACACTTTGAGTCTAGAATATTGCACCTTTTCACAATATTCTAATTTTCTGAGATTGTGGATTTGGGGTTTTCATGAGCTGTAAGCCATAATCATCACAATTATGACAAATCACAGCTTGAGCTATCTTGCTTTGCATGTAATGAGTCTATCTCATATATTAGTTTTACCTTTTAAGTTGCATTACTGAAATAAATGAACTTTTGCATGATATTCTAATTTTTCAAGATTCACCTGTAGATTAACATGTTTTCATAATAAAACTAAAATACAGGCTGATCTAATGATTTCTGAGCTTTCTAAGAAAGTAATATATAGTAGGGTACTGATACATATTTGAAAGAGGTGTTTCAGGAAGTATGTTAGTGTAAGTAAATGTAATTCTCAGTTGTACACATATGCATATATTAGCCCTTAAAGTAGACTTGAGGGCTTTCCCAAGATGTAGCTGTTTTAGGGCTTTGAAGAGAGATGTTTCATGAGTGCGGAGCTTACCTCAGGAAGCATCCCTTTTGAATGCTTGGCTCAATATTAACATAAGCACAGTTCTTTTTTTAATGTTACTCTGCTGACTGCCTGAGTCAGATGCCTATAGTGCACAGCATCTGTAGGATGGAGAGAGGGTACAGTCTCCCGCTGGCCAACAGTTAAGGCCATCTCTGTAGATTAGAGATGGAGGGTGTAAAAGGAACTATATTTCCCTCTGGATAACCTATTTGATACCCATTATTATTTTAAACGTAACATGTTCATTTTAAAGATTTACTAAACCCTTTTTAAAACTACTGGTATTAAGAAAGCATGTCTGTATTTTCCAAAGTCTGTAGAGTTGGGTGAATGTTCTACATTGATGTTAATAAAAGAATTATTTAACTTTTTTTTTTTTTTAAACAAATTTTATTCAATTTTTAACAATTTTTTAAAACAGCTCTTTTCAGTAGACAGCATGTTCCCGGGTCGTCACTTTTACATGCAAATATGACAGTAGGTCTATATTCATTTTAAGCATTTAACTTCACTTCTATTCCATTTTAACAGACAAAGGGTCAAAGAAATTAATCCTAATCTCAGATCTTAATCTCAATCTGTGTAACCCCCAGTTCATTTCAAATTAATTGCAAACATATATATATATATTTAAAACATCATTTATAAATCTTACAAATAACAATATATTTGCCCATCATATTAAAGATAAAGTTCATCCATATCTATCCTTTAATTATCTTCACATTGTTAATACTCTTTTATCATTTACAGAATTCTTTTGTCCGTCAGATTTGCCCTTTCATCACATATTCTCTCCATAATTCTAAATCCATACAAATTTTAACACTAAAAAGAATGAGAAAAAACCCTAGACTTGCCCCCTTTTACTACTTTGAAAGTGACACCTCAGTGGTTAATATAGTAGCATAATCATAATCATTCCCTTTAAAACGAAAGATAGAGAAAAAAGAAAAAGAAAAAGGAGAAAAGAAAAGCTCCCTTACAATATATCTCTAATCGATCGGGTTCTGCAATACATATCCCCCCTAAGATTTATTTATGGTTCCAAGATAATAAAAATAACTAATCTTGGTTATTGACAAATCTCATTTTTAGGCATTTTCTAAAATCATTTCAATTAATTCAATTTATCTATTCATCATTTACCTTTCTTTTGTAAATAATAAATAAAAATGTGACCTTTTACCAGTAAAAATTGTCAGTAACCCCTATTGTTTTACACTTTTATAATTACAATATATTATTATTACCATTTCTTCATGCAGAACCCCCCTTTTTAATACATTAGCCATTATCTCTATGCAAACAAGTTTCTTCATTATGTAATTCCCGTGTCTCTCTATCTTTTGTTCTTGTTTCTTGTTCCTTCTCCTCTCTTTTATCCCGCTATCCCCCTTCTCTATCCAGTTTGAATCCCTCTCTCTCTCTTTACCTTTCTGCTCTCTATCCTTCTGGACTTTCTAACATGCCTAATTTCATAAATGTTCCCCTTTTAATTACCTTCTTAAGTTTCATTTTTTTGACCATCCCCCTTCCTTTTATTTGTATTAATCTTTGTGTAAATCTTTCGCTTGTGCTGGCTCCCTTCTCCTCCCTTTATCCTGCTCTCCCCTTCTCTATCCAGTTTGAATCCCTCTCTCTCTCTTTACCTTTCTGTTCCCTTTCCTTCTGAACCTTTCTAACATGCTTAATTTCATAAATGTTCCCCTTTTAGATACTTTCTTAGGTTCCGTTTTTAGCCACCCTTCCTTTCCCTTTTATTTGTATTAATCTTTGTATTAATTGTCTTTTTAAGATGGCTTTCTCTTGTGCTGGCTCCTCCTTTCCAAGGCTCCTTCTTCTTTATTCAGCATTTGAATGCCCATGTTTTCTGCAACAAGCCAAGTTAGTTCAGTCACTTCCTGTAGCAGTTCTTTCATACTTTTAAACTCCATTTTTAATTCTTTGGATGGCCACCAGAATTTTTATTTTCCTTATTTCTTCTTCTTTAAATTTTCTATGATCCTAACCCAGGTCCAGAGTCTATATCAATATCACCAATTAGTCCGGTAGTCCGTCTTTGTGTATTCAAGCTTTCACTTTCTATGAGTCTTGCGTCTCTTTAAAATGTAACAACTCCAATCCACAAAGGAACAAGATAGTTTCTTTCTTCTTTAGCTTCTAATTTTTCTCCACAAAGTGGCACTTTCTGCACAGAGTCTTAACCCTTTCCTTTTATTTTGATATTCAAAGTTTTCCGAGCCCCAAACTTAAGTTCTTACGCTGGCTTCTTCCTTTCCGGTTCGAAGCCCCTTATAGCTGTCAAAAATATTTTACTTATTTTTTCCTTCACTTGGAACTGCGCCGCTTCTGTTTCTTTTTAAAAAACTCATCTTTATCTTAATCCCGGGGTGCCTTGATCTTACCATCCGATACTCCCGGTTCCTCTGCTGTCGACTTCTCTCTTTCCTCCTGCACCAATCTTAATCCCGTTGAGACCTTCTCTTCGAGGTGGCCATTTTGACCACCACTTCTTGACGTCTTCGGAGGGAAAAGACCAGACCAAAAGGGGAGATGCGGCTCCCCTCACTCTGGCTGGCAGATTTCCCTTTCTCCGCCGCCCCTACGAGGCAGCTTCAGCCCCGAACCTTGCAGGATCGGGGCTCTCTGATGCAAGAGCCAGGCTGCGGTCGTGGACGATCACAAACCGCCGCCCGTTCTCAAGAAGGCTCAACCCGGAAGTTCCTCAGAATTATTTAACTTCTTGTTAAAGAAAAGGATATATGAGTGACCTTTTCCAAATTAGTGTCATCTTGATATGTTAAGGCAAGGTTGTCAAACTCCTGCCCCCTGGACCAGATGCGTCATGCCCTGGCCATGCCCAGTTTAACGAAGCGGGAAAAAGTCCTGATATATCATGTGAGTTTGACATCCCTATGTTAAGGTATCTCCCTTACTTGGGGAAGATGAGACGAAAGTACAAATGACAACTGTCTTAGATGAAGAAGCAATCAAAATTGGCCTCAGGATAAGTGCCAAAAATTCAGAAATCATGTATGTGAGATCAACTGCGTAGACATGGGGAATCACACTTGGATCACAGCAACTTAAGGAAATAGAAAGGTTTACCTATTTGGATAGTGTAATCGCCTGAAATAGAGATTCAGAGATGGACATCAAGTACCACACTGGAAAAGCAACAGCTGTTTTCTAGAGGATAAATAAAGTCTCTATAGTGATTCTGACAGCCATTTATGCCAGAGACATCTGGAAGGCATCAGCGAGTATTAACAAGAGACTCGATGTCTTCCACCAAAATGCCTTCACTGTATCCTAAAGATTTGCTATTTTGACCATGTTACTAATGAAGAAGTCCTTCAAAAGAATTTTTCTTGCAAATTACATAACATTGTAGCACAGAGAAGACTACAACTTGCAGGTCATATTCTCTGTATGGAGAACACACAAGATGGCAGTCAGATGGACACCCACCCACCTGCGATGTTAAATGATTCCAATTTTTCTAAAAGTCCTATAAGTTTAATAACATATAAATTTGCCTACAGTATATATAATATTAGGTTAGTTTTGCCATTCCGACTCAGTCTTAAGTCACCAATCATGGAGAGAGAGGGGGGGGGAGAGAGAGAGAGAGAGAGAGAAATTGGTTGGTTGGTCATTTAAATGTATGCATGTGTCAAGGTACACAAATATAGCCTTTCCCCGTCCTTCAATTGGTAAATAATTTGCAAAACGTTTATCTTTTTTTCTTTTAATTGTCTGTAACTAAGCAGGAAATAAGCTATATACAATAGATGCAAATACCCAAGTATTTAAAAAGTCAGAGAATCTTAGAAGCCTCATTCCTCCAAAGGCAATATTTTAAGACAGTCCCACTGGATTAGGTTAATATTTGGATAAATATTTGTGAGTGCAGATGATGAGTTCTACAGGAACCAGGGAACCAAGAAGCTTAAACGGTTTAAAGGGGGGAAAGGATAAGTTTAAAAAGTTAAAGAAATGTCCTTGAGCAGAACTTTAGAGCTGGAACACATCTACCGTTAGCATGAATTAATCCAATAAACTTAAACATGGCATCTGTTTGATGAGTTCTCTGTGCACCTATTGATGATTGTAATGAAAAAGATAGCACAGTGTACAAATTCTTGGAACAAAGAATATAGCATAGAGACTGATGTGATAGCAGACATCCATATGGTAAGCTGTTTTAAATGTTATACTTGAAAATTGAAGAGTACACCACAGGGATACTGTTTTCAATGGCATCACTTTAAAGCAGACTTCCTGTCTTGGACTCTATCCAAATATGTGGACTTCAGCTCAGCAATTTTCAGCTCTTGACATGTGGAGAACATCTAACTCAGTGAAGATTGTTTTATGGAATGTAATATATTCCACTTCTTAGAATTTCTGAATATATTGAATGGCAATCAAAAATTGAAATATTTGTATAATTCCTATCTGAAATACAACTACTTCAATTGATTATCTCTTTTTAAATATAAGCATAACCCTCCCCCACAACCCACCCCAGACTTTCTGAGGGGTTCACAAAATCAAAATTATTTGCTAGGCCATGTTGAAAAATTACATAGTATTAAAATCCCATTAAATGATTATGACAAAGAGTAGCAACTACAACAGCCTTGATTTTAATTTTAAAATACAATAAATAATGATAAAACCCATACAAATAAAAGCTCTTTGATGTCCTCCATTATTTTTAAAAGTGGGATGTGGTCCTGAGAGAAATACTATATAGGGAAAAGACTTCTACTTTTAAGCCCATCTGCCTTCAGTCCATCATGGCAATAAATCTGTGTCTTCTCTAGAGAGATGATTTCAGTAAGATACTTGTTTGAGAATTACTGTAGCTGGAAGATTATCTGAAAATATAAAAAATTGTGATTTTGGCTTAGGTAAGTTTTTAAGGCATCAGACTTGATTTCCTTCCCTCTCATGAGACTATAAATTCAATTCAATAAGACTGTAAATGGTCTTCCTTTTAATAATGTTTTACTTGATTACTGAGTGTTAAATGATTGCTTTCATTTTACTTCCATTTAAGAGCAATGGAACAATTATACTTTGCAGCATCCCTACAACCTAAAGTGACATAAGATAGCACAAAAAGGGGGATGGAGAGAGAGAAGGAAAACCTGACAAGGGGCCTTCCTGAGAGTGAATATAAAATAATGTGGAAGCTGTAGGTTCTATAAAGCCAGTTTGTACAAGACTTACCAACAAACAAACATACGGATGGATCATACAGTCCTGATACCTCCCACAAGTAAGCATCACTGATAAACTGTGGACATATTTTTGTGCAATATGTTATTTAAATAAAGAAAATTATCTTGCTCCTCTCCACATAAGCCAACTTTTTTTTAACTTGTAAGAAGAGCATGTACTATGAACGAGTACAATTCTAGGTTGGTGGTTAGCCTTCTAGACCCAAATCAGAAGGGTTTATCAGCAGTTGGTATTGCAGCTGAAACTGGATAAAGCAAAGACATCCTTGGATATGACCTCTGCCTGCTGTTCTAACAGGAGCTGCAAGTGCAGGAAGACCTTCAAGTTGCAAACTTTTGCAAATGTTCAGGGGGCAGGGAGTTATTACCAGTATTGTCTAGTGGAGACCTTGTCTATTCCTGCTTTTTCATGCATTATCAGAATATCTGTATATGAGAGTATCCATCTACTTATCTGAGACAGATACCATTAGGTTTTACAGAAGTTCAAAACATATGGAGATAAAAGCTAGAAGAGAGGAAAAAAACAGTGCTACAAAATATTGAACATACTCAGAGGCTATATGAAGTTTTATAACTTTTAGGGAGGAAATACTACATAAACCAAGATCAACATTAAACAAGGTATTGAAGATTCCACTTTAAAGTTTATAATAATGCTGCTTTATTTTTTAATCTGTGCTTGGTAATATTGCAATTAATTATGACTTCTCAGTTGGCTTGTCTGATTCCACACCCTGTGTAGCAAACAACTGTTAAGTAGGACAAGCCTCTCTTAGCTGTGAGAAATGTAAGTGTTGGTTGTGCTTTGCTTACATTTACATTATTCTTTACCATGTTAAGATTTCTGTATTTGCAGGCTCCAAACAGTGATTGCCAGTTTATGAAAAATGTAAGAACTTTATGACATAAACAACAGACTTCCATTTGTAACTTGTAATAGGTCAGAAATATATATTTTTAGAAAATTTATAGTCATAATTTGAATTTTTAATAATTCTGAAATGAGAAACTTTCCATTTTTATTAACTATTAAACCTTAATTCTCACTGTGAGTGGAGGAGGCCAATAGCTTGGCAAAGTCTTGTTTTTGATGTCAGAAATCTAGAATAATTTGGACAGTCTTTCAATCTCAGTACCATGTCGGGTGTACAAACTAGACATTCATCAGAATATAATTATTAACTTGACATAGGTAGGGTTTGGTATCATGAATACATTCATCTTCTCCCCAACTTCTTTCCAATCAAGCATATATTCTTTTTTTCTTCTTTAATTTATTCAAAACATTAGCTTGCTGTGACATTTGGGCAGACAGTAATTATCACTAACTATGTAAACTGCCTCCAAATTATGATTTGAAATGTGTTGCTAAGTGAAGGAAGGAGAGGGTATGAAACCTGTGTAGTGGTGTTGTTGACAAGGTAATGATTTGACTAATACATTTTAACTGTGTCCGTATAATAAAAGGAACACATCTTCATTGCTGTGGTTTTGCTTGCATCTAGTTCATTTACTATAGTTTATGATAAGCATCAGGAAATGCAATAGGATTAAAATTGTTGATGTCAGAAATTATCAAAATTATTGATATGGAGCAGTTTCTTCTGAATATGTCTAACATAATTAACAATCTTGATTGTCAGTTGTCTCTAGTCATTTGGCTAAATAATACATGTGCCATCTGGGAGGGAGCATTTCATTGAGCCAGTATTTTAGACACTGAATTGAAGTTAAAATAGCTGTTTCATACAAATTGATATTGAATGTGGTAGACTGGATGAGGTTATTGAAACCTGTAACTGGTCATTTGATAGGCAATTCAACTTTATGCAGTTATACTCCCTTTGAAAATTCATCTTTGATTTTTGGCACATTCCTAATAGAACAACATAGCGCTCTTAGATGGTGCTGATATCTAAAAATGGGGTAAGATTTAAGAAGCCCAATCTTGTAGTCTCTGTTTTCATATGAAATTTCCTGCATTCTAAAGCTATTTATTTTATAACTTGAAATATCATGCCAAATTGTGTAGGGGTACTTATTGCTTGAAAAACTTGTTTGCCTCTGTCCTAGATTAGTATTGAAACCTGGATCCTCAGATTTGATAGGATGTTTACATGCACAATTACAGCTTCTATGCCAAAGGCATTCTGAGAGCTGTCTGAGCTGGGCATATTCATATATGTTTTTATTATAGCCCATCTGGGTTTTCTGTGGGCTGCTTTTCAGAAATGTTCAGAAATTACAACAGCTCTGGATAATTGATTGGAGCTGGGCATTGGGATCAAATAACTCATCTGTTAAAACAGTTCCATTACTTGTCTATTTCCTTCTACAAAGTGATTGCTATAACTTGTAAGCTTTTGGGACTTAGGGTGAGGATATTTGAATATCCTCTCTTGTAAATTTTCCTGTGCTTGAAATTCTAAGATTCTCCTTCTGTTTGGGTTGCCAAATCAGAAACAAATTTTGCAGGAGTATAAGAGTGGGCCTTCTCAATGCCATTCTTAAGGTTTGTAACTTCCTGATAAGTGAGTTCAGGCAAGTTCTATCTTTTATCCTTCTGATGGTATGCTATATTTTTATTTGATTAATATTTTCAGGAGTAAAGTTGTTTGTTACCTGGTTAGATTTAATTGCATATTGTTTGTTTTATTTATGAGTATTTTATTTATGTTTTTGTTCCATTTGGACTGTGAAAAATTAAGAAATATCATGTTTATTTATTCAGCAAATTTGCACACCTATCCATCTCACTCAGTGTGCCTATGAACAACAACCAGTAACAATTAAACAATATCATGACCATCAGGAAAAATAAATTTAAATAAAAAGGAAGATTGTGGGAGAAGAACTAACTAACTAACTATATAATCATCTTGCAGGCTTCTAATAGGATCCCCAAGCTAGTTGGAAAATACTAGTAAATGTTTTAAGAACGTTCCAGAAGTTACTAGGGATGGAGTTAGCACCTTGGAGGGGGACCCTTAACCCCTCCTCCTGAACCTGCTGGGATGGTAGATGTAATGGGGAAGAGATAGTCCCTCAGATAGCCTGGCCCCATTCCATGTAGAGCTTTAAAGGTCGAAACCAGCACCTTGAATTGTACCCAGAAGCAAACTGACAGACATTGTAGCTCATAGAATAGAGGCACACATAACTGTCCACACAGTGATGTTTATTAGCTACTTTGATATCCACCTCCTGTTAATAACCAGGACCAATTCATAATTATTTAATATGTAAATATTGAAAAGTTCCTAAATTACTGGCAGGCTTTTACATTTACTTTATAATTTCTGTAAAGTCATGCTATAGTTGATGACAATTTCATATGGAAGATTTTAGCTTGGAATGTAAGAGATATGTAAGAATGATAGCATGATTTAATGAAGGAAATGAAACAAGGAAAAATAGGTACACTGTTTATTGAAAGTAAAACAAATGGAAAAGATATGGATCTGAACAGTGATAGTCTGAGGTTGTGTAGTAGAATTAATAAATGGAAGTGAAGCTGTAGTTTTAATTACAGGCATACCCGAGAGATATTGTAGGTTTGATTCAGGCCTCCACAATAAAGCAAATATCGTGATAAAGCAAGATACACATTTTTTCAAAAAATTCCCAGTATATATAAAAGTTATGTTTATGGAACATTATACTCTATTAAGTGTCTAATAGCTTTGTGTCTAAGTAAAACAACGTACACATCTTAATTAAAAATAGTTTATGCTACAAATGCTAATCTGAATCTTCAACAAGTTATTGTTTTTGTAGTGGAGGGTCTTTATCTGCAAAGTGCAATAAAGCAAACTGCAATGAAACAAGGTATGCCTGTATGAATGAGAACTAAATGTATGAATGGCTTAGGTGGTAATGGGTACATGTGAAAGGTACATTTCACAGCTTGATGATATTTGCATGGGAATGATGACTGATAATGAAAGAATTACATATGAGCTCTGGAAGAATTTTGTAATTCTTTCCATTAAATGATGTGACTGAATAGATGTGAATATGACATGAGGGTAGGACAAAGACCCAAAATAAATAATAATAGTTTTTTTAAGTGACTATCTGGTTAGAATGGAAGAAACAGAAAAAATGAGAATGCCCACCAGCAAGATTGGTGGATTTGATTACAGTGGCAATGGGTGCACAGTGGTGACTTATATGCCAATTTGGACAAAGAGATTCTTTGACATAAATTTGATGACACATCAATTAATTAATTTATCTAATCTGCTTAGAAAAATATGTGTCTGACAAATCTATTCATGTATACACCAAGCAAAGAAATGAATCTAAAAAGCATGATTGATATGGGCTTTTGCGCTTTCACCAGAACAGATGTAATTAAACATGAAGGTGTTGAAATGAGCTGATATAAAACTGAAGTGGGGGAATGGTGCAAAGAATATTTTAGAAATGTGTATGGGAATCATATGGGATGCCGAGCAATGGAATTAAAAGAAATGCTATAAATGATGTAAAGGAAGTCACACCTGTGGTGAGAATGTGGAAAATTGGCAAGACTACAAAGGTGTAGATGATGTAACTGTAGAGATGTTAAACTGTGTATGTAGCTTGCTTATGGAGTGACTGTGCATCTTGTTTTAATGTTTGTGAAGATTTTATCTGCATCTGATGATTATAAGAACGCTGTTTTTGTTCCTTTCTATAAACAGAAAGATAATGAGAGTAAGTTAACTTCTATTAAGGGAATTAGCTTATTAAGTTTGCCTGGGAAAGCATTTGACAGAATTGTAATGGAAAGCATATGAGAAGTGTTTATTAGTAAAATGGGAGTGCATTTCAGTTTTATGCTGAACAAGTTTATTACAGATTTGCTGGTTGAGATAAAATGTCTAATAAAATGAAGAGGTTAGAATTATGGTATGTTTTGAATGAACATACAGTTGAAGATTGGTTATAAATTATGTAAGGGTAATGTATAATATTAGTAAAGCATATGAAAGAACAGAATGTTTGCAAATGTGTCAGCATTAAGCACAGAGTAAAATGTGTAATGTCTTTTTGATGTTTAATGTAGTTATGGATAAAAATATGGGGAACGCCTGTGGTAATACTAAAACTGTATTGGTTGGGAATATAAGTAGTTCTCAACTTTTATCATTCAAAGTGAAGACATTACTGAAAAAAGAGACTTACGATTGGTCTTCATACTTACGACTATCATTGGGTCCCTGCAGTTACATAATCAAAATTCAGGTGCTTGACAACTGGCATGCAGTTGCAGCATCCAGGAGTCATGTGATAGCCATTTGCAACCTCGTGGGTGGCTTCCAGCAATCAATCAATAGGGGAAACCAGATTTGCTTAACAACTGTCACTTGACTGCAGCAGAAAAATGGCTGAGCGTGACTGGCTTAACTGTACTACTTGGTGACAGACATTCCAGTCTGAAGTTTGCTAGTAAGTCAAGGACTACCTGTATGCATCTTTATATACAGATTATGTGCCTAAGAACCAAACAATTTGCAATGAACATTAAATTGCATGATTCAACAAATAATATGGATTTGAAAATCAATGTGTCAAGGCCAAAGACAATCATATTTGACAGAGAAAAAGAAGTACAGTACTTGTATATTACACATAAAGGTCAAAAGATTTTACAGCAAGTGATTGAGGTTTTATAACTTTCAATAAGATGTACTAAATATTTGAAAGTTTAGGGACAAATTTTTAAGATATGCATGAGGGAATGGTTCATATCTAGAAGGAATGAATGTTCCTCAAAATAACCTCTACTCAGAAAAAAAGAACATTGATTCATACTTCTGTTTGAAGTAATATTTTTGTTGTTGTCATTAGAATATATAGTTTGGGTTCAAATATGCATAATAAAGTCAGGTAAAGGACTGGGCAAGAGAGAAATAGTTTTACCAGAGTGTCTGGTAAACATCCGTTTTCTGGTCTATTTCATGAACCCAACAACTTGGTCAGCTATTGAGCAAAAACTAGATCGTGACCAATGGATGATTGTAGAAAATGTTCCACTGCTGCAAGCACTTGGTCAGCATGAAACAATCTCCAAGTCCTAATTAGCTACAGCATCCAAGTTATCTCCACTGCCGCCTGCTTGGCTACAAGGGAAGGACCATTTATGTCATACTGTATTGTAATCCTTACCAGTAGAGCTCACCTGACACAGGTAGGGTTGAGGTGTTCCCCAGAAGGGCAAATCTTAGACAATTAAGCATGATTACGGCCTTTCAGATCTCAGAGTGAATCGCTATGATTAGGTAGTAGTAGCTGACTAGATTAAATTTGTTCTGTGAACATAGTGAGCTGCTTACTGTGTAAACAATGTTTTTTGTTTAAATGTTGGATTGCTGTGGTTGTTTTTCCAGTAGATTTTATGAATAATAATATTAGGGCTATGCAAGCTTTGAAAATGGTTAGGAAGATATGCTTGAGCAAGCAGTACCTAATTATTTTCTAAAGTTATCCTATTTTATTAAAGCTTCTACTTGAATATGAAAAAATATAGCTTCTTTATTAAAGTTAATATGACTCTTAAAGGAGCCATAATTTTTATCAGGCTTGAGTAGAAGCCTGAAAAGTTGGATGCTTGGGTGTACAGTTCAGAGATGTTGTTTTTGTGTAAGATACAAAGTAATTAATAATTCCTGAAGTGAGTACAATTCAAATAAATATTAAAATTACTACAGAATTACAGTCAAGCACAGAACTACAGGAGATATGGGTATATATCCTTCAAACTGGAGATAAATAATAATTTTTCTCTATAGCTGTGCAGCTACCTCCATCCAGTGTTTTCTATGCAGTTAAACAAACTGCTTTGAACTTCTGATAAAATATGGGTTGTTCATTTATTTAAATAATTTGTATGGTCATCCATCTTGCTCCATGACTCGACTCTGGGCAGTTAACTGAAAATTAAAAGCATAGTAATGAAGCTCAACAGTTTAAAAAAAATAGAGAGCATGATAACATTAGTACAGTGCAGTCAGATTCCTAAAAAAGACTTTACTTCAATAACTATATAACCAAGCCATTGGACTCACTTAGCAGCCTAATGCCTGAGAGAATATAGCCAAGTTTCCAAAGCCTCTAAATCTTTGGGAGAATGGAGTTCCATAGGACAGGCCCTGTGGCAGTGAAGGCACATCTCTTGGTTCTACTAGATGATACTGCTTCAAGAAAGGGATCCAAAGCAAGCCCACCCTTGTTGGTTCTTGGGCAGAAATGATCAGAAAGAAACAGTTCTCCAAATAACCCAGCCCTATGCCATGCAGGGTTTAAGAGATGTCAATCAGCACCTCAGTTGCACCCAAAACAGCATTCGCTTGCAGATCAGACATCTTAGGTGGGCATACTTTACCCTGTGGTGCCTGATAATCTTATCCAGCAAATTCATCTACATATTGATAAGTAATGGTGGCAGAGTAGAGCCCTGTGGCATCTCCCATAAATTCTATTGCAAATGAAAAGCTAACAGTGCCAGAGTTCTTCCCATTTCCATGTTTCAAATCCGCATGGATTTATCAAATCTGCATGGATTTATCAAAATCTTTTGGCTCAAATAATGCTTTCTTCAGAAAAGAACAAAAAAATTGCTTCTTTCAACAGATGAAAACATCTCCTCCCTCAAAGTAGCATTCACTGCTGCATATATCCAACCACATGTTGTTTCTCGAACGCCTTAACTAGTGGACATGTTTCTAAAATCACAATCTCAAGGATTCTGTCCATTTCATCAGAACTAACAGGCTTAAACATTTCCCAGGTAACAAAACAAGATTGTGACTCAGTGAACTCCGTATGATATGAAGAGGCAGAGTCTAACTGAATAAATCTAAATCTGATCTGACAGATACTTTGAACAGTTCTTGTAATAGCCTCATAAATGGAGTATTGGCTCATCCATTTTCTGGCCCAATCTTATAAATATTGTATTTATAATAAGCTTATTTTGTACTTCCTCAAAACTATTTTCCATGATGTGTATCTTTAGTGTGTATAAGTTATTTATAACTAGTTATGTTAATTGTGAGTTTTTTATACAGAATTCTGTTAACATAGATGATAATCCTGAACCTTGTCCACTTAAAGGGATGAAAGATAATTTTATTAGAGAAAATATTTTGAAGCTGCTGCTAGAGGAATTTAACTATAGTAAACTACAATTGGTTTTGTTGGCAGAAACTTTTAAATCAGAAACAATCCAAATTGTAGCTTTTGGTCTTGCGGTGATTATTTTATAATGAAGTGAAAACAGATTCCCGAGAAAGCTTCCAGGAGAAAAATGGACAAAAACAAATAAAGAAACTTGAACGTTTAAAACTATATTCTTAATATTTGACTGGCCTGAATCTTTAGGATCAGAACAAACTAACGAGGGGCTGAATTGTAAGACAACAAAAGCCAAACAAATAACTGAGGCAAAGAATGAATCCATTATTATGTTCAGAATGTTGAGGAAATGCACTCCCATGACACTGCTATATCCCAACAAAAAATTGCTTGTTGATTTTACTAAAGCAAAGTTTGCATCAAATAAACATTTTTGCAGGCATTTAAACAAGCTAGAACTGCAGTTCTAAAATCCAATATTCTGTATGTTATGCAGTCCAGTGTACCTTTCTTTTCCTTCCGTTCAGTTCTGTCTGATACTCAGAGCTTGCTTGCACAAGTCCCTGCAGGTTTTTTTGGCAAGATTTTTCAGAAGTAGTTTGCCATTGCTTCTTGTCTAGGACTAAGAGAGAATTACTGGCCCAAGATCACCCTTTGTGCCTAAGGCAGGACTAGAACTCACGGTCTACCTTTTTCTAGCCTGATAATATCAAACAGACTTTCTTTAGTATACCTCTTCAGAATCAAATACAACTGAGTTAATTTTAAGACATTTCTGAGCATGTCTGAATATAGGATTGCAGTCTGAGTGCTTCTTGGAAGTAGTGTGTCTAACTTTTTTCCCAGTTTGATAGTGATCATTCTTACTGTTACGGTAGTCTTTTAAAAATAATTTGCATATCCAAGTAGGAATTCTGGTTTATAATTTTTACATTTAAAAAAAAGTAGGATTTACTGTCTCTGTACTTTTTAATTACAGTATGTGAAGTGTATGTCCCTTTTATAGATCAATCTGTATTTCTCATCTCTGCAATGATATAATCTCTTCCTTATGTAGTTTGTATTAATGAAAGGATTATTAATTTGAATTACTGTGTTCTGATGGTGACACAGGGTGGATTCTTCCTTTTGCATTGATATACAATTTGATCGGTTCTTTTTTCAGTTGTTATATAGAATATACTACTTCCTAATATTGGTAGTAAGATGAGTTATTGTATGCAGATTGATTTTAAGTAAAAACAAATTTATCCATTCATATAGTCCCTGATAAGTCTGGCATTTTTAATTTCCTTTAGCTATTAATTGCATTGTAGTATGCACAAATATCTGGGTTTTTACCTTCAAAGCATATTTGGGTCAAATGGTTTATATTTGTGTGCAGTAGTAATTGTTTTTATCGCCTTTGATTACTAAGCACATGTAGTGTGTGTGTCCAGATAGAAGGCAACAATTAGAAATAAAATAAATAAATTCACAGAGATTTGGCTCATCAAATGGTGAGAAATGCCCAAAAAGATTGTTTTGCATAACTATCAAGCATAACTATCAAGTTTTAAACCCTAAAGTTTGATTTGCCAGCCTACCAAGTTATACGCACATGCAATTCACAAAATTTTGGCCTGACAATAAATATGGTCTTGCCTAGATACCAAATTACCATCTCAAAAGTTCTAGCTCTCCGGATTGTCTTATCTCAACTTAGTGTGTTTTTTAAAACAGTCTCAGAAATATTGGTTTATGGTACTTTGCTAGCACTTAATAGTGTATGCACCAACATAGTCTCTTCCCAATTGTTTCTCCCACCTGAGCTGGTCAGGCAGGATCAACATGCTTTAAGTTCCATTGGCTAAGTAATACCAGTTGGTCAGTCCTAAGTTCCTTTTCTGCCATAGCACCTGCCTTATGAAGCATTCTCCCTTGAGAGATGAGTGCGACCCATACCCTGCTGGTTTTTCTTAAGTCCTTAAAGCAGGGGTGGTATTTAGGCAGTTTGGACTGGTTCAGGTGAACTGGTAAGGAAAAACTTAAGAGGTTCATAGAAGTGGCAAATATCACCCCTGGCTGGCCCTGCACCTGGTCACTGCTCTCCCCCACTCACCTGCCCACCACTTGCTCTGCCCACCCGCTTGTCCCGCCCTGCCCCGCCCCACCCAGTCACTTCTCATCTTGTCTGCTGTGCCACTGCTAACCTGCCTTCGCCTACCATAACCATTGCTGCCTGCCTTCTGCCGTGGCCTTGATCTCCCTGGGTGAGTCATTATGCAAGCCCTGGTCAAGTTGACTCCCGGCCTACCTACCTCCGCCGCCACCACAAGCTCTGGTCGAGTGCTGTCTCCCGGGCCAGCCTAGGCCACTGCGCTGTTCCCCGTCCCCAGACTTGCCTGACTTGCTTTGCCGCTGCAGCGTGGCTCCATTCGGAGCTTCCCATGTTTCCCAGATCTTCCTGTTTGCCTCTGAATGCCGGCTGAGAAGCCACATGGCTGCGCTGGCTGGGAGGACGCTCTCCCCCCGGCCTCTGGGGAAGCCGCATGGTTGCGCTGTCTGGGAGAATGGGAAAGCATTCTCCCCTGGCTTCCCAGGGAAGCTGCATGGCTGAACCTGCACTGGGAGGACACTTCTGTCCCACGTGATGCTGCTCACCTGCCTGCCAGTGCGTGTCAGAAGAGAGGGAGGCAGAAAAGTTCGCCCAAGTCTTCTTCTTCTTGGGCATACACAGAGCATGCACACATCTCACGGTGCAGGAGGGACTCGCAGCGCCCACATGCCGTCTCCTCACGTCTCCTGCACACGTGAGGCAGCAGGACCTTTAAGGTACTTCAATGCGGGGGGAGGGGGTAACAAAGGGACAGGCAGGCCGCAGGAGCTGCCTTCTGAGCAGCTCTGCTGAGAAGGGAGGCAGAAAAGTTTGTCAAGTCTCCATCTCCTTATTTTGTCAGCCCATGGGAGGAGGTAAGGTACGTAGGAAATCGCCTTGTCTGCAGCATCAGTCATGTAACTGGGTGTGGCCAACTCATCACTCACAGCAAGGTGCTGCCCCACCTTGCCATGAGTGGTGTCAAGTTTGCCACACACACCAGTCACATGACCACCAAACCGTGCCCACCAAGCCGCGCCCACAGAATCGGTGGTGGTAAATTTTGAATCCCACCATTGCCTTAAATAATAGCTTTGTGCCCAGAACTGAAGATTCTCCCATGAGCTGCTCGGAGCATCCAGGATTGGGAAGTGCTTCAGTCTCTTCTTAGTTAGGCTGGGCTTAAACTTTGAGGATGCTCCTCCTCCTCCATGGGACTTCTCCTTAGCGTCCCCAGTTTTAGCTCAGCCTTCGTAGGAACAGGCTGTTTCTCACCTTGGCTGGAATAGAAGCTAAAATATCAATGCAAATTTTAGGTTTGAATTTCTTAACAGATAGAGTCTTGCAGCTTCTGACAGCTCTATTTAGCACCCTAGGCTGTCAGAGCTTGCAACAACTCTGCACGGAGCCGTAGTGGCGCTCCCAGAGCGGTTTGGGGCGGCTGCCTCTAAACTGCCCGATCTTATCTTTCCGATCTTTTTTTCTGTCAGCAAACAACACTGCAGTCTAGCCGAGCAATATATAAAAAAAAAGAGAGAAAGAAGAAAGAGGATTCCTTCCCTACCTTTCTGTCATGGACCTAGCTTTCCAACAAAAGGGTGTGAACTTCGCTAACGCGATGCCATTTCTAAGTCTCAAGGCGCAGTTCTTCTTTACTCATTACCAGAGGTCAGAGGGAAGCTTTTCCCTGTAGGTTTCCCTTCCTGGGGACCAAGGGCTTCATACTTCCCCCTCTAGTTGGGTCAATTACCTTGATTTCTTTGTGGTTAGTGGCCAGTTCTCTTGGAGGCATTCAGAACTCAGCAGCCAAAAGCCTCATCGTACTGTGCACTGGCACCATTTTGAATTCCACCAGCAGCGAGAGGCTCTTCCCCAATAAAAGAAAAATAGGTTTCCCTTTCTGGGGACCAGCTCTTCCCTATTAGGTTTCCCTTCCTGAGGACCAGGGGACCATTATACCTCACAAACAATAGAAGGATCCTCAAATTAATTGATGCCCAGTCCTAAATAATAATAATAATAATAATATAAAATAAACAAATAAATTAATTCATTAACAACGCAATTAAGAGGACTCAATAATTTGGCTCCACCCCACCAGGAAGCAGACACTTAGAGGGTTCAACCTGCTTTTCTTCACAAACCTTATTCTCATTAACATGGCAGGCAGCCATGGTTCAAGGGCACCCACTTCCAGAAAGGCCCGGGACAAATCCTCGGAGCCTAAAAAGCCCTCTTGAGCGGCAGAAAAAGATGCCCACAGAAGGTATCAAACCTTAGAAAGGGAAGTGAGGAAGCGAACCAGGGAGACTGAGCAAGCCCCGCCTCAGCCTATTACCATCCAGACCCCAGGCCCTCCAGCTTCTCCATTGGATTTATCTATCCAAATGAGGCGTACCACCCTCAGACTGCCTCCTCCTGATATCCCAGACCCTTGGCCAACCCCACGAAGGGCTTCAGAGGCAATTTTTATGCCCACAGTGGCGGGCCTCCGCCAGGAGGAGGACCTTCCTGAGGAGATCCCGGCCAGGTTAATAACGTGGATGGAACTGGCAATACAGAAGGGCATCGCGGCTGGGTACAGCAATCTATTCAAGCTAGACGATATTCGGCCACTTCGGATTGTGGATCCATCTCAGAGCGGTCCCTAGGCATGATGGAGTATCATCTCTCTCAGGTACCTCCCCAAGGGGAGTTTCCTATCCCTCATGATACCCATTCACAGGGTTTTTCAGAGATGGAGGACCAAGATGAACACATGGAACAATTGGAGGAGGGATCCATACAAATTGCTGATCAGGGGTTATCAGAAGCAGATCCATTGGAACAGGGAATGTCTGATGATGAGGGCCTCATTCCCGACCAACCAGCCTTAACAGGATTATTCCGCCCATTACTTTTCAGGTCCCTGTTGTTCAAGGCCGAGAACACCACTCGCCTTGACACAGCACCCTCCTCTTTACAACCAGCAGTGCACAAGATGAGTCAGGAGACTTAATCTTCTCTCAACCTGTTAATGAAGTGGACGTAATTCCAGTCCCTCATATGTTCAAGGACTTAGTCCAGCGACAATGGGCATCTGCTGCGTCATATCCCATGCCCACGGGATATGATAAAAAAATTTATAATCTGGCCCCCGACTTTTCAAATGCTCTAAATACACCTGAGGTAGACAATTGTATCCCTGGCATCCTCCTCCTCCATTCTCACCGAGGCAGAGGAAGCCCTGAAACCAGAGGAAAAAAAGGCAGAACTGGCCCTTCGCAGGGCTCACGACGCCTGGGCCATCAAAGCAGCTACAACTGCCTCCTTTTTTACTAGGTCTTCACTTTGATGGCTCCGACACCTCAGGGACACTATACTGGTTTCTAACATACGTGCACATCAGGACATAGCCAAGCTTATAGCAGCAGCAGCAGAGTTTTCTGCAGATGCTACGTTCAATGCCGTAAAGTTTTCTTCCAGAGCCATCGCATCTCAGATTTTAGCAAGGAGATTGTTATGGCTCCGGCATTGGCAGGCTGACACCAAACACAAGTGTAAGCTTGCATCACCCCTATATCGGGAAAACCTGTTTGGCAGTGTCCTTGACCCACTTTTGATAGAAACTTCGGTCCAAGCAAAGTCTCCCCCCCTTTTTCGAAAATCCGACAGTAAATTTTCCCAACCATTCCGGAGAAGTTCCTTTCGGAGCTTCTACCAGGGACTCAATTACCCTCATTTCCAGAGGTCATCAGGCTATAGACAAGGGCAACAGCATTTCCATCATTCCTTGGGCCCGATTCTATACCCAACAGGTATAGAAGGGGAGGGCAAAACAAGAGACAGCCCCAGGGTGCGGGAAGTAGGTCCTTTCGCCACCCCAGATGAAAAACAGGATAAAGCAGCCATCGTGGGGGTGTCTAAAATTATTTGCCGACAGATGGGATGCCTCCACGTCTGATGCTTGGGTCAGGAACACTCTCAGGTTTGGCTTGGCCCTTGAGTTTCACTCTAGTCCCCTGGACTTTTTTATGTCATGCCCACAATCCAGGGACCCCGGAAGGAGATCCCTCATGGATTGCTATTGCCCATCTTCTACAGATACAGGCTATTCAACCAGTCCTCTTGGAACAACATTGTCAGGGATTTTATTCTCATTTGTCTGTGGTCCCTAAGACTTCAGGGGGTTGGAGGGCAATTCTAGACTTAAAACATCTCAATCGATACCTAATATACCATAAATTCAAAATGACAACACTCCAATCCATTTTACTCGGGCATCAGATGGGGAGATGTTTTAACATCTATCGATCTCACTGAGGCATACTTACACATTCCAATCAGGCCATCCCACTCTAAATTTCTTAGATTTTGTTATAATAATCTTCATTACGAATATGTCGCTCTCCCTTTCGGCCTGGCTTCAGATCCCAGGACCTTCGCCAAGGTTCTGGTGGCTCTGGCTGCTTTCCTCAGAGATACTCCCATTTGACTACAATGTTATCTCGATGACATTTTAATCTTGTCATCATTCACTCGACAGGCTAACATTGATATCCAACTTACAGTAAGAACTCTGCAACAACATGGGTTCTCTATTAATTGGATAAAAAGCCACTTATCCCCCTCAACTCGATTAATACATTTAGGGGCTGTCTTGGACACAGAACAGGGCAAAGTCTTCCTCTCTCCAGAGAGGCTAGAAAGCATCAGAACACTATCTCAGGAGATTAGAACCGTAAGAAAAGTACCGCTAGCCCTCCTATCTCAATTGTTAGGGAAGTTGATTTCCTGCATTTCCATCATTCCTTGGGCCCGATTCCACACCAGAGATCTACAGTGGTTCCGGTTACCGCATCAGCGTGCTGGCAGAGCCAACTCTAACTTGTGGGTCACAGTACCGCTGAATGTCCTGAGATCCCTTCGCTGGTGGACAGAGTGCTCAATCAACAAGGGTTGTCTTTTCAGAGATCCAGACAGATTGACTGTCACCACAGATGCCAGCCTAGCTGGATGGGGAGTCACTACCAGCACCACATGGCTCAAGGGCATTGGACCAACCTGGACCAACCACACAACATCAACTGGCTGGAGCTGAGAGCAGTTCACCTAGCTCTGCGCAGGTTTTTACCTCTATTCCGATCCAAACACATTCTAGTGTTGACCGACAACGTCACCATGAAAGCCCATATAAACGGGAGCACCCACTCAAGGCAACTGATGAGGGAGTCGGAGAGATTATTTCTGTGGGCAGAACACAATTTGCTCTCCCTCAGAGCAGAACACATATCAGGGTCTTCAAACATTCAGGCAGATTGGCTAAGCAGGGCCACAGTCAACCAATCAGAATGGCGCCTGCACCCATCGATCTTTCAGGAGGCAGTGCAGAAGTTTGGCCAACCTGTCATCGACCTGTTCGCCTCCCCCTCAACTCCCAGCTCCCACAGTTTATCTCACGGTACCCATCGCAGGGAGTGGAGGACGTCAACGCTCTCTGCTGTTGCTGGCCCCCCGGTCTGCTGTATGTGTTTCTACCCCTTCCAGTGATCCCCAAACTGATCCAGAAGCTTCTGGAGGAGAGGGCAGAAATGTTGTTAGTGGCTCCTTTTTGGCCTGGCGGATGTGGTTCGCAGACCTGAAGGACCTGTCAACAGAGCCACCATGGAGGATCCCATCATCGATCATCTCACTGTCCCAGGGGCCAGTCTTACATCCAGACCCGCAATGGCTCAACCTAGCTGTATGGAAATTGAGCGGCGATGTCTGAGGGGCAAAAACATCTCTACTCAGGTCATTCATACCATACAGGCGGCCAGACGTCCTTTGACCAACCGTATTTACGAGGCAACCTGGTCTATCTTCTACCGTTGGTGTATGAGGTCTCAGGTCAATCCCACTTCCCCATCAGTAGCTCAAATATTGGACTTCTTGCAGGAGGGTCTGAAAAAAGGGCCTATCACCAAATATTCTGTGGAGACAAGTGGCAGCCCTAGCTTCGGTCATATCTTGGGGGGACCTCACCTCCATCTCCCACCACCCTCGCATTCACAGTTTTCTCCGTGGTGCTAGGAATTTGAGACCACCAGTAGTTCACCGGTACTTGACTTGGGACCTCAACAAGGTGCTTATGGCACTTACTACGGGTCCCTTTGAACCTTTAAGGACCACAACTCTATGCTTTCTAACCTATAAGGTCGTCTTCCTAATCGCAATTACATCAGCTCGACGAATTTCTGAACTGGCAGCCTTATCTGTACGAAAAGATCTCTGTATCTTCCATGCAGACAGAGTTGTCCTTAGGCCAGACCCAACCTTTATCCCAAAAATCAATTCGGCTTTTCACAGGGCTCAAGAGCTAGTGCTCCCAAATTTTTGTCCTGTCCCATCTCACAGACTCAAATGCCAGTGGCACCGTTTGGATGTCAGAAGGGCTCTATGCATATACCTAGATCGCACAGCACCCTCTAGGAAAACTGAAGCCCTCTTTGTGTCCTTTCAACCTAACACTCTGGGGTGCAAAGTTTCCTCGTCGACCATAGGACAATGGCTGAAGGCCACAATCTCTAAATCATATGACTCCCACTCATTACCGGTGCCTCACAGAATAACAGCTCACTCCACTAGGAGCTCAGCGACCTCAGCAGCATGGGCCACACAGGCAACAATAGATGAGATTTGTCGAGCGGCAACCTGGTCCTCACCATTCATTAGAAATTACAAAATTTATGTCTTTGCATCTGCTGAAGCTTCATTTGGGAGAAGGGTCTTGCAGTGTGTCTATTCGGCTTTGGAGAGGACTTCAACCCAGATGAAGTCCCTCCCTTAGGACAGTGCCAAGCTTTGGTATGTCCCAATCCTGGATGCTCGGAGCAGCTCATGGGAGAAAGGGCGTTGGTGCTTACCTGATACGCCCGTTCTCCATGAGCTGCGAAGAGCATCCAGCCCCACCCTTTTTGTTCCGTCTGGTGGGAATCTATTCCGGCCAAGGCTCTTAGATAGGTTGATACATCGACTTCGGCTTTGCAAAACTGTGGACGCTAAGGAGGAGTCCCGTGGAGGAGGAGGAGCGTCCTCAAATTTTAAGCCCAGCCTAACTAGGAAGAGACTGAAGCACCTCCCAATCCTGAATGCTCTTCGCAGCTCACAGAGACGGTATCAGGTAAGCACCAATGCCCTTTTGAGTTTTTACAGGGACTTGTTTCTTGGTTAATCTTGTGATCATGATGAGTGAATTATTCTCAGCTGTCCTTTATTTTAATTTTTGTGTTGTGAGAAATTGTTTCTATTATTTAAATGTTGTTGGATGTCCAGAGTCATTTGCTAAGATGGGTGACCATACAAATTGAATTAATAAACAGTCATAAACTCTTTGATACAGAGATCAGGTACAGGCTTCTCTTTGAATTGATGATGAGTGAAGAATAAAGACAGTAGCAAAGAATCATAAATTGTTTAAATGAGAATGTAAAGAAAAGGCATGTTTGTGGATAAGGCCAGTAGTGGTTCATAGGAAAAATAAGAATCATACTACGTAAATATGAGGATAAAGCTATAAATGGTAATTACTCATGGTAACTATATATTTTAAGAACCAGTTCGTTATAATGGTTAAGGCATCAGGCTAGAAACCTAGAGACCACGAGTCCTGCCTTAGACATGAAGCAATTTCCCTTCCTCCCCCATGGTCACTAAAATCTGCAACAATAACATTTTTCTAGACAGTATTATTTCAGTTCTTATGTTGAGGACAAGCCATATTTGGTAACATAAGATTGTTCCAATGGCATTGCCATTTTTGCATGCAAAAAAAGGATGATTCAGTTCCAATTTTGCGTATCGGCTCTTGTCCTCTGTAAAGAACGTGAGGTAAATCATTTTCTGTTCTTTCAACTAAAAGGACTTGAAGTTGGTTGTAAAGGACAGAGGCCATCTATTTGGATGAAGATTAGAAGACAGAAAGTGATTGCCCTGCTTACTCAACAAGACAAAGCAAGTTTGGAATTATAAGAAACTGGTTTTGTGAGTTTAGCTTTGAAATCTGCAAGATAACGGAACACAAATCAGCTAGAAAAAAGCATTATATACTACTTTTTTGAAAGACAAATACATTTCTACATCTTATATAAGTGTAATTGGTTGGTCAATATTTGATATTGTAGCAAAGCCACCTTATTCATCATCAAATTGTTATCATGAAGTCACCACATTTTTAAACAGAGTATATCAATATAAGCTGATTTTATAACTGTTGTGTATATTGCAATTTTATAGCTGAAATAGCAAGGCAATCTGACTTTAGATAGGGCAATAAATAAATCGGGATTCTGGTTGCCTGTTTTCCATCTATTATAGCATATTTTATGCAAAGGCTTAAGCTTTCATAAGCTGACCTCATAGCCTAACATGGTACTGTCCTACAATAGATACGGAAATATGTCAAAGATGCTATCCCCATTTCCTCCAATTTTCTGTTTGGTAAAAGAATGAAGAAAGTATTTCTCCCAGCTTTAAAATTTCTACAAAGGCTTTTTTTTTGTATTTTAGGGTTAAAAAAACTATAATTACCCCGAACTCTTTCTTTAGGTCCCTGTAGTTGAGTTTTGGGCAGAGTTCTGACAGACAAGGTGTGTTCTCTAGCTCTGATCTGTTCTGCACCAACCCTGATATGTAAATGCTATCGTGTTGTTACTAGTACAGTATGTGGGTGATAATGAAGAAGGACAAGTTTTTAACCCTCAACTACAGCGGTCAAGGTTAAGGAATTCTTACATATTTTGGCAACCCATTTTAAATTTGAAATGTTTAAGAACTTAATGTTGAATTTTTTTTTTTAGTGTGTTAGTGAGATCTACAAACTCATTATAGGTTGTCTTTGACTTACAACTGGTTGCTTAGCTGTTCCAAGTTATGACAGAGCCTGCCTCCCAAAAGGTACTCATGATCCGGTTCCAAAATTCTGACAGTTGTTCCCTCGCAGTCACATGACTACATTTTGGGTGCTTGGCAACTGGGCCACATTTATGGACATTTTACAACAAAGATTGCAGTCACATTTTACAACATCTTTGCTGAAATCTGGCTCTCCAGTTTAAGGCAAAAATTCCTGTGGTGAACAATGGATTTATTTAATGACCACAGCTTTCGCTTAAAAACTGCAGTGTTTGCTTGATGTCCATCACAAAACATCAAGTTGGTTATGTGGGTGACCTGCTTTATGACTGTCACAATTTATGTCCATACTTGCCAGGCTTAATTACAGTCGTAAACCAAGGACTATTTTACACCTATTCACTTCAGTTTCTTAGGCCCATTTCCTAAAAAAAATCAGTTCAGAAATGGTTAACTGTCCTAGAGGAGAACAGTTAGCTCAAGAGTCATCAGAAGCTGCAAAAGCGCCTTATGCCAGGGAGCAGATTGGCAAACAAAACACAAACCCATCAAACCAAATTGGCAGAATTAAGATTCAAATAATCCCTGAAAGGTCAACCAACCTCTGGCCAAAAAAAAAAAAAAAGGCCTCTTGATTTTTTCAGTGCCTGAAGGGTTTCCTGGCAAATCCAATGTTGAATACATATGGAAAAGCCTCAAATCTCATAAAACTTTAACTGTCTTAACTAGAAAATAGTTGGTCCCTTGAAAGAAGAAAAGCATTCATTCCACAATTCGATATTATTGAAAGTTTACTTCTTTGAAGTAAAGATACATTCATAGATATATGCCACTGTTATAACTCTTTTGAAGGCCTTTTGAGGAATAATATATGTAACTTTCCATAAGTATCATGCAATAGATGTTATAGAATTGTATTACTGAAATGAAATCTTCATTACTAAGATGACTTTTGTTTCTTAAGAAATATAAAGCTATAAAAACAATAAGTTGCAACCATGAGATTTTTTTACCACTCATAATGTTATTATAAATTATTAACCTAATTTAATCCTCTTCCCTTGCTTTGTCTTCTTCCTTCACTTCCTTATTAAATACCAAATTATTATTAAATATATTTTTGCATCTTTCAGATAAGAATATAAACAAAAAATAATTAAACTAACCTCTATTTGTTTGGAAAGAGCTTTCTCATACTGTGTCTCAGTGAGGAGCTAATTACCTGTTTTGTTTTTTAAATGTTGGTGTCATTTTATATGGTGTTAAAAACATCTTGAATTCTGGAATGCTTGTTTTGTCCTATAAGAATTGAAATGCTAATATTAGAACATTACACACATCAAACAAGACTAGAATATTAAGTACTATTTGTACCATAGTGTGTAGCAGCGTAATTGGCAGTGAAACCTGATTAAATCTTCATTCATCTGATGAGAATTTGTCTGAATTAACTTTGTAATTCAGAGTTCAAAGTACTTATAATGTCATTTCTCTTTAAAATTGTCTTGCTACTATGAATAAACTATATTTCCTTAATATCCTTGGGGATAAAAGGAGTTACTTTTTAAAGAGGTTCTTGATTCTGTTCTTAATTTTTAAAAATAGCTTATACTTAAGCACTTTGAGTTATTTACTAGTGGTTTAGAATTGTTAACTTGTAAGGAGCTTATAGTTTGTAAATTCAGTTGTGGACACTACTTGATATTTATTGTACTATGGATGACTAAGGAAGGCATAAGAATACTAAATATCATCTCATTACAAACTCATTATGCTTTTCCACTTTACATAATTGTTTCTTTTGCAATAAAATAATGAGAAAACAAATAAGCGTGAAATGAGCAACATAATCACTTGCAAATAATCTGTGCTCATGTTAGTTTTAAATTCAAGCATAGTAATATTTGAGAATTATTACTCAGTACTAATAGTTCTTATTAGCACTATTTTCAAAGTACTGAAAACAATAGAAAAGGTGAAACATTTTAATAGATTTATGCTGCAATTAATAAAATGCAATTAAGACTTCACTTAGTTTGAGTCATTTTTGTATGTAGGCATTTTGGGGTTATCTTTACCTTTGAATATGAAACATTTCAGTGCTATTATAATAAGAATTTATTAAACTTGTATCTTAACACTCAGAGTTTCATAGCAATCAAACAAAAATACAGTAAAATCAGTAAATTATAAAAGATAAAATATGTGTCAGGACTTCACAAAAGTTTGAATCAATGTATTCTCCGTTAGACTGCTGCAAGAGTCTAGTGTGGTGTTCCTCATGTCTTCTCATCATGTGACTGAGCCTGCCAAAGTATGATTTTAAGGTATCATAATGCCTCTTTTACCTCCAGGAATCTGCCTTCATGAATTTGAAGGATAGGAATCAGTAACTTATGTTTCTTTATATTATCCTTTATACAGAGATATTTTGTGAATTTTATTACAAATCTAATAAAAACCTTCTTAGGGAGTTAGCCTGATTTGAAAACTTATTATTATGCAATGTAATAATATTGTGTTTGTGTGCCACTTATTTTAAAAAGATTTAGCTATTTGCAAAAGCAATGTGAGATTTCCAAATATTACTATGCTTGAATTATACCCAACGTTTTGACTGTATTGTGAATTTCACACCCATTTGCTATTATGGAGATTAATCCATGCATTTCCAGTAGTATTGCTAAATTCTGTACTCCCACAAGACATGCAAATCAATGTGTCTGGTTTGGTAGTTAATTTGACTTCTAGTGTTTTAAAAATAGCCCTTCTGTATTATGACTTGCTTTTATGATGAATTTTTTTTTTCATTTTAAAAGAAAAATGCATTGATCTGGCCTTAAAAATTCATTTATTATGACGATGAACATTTTCCATTGGTTACTAGCTGTGTTATCAGATTGGAAAAAGATGAAGATGAAAGATTCATTCAAATAAACATATACAGTAGAAACAAAAACAAATTATCTAGTTTCCCTACTTTTCCCTTTGTTGTATGTATTGCTTCCTTGCAGCTTGTGCTACTTTTGGACCAATTCACTTGAATATTGCCTGATGAGTGTTACTACACATACAAATAATAACCATTGAAACAGTAATAAAATACTGATTATATAATCGGCATAATCCATCTCTTTATGTGATCACCAGTTTTTCTTTGTTTAAGATAGTAGCAAGTTAATACTGTGTCTTAGATTGTGATTACAGAATATGCCTTTTTAGTATTGTTCATAGGAAACCTGTCTCAGTCTGGTGCTGTTTACTGACTATACTTTGTGTCTTAATGTATAACATTTATTTATTTACTTTTGCTTTACAGTATCTGGAGAGGACCAAATGTGAACTGTGTTGACAGTACTGGATACACTCCATTGCATCATGCTGCTTTGAATGGGCACAAGTAAGTTTGCTGTGTCTGAAATAACTTTTTAAACAACCAGCCTATTAAAGTAGCTAAAACTAATAAACCCTGTAGCATTTTCCAAACACTTCCTTCAAATACCATAAGTAGTAGAATTCAACTACCATCAGGATTATGAGTGCACTATGCCATATTATTGTAAATGGGTTTATTCAGCGATGTTGATATTTTGGTATTCTAGATGTGACTGCCACCTCCTCTTTGAGCAGGAGTCATAAGTCCAGGAAAAACCCGAGTTGTGGATCAGGTTCCTCTGGGGTAGTACAAGCCCATCCAGAATTAATTAAAGTCCCAAATCTTGAAGCTCTGAAAACCCAAAGCAATTCGGTCTTGCCAGGGTTCAGCTGAAGATTGTTGTCCCCATCGAGGCCCAAACAGCCTCTAGGCACCGCAAGAGAGCAGCAACAGCATCAGTTGGATCACCAGGGATGGAGATATAAAATTGAGTATCATAGCATACATGCATGTGCATGCTCATATAGAGTAACTGCAGTTTCTTGGTTCATCTTCATCAATTCAGAAAGCTTTTCTTTAAAGAGGAGAGGCAAAAGAATTTTCAAGATTAATTTTCTCGTGCTTGTTATACATCAGTTATAGTGGGATGACAAATGTTGAAATGTAGCTGTTACTTCTGTAGCCCAGAGACACTGACAATTAGGTGACGTATATATTTAATAAATTATTATAATATTTAGCTTACATGATTTAACACAGGTTTTGCTAAAATCCTAAAATTTCTTCAATTACTTTGCTACCCAATTTTAAATCTGTGCATCTATTTCTGTTCTCCACTTTTTTCTCTTAAAGTTTAATCTTATGTCATTAGTCAGTACCTTAATTTCTCAAGTTTATTTGACTGTTCTGTCTTCTATGCCAGCGGTCGCCAACCTTTTGGACCTCAGGGATCACCAAACTCATAATTTTAAATCCCATGGATAAGAGACCCTGGGAAAATCCCCAAAAAAGTCTGCAGGAAAATTCCCTACCCTGTTTTCTTACTGATCAATCATTCTTTATTTGGGATTGCAGGATACCGTCTCCAGCTCCGTTCTCAGGAGGGGAGAGGGAGAGGGAGAGAGGTGGGGGGAGGGAGACTTTTGGCTTCATGCAAGGAAAGCAGCAGTCTTTCTTTCTCTCCCGCAAACTCCACCAGAAATGAGTCTTTGTGAGACTTGTCGCACCGACGCAGCCTCTTGAAGCAGGATGCCTTGCAGCCCGGTGGCCAAGCAAGGTGTGTGGGGCGAGTGGGGCAAGTTCCCCCCTCCCCTCACTACCTCGTGTTGTTCGCAATGCAAGCGACGCAAGCCTTGTGTTCTCGCGGGCCATATGGGCGGCTCAGCTTTGTGTTCTTGCGCAGCCTGGATTAATTGTTTTGGGAGGTGCTTTGGGGGTGACATTTCTCTGAGGACCACCAAAATTTTCTCACAAACCACCAGTGGTCCCCGGCCCATTGGTTGGCGACCACTATCCTCTGCCACTAGCTATCCTAGGCAATGCTATGCGATCTGCACATTTGACAAGCATTCCTGTAGCACCTCATTCAAGTCCCTAATAAAGATGTTGAATACATCTTAAATCTTATAGCATCCCTCTTAACTTTCAGTGGTTTTTCTTAATGAATAGCAATTAACAAACACCCAGTATGAGTTTTGAAGCCAGCAGTCTATTCATTTAAATACTCTTCTAGCCAGCCAACATGTAACTAGTTTGCTAATCAGAACACTACGCTCTGTTTTAACAAATACTGTGCTGAAATCAGAAAATATTGGAACTGCTTTAGTAATTCCCAGCTAAAAGTAATACTTTCCATCCTCAATAGGAAAATAGACTTAATGTTACATTTTAATGAAGTTTTCCTCTTTTATGATTTTCCTCTTTTTATGAACATCTGTTGTTCTTTAGGGTTTTTTTTAAACTGAGCATTAAATTATTTCTCTGAGACTGAACAGTACAGTACTTGCCTTTCACATCTATATCTATTCTATACTGGAGAGCTGTTATCAGTATGTTTCTCAGTCCTTACATTGTAAATTTACATTGTAGACTGGGAAGTTGCACTTTACTGCCATTTAGAGGCTACAAAAATTCTTTTTCTAGAGTAATAAAAAGACAATGCAGCTATGGATCCTCTTTGTCCTTTTATAAACAGTAAGTTCAGTGTTTCCTTTTCAGACTTTATTAAGGTTTACCTCTCGTCCACTTAACACTATCATTAGCTAAACTTAGACAGGTTCTCTTAGACATGCTATTCTTTTTTTGTTTTTTGTTTATCCGATTCTGTGCCCTCCCCAACACATTAGCAGTCTAAAAGAACAGGCTCTACAGCTGTTCACTTGCAGCTGTGTAATCAACATAATTTGCATGCAGTTCATTTGCATCTTTGAGAAAGAATGAACATTGGCTACTTACATGCTTGTTACCCTTTAATTCAAAAAACCAGTGATCTTTGCTGATAATTTCTTTATACAGTTGTTTCTACAAGTAAATACAAGTAAAGAAAATATGCTGAAACAGTGAAATCAAAAGATTTAATAAGGATAAGAAAGGGCCTTAGGAACCTTTGAAAGTGTGCTATGAAGATTATGTAAAACATCTATTAAAGTGCCTCAAATCTTTCAAAGGTAGTGTCTGCCTATGCTGATCCTATAGAGATGACTGTGGCTTGGGCTTGTCCAATTATTTGGGCTGAGTTTGATTTGATTACTTCCAAGGAAATGGACAGAGTCCTTAGGTTGATGATT
Organism: Naja naja; assembly: GCA_009733165.1. Lineage (NCBI taxonomy): Eukaryota > Metazoa > Chordata > Lepidosauria > Squamata > Elapidae > Naja > Naja naja. The sequence goes on along the minus strand of CM019150.1, from coordinate 54,497,849 downwards.
CTGTTATCTACGTGTTAGCTTTTATCCCTCCTGATTGGTCAAGGCATCCAGACAGATATAGATAGGTGACATGTAGCTAATTAGTGGTAAATGCTTTTTTATAATACAGGATGGTTCCATGTCCCCTGAAGAAGACAGTGGTTTGCCCCTTCTCAAGAAGTTAATACTGGACAATTTTTTTCTCAATCTCTAATGTTCCCTTTTTGAGGGAGACTATTGGAGTAGTAGGTCTATAATTTGAAACAGCTATAGAGGAAGCAAATTATCTGGACCTGATACAATTTGGTTTCGGTCTGGGATACTATAATAAGATGCAATTGATCACACTTGTGGATGACATCTGGTGGGCTTGGAATGGGGATGGTGTATCCATTTGACCTCTCATTAGTTTTCAGTACCATCAATCATGGCATCCTTTGGGACTGGCTGAAATGTTGGGAGTAGGAGATCTTGTTTTTTCAATAGTTCTCCTTTCTCCAGGGATGGTTCCAGTTGGTGTGTGAGGAGGAGAGGTCTGTCTTTAGGCCTCTGCTTTTAGGGTGCTACAGGGCTTAATTATCTCTTCTATTTATCATCTTCATGAAACCTCTGTGGGAGGTAATTGTCAACCCATTAGCTAGACCAAGTTAAAAAGATCAACTCCAGAACAAAGCTAAAATTACTTTTCTTGAAATTGGCTGTAATAACATAATCATGCAACTCATTCTGCTAGTTCGATAATTTGGGGAGCTCTGTCTGAGCCATAATATTGAGATACTATCTGTCTGTTGTGGATTGAAAGTATGTCTCATACAGACCCAGCCCATTGCCTGGGTAGCAGATCATGCATACCTCCATCAAGATCATCTTTCTTACTCTCTACAGCATGGGTCTCAATTATACATCTAGGGTCTGGACCATCCAAGTGGTGCTGGGGAAATGTCTTACTGGATAAATCTGGCTAGAGAAGATCTGGCTTCAGCCCAACCCCGACAGGACTGAATGCCTGTAGTTTTTTAGGGCTACCCCATATCTGTTGATTTGCCATATTTAATCCTGGCTAAGGTTATACTTTCCTGGTCATAGTTGGTACATACTGCCGGTCCACTTGGACTCGATGGCAGCATATATAGCGGTTGGCAACTATAGCCTGGAGAGCCTTTGCACAAATGTATTTTATCTGCCGGTTTAACCTTTTCTAGATCAGGAATCATTGCTTATACCTTTGCTGACTCCCATTTCCAATGTGTTCCACATGGGCTACCTTTTCAAGAGCATTTGAAAACTTCAGCTGGTCCAGAATACAATGGCAGGGGCACAAGGGACAGCACTGGAATAACATCTGTGTAACACTATGTAACATGATGCTGCATGAGCTGCATTGGCTTCCAGTGGACTTCTGGTTGAATTTAAAATGCTGATTATCATCTTTTAAAGCTCTACATGGCGTAGGGGCATGTTACTTGTGGGACTGCCTATCCCTAATGGTTTCTATTCATCGCTTTAAATCTGGGTCTTCTTGGTGAAACAGTCTTGCCAGGTGGGGCTTTGGAATTCTGCTTTCTCTGTCATGATGTCTGCCTTAAGGAATAGCCTCCCCTTAGAGATATGGATGCCCCAATCCTGCAGGTCTTAAGAAAAACAATCAAGATATGGCCCTAAAGTTAGGATGACAATGCGTCTGGCATGATATTTTTAATCTTTGGATGTGAGTCTTATAGCACTGTCTGTTTTGCTTTAATGGTTCTTAGTAATTGTATTTTTAGTCTTGTTCACCACCCAAAGTTCCTTTAGCTAGACGGGTAGCCATATTAATTTATTAAGAAAATAATCAAATAAACCATATATCTAACTTATACATGGGAAAAATGTTCATTCTTGCAAATTAGATTTAAAAACTTGTCCGCTTATAGATAGTTTGAATAATAGAATAGAATAGAATTCTTTATTGGCCAAGTGTGATTGGATACACAAGGAATTTGTCTTTGGTGCATAAGCTCTCAGTTTACATAAAAACTATAAGTGATAAATCATGATCATGGTCTTCATAAAATACATAAGATACAACACTTAGTGATAGTCATAGGATGCTAAGTAAGAAATCAACATAAATCATACTAGGAAACTAAAACAGTATAAACCGTAAAGACACAAGCAACAAAGTTATAGTCATAAGTAGAAAATGAGATAGGTAATAGGAAAGATGAGAATAATAGTAATGCAGCCTTACTAAATAGTTTGACAGTTCTTAATGCTTGACTCAAAGCCCGTTTATATAGATACATTTCATCAACTAGGTTGAAAGTTACCTCCCAGTTAGTAGATCGCAGCCTTATTTCCTTTTGGTGGATGAACAATAGGCTGTTTTCACTTTCTAGTTTTTAAGGAACCCTGATGAATATTTGAATTTGAAGATGTTTTCCAAGTAGATGGTATACAAACTGATATTTGTTATTAACACATGTATCCAATTTACTATTTGATTTTGATTGTTGTATCCAGAATTCTTCTGAAATTTCATGGCATTATTCCGTCCTCAGGGATGTTGTGGAAGTTCTGTTGAGAAATGATGCATTAACGAATGTGGCTGACTGCAAAGGCTGTTATCCTCTCCATTTGGCAGCTTGGAAGGGAGATGCTGAAATAGTGAAACTGCTAATACACCAGGGACCCTCCCACACTAAAGTAAATGAGCAGGTCTGAATACGTTCCTCTTTTTGTGCTCTTAATGATCTTACAAGGTTTGTTATATTGTTCCACAGGAGGGAGTGAATACAACATCTATAAGAGTAAATTTGTTGCTTGACATCTTGCTTGAAAAACAGCTGATGGTTAAATACTATTATTGTTCAGCAAATTTGAAAAATTGTATCCTGAAAGCTGTATTTTTGGTTGATCAGATTGAGAACTGTAGAAATGAACAATGGCTAAATTGGTTCATATACAGTGAGAGGATTTTAATTATTTTTCCTATACCCCACCCCCATCCTGCACCACAATTTTCTGGACAGTTTGAAACTTGATGTAATTGGTGCATCAGTTTATTTTTTTTTGGTGAAGCAAATCTAAACAGTTTTATTCTCTTTTTGTCATATTTTGTAGTAAGCTTAATACTACTTTTCTACTTATGCTTAGTAAGCTAATATTGTGCAGTTAACTACAATACAGCTTTCAGATATTAATAATTAATTTACTAAAATGCTATGCTCAAATGGAAGAAAAACAGTAATTGTTTGTATTGTTTAAATTGCTGCCATTTGACTTGTATGATTGAAAACTTTATTGTGTACAAATGTAGATACATACACCTCATAGTGCTAGTATTGATTTGGAGACCAGGTAAACTCTTGCAATATTGCTCCAAATTAAACTGGGACTGGTGTATGGAAAAATTGAAACATTGGGAATACTAGTAAGTTTTCTTATGAAATTATTTCACTTGCATTTTAGTTGTATGTATGTATGTATGTATGTATGTATTTATTATGTCTACACTGCTGAATTCCTATTTCCAGAGGTTGAAGTAGCTCACAGAAAGGATCAAAAACTTATATCACATAAAACATTTAACAGATATTAGGTGACACCCATGGAGGTAGGCTAAACCTCCACTTCCCCAAACGCATTTTCTAAAAAATAAAGTTTTCAGAACCCTTTGGAAGGCCACTAATGTTGAGGAACACTGGGTATCCAGCCACATGTTATACCACAGAAGAGGTATCACCATGAATGAGCCCCCAGGGGTGTCTTGTGTACATATATTTTTTCTTGTGGAAAGCAAAATTATTATTCGCTTCCAATAGGAAGCATTATCCATATTACACTACTACTTTAGGCCAAATTGCAACCAAACTAGGACTGAACAACTTGTTCAGAGTTAAAGTTAAAACTCCATCTCTATAAAAGACCCCTGACTTTGAGGCTAATTACCTGTGTTAACAAGTAGCTTAGCATAATCTCTTACAAATATTCAAAGAATTTCATTTGCTGACTAGTAATATTTTTGTAATTGAATAGCCAAATATACACATTCAAAAGTTTTTAATAATATTGTTTGGAAATCTTTTTGGTCAGACATTGTTTATTGTGCTTCTAGGAAACAACTTTGTCAATCATTTTAGTGTTAACATTTTAAATTTTATAATGCTATTTGCAATTCTTTAATAAATTGGATGGGGCCATATGAAAATGAAAGATCTTGTAATCTATAGCTAGCATGAGGCCAAATATTTGTAAGATGTCATAGTGAAGTGTTTAAATAGAGAACTTAAGATTTTTAGTTGAGTTTTGCATGTTGTCTTTAAAACAATATGCATGATCAACTATTGACAGCTGGAATGGCTAGTTAAATTAATTGCTTTTCATTGGAATGAAATATTGTCATGTTCTATCATTTCTCCCCTTCAGAATCACTCACTGCTTTTTTACTATATCCTGCCATTTCATCATCACATTTTCTTTTCCTCTCCTTTTTGTAGAATGCTCTTGAGATCAAAGAACTCAAAAAGTACGGCCCCTTTGACCCTTATATCAATGCCAAGGTGTGTACTTCGCTGACAGGATGTCACTATATCATTACTCCAAGTTGTATTTTTGTGCTTTCAGAAGCCTTGTCATCTAGTTCATTGATACTGCCTATTTGGGAATGGCCGTGGAGGACTGAAAATGCAATCTCTTTAATGTGAAATTTTATTAAACCATGTTTGATTTGGCTGGTTGGTAAAAGTTTACTTGATGCTTGACAAGGTCTACCAGTGTTTTTGACTTGGTAGATTTGGGGTACTTGTTGATTCCCAAATCAATAATAGCATTCAAAAATATAAATTCAAAACACTTTGGTATTGTTTCTCTATTTAATAAGAAAGGGAATAATACTGATTATGTTTATGGTATACTGTCCAAAAAGATATGCATTCTTAGCAATATTGAACTTCATTTTGCTAATAGTGATGGTGCTACATAACACAAAAGAGAACTATTTTTGTTAGTGTTTGTATGAGGACAACAATGCCTTTATTGTCTGTGTGGATGTATTCATGTATCCATTTGTTTGGAAGTATGTACATTTTTTCTTATTTCACTCATTCCTTTTTCACATCTGAATGTTTCTTTAACTGAATATGACCTATTCTTCTGCTTCTAGTAATCATAAGCAAAAAAACAGAAAAGCAGATCTTAAAATATTGAAAATCTTAAATTACTTCACAGATAATCTAATCTAATATTTAGAAGTATCTTAAGTGATTCCTTATTATAATGCATCTCAAAAGAAATATTTGTTATGCATTATTATTTTAATTTTTAGACCATCAAATTGGAGCAGCTTAAATATTGATTTTTAAGGTCAATCAAATTGGGCTCCATGAGTGTGGTTTTAAATGTATTAAGATTATCAAAGTTGCAGATAAATAGGGTGAATTAGTTTAAATTACATGCTTTTATAAATTCAGATCACAGTGAATATAGTCTGTAAATGTAGGGTAAACATTAATGTTTGATATGATAAATGATAGTCTTATTAATATTTATAATGTATAAGTTTTGGTGAGAATTACAGCATCACTCTGCTTTTGCTGAGTTTTTCCTATATGTCTATGACAGCTTTTGGACATTAAGGATGTTTCAGAAGCTGACATATTCTGTCTCTGTATTTTGGAGTCTATAAAGTAGATCAACCCAATGGCGAATGCTGAAATTGAAGTGCTTAGACATTTAAATCAGAAATTGAATGTTTTTAAAATCACTGTAGAAGACTACCAATTTAAATAATTGATTGAATTGTGGGGGTTTTTTCTTGACAATTTTCTTCCTTTCTGGGTGGAAGCAAAAACATGATCAGTAAGCTATCAGTTATTCTGAATATGATCTAAGTACAGTTGTGCTCATAAGTTTACATACCCTGGCAGAATTTATGATTTCTTGGCCATTTTTCAGAGAATATGAATGATAACACAAAAACTTTTCTTTCACTCATGGTTAGTGGTTGACTGAAGCCATTTATTATCAGTCAACTGTGTTTACTCTTTTTAAATCATAATGACAACAGAAACTACCCAAATGACCCTGATCAAAAGTTTACATACCCCAGTTCTTAATACGGTGTATTGCCCCCTTTAACATCAATGACAGCTTGAAGTCTTCTGTGGTATGTGTGGATGAGGCTCTTTATCTTCTCAGATGGTAAAGCTGCCCATTCTTCCTGGCAAAAAGCCTCCAGTTCCTGTAAATTCTTGGGCTGTCTTGCATGAACTGCACGTTTGAGATCTCCTCAGAATGGCTCAATGATATTGAGGTCAGGAGCCTGAGATGGCCACTCCAGAACCTTCACTTTATTCCTGCCAATGACAGGTTGACTTGGTCTTGTGTTTAGGATCGTTGTCATGTTGGAATGTCCAAGTACCTCCCATGCACAGCTTCCGGGCTGGTGAATGCAAATTTTCCTCCAGTATCTTTTGATAACATACTGCATTCATCTTGCCATCAATTCTGACCAAATTTCCTGTGCCTTTGTAGCTCACACATCAGCGATCCGCCTCCGTGTTTCATAGTAGGAATGGTGTACTTTTCATCATAGGCCTTGTTGACTCCTCTCCAAATGTAGTGTTTATGGTTGTGGCCAAAAAGCTCAATTTTGGTCTCATCACTCCAAATCAGCGGTTACCAACCAGTGGCCACGGCCCACTGGTGGGCCTCGAGAAAATTTTGGTGGGCCACAGAGAAATCTCACACACCCCCAGCACCCTCCCAAAGCAATTAATCCAGACTGCACAGAAACACAAGGCTGTGCCACCCACATGGCCTGCGGGAAACCTCCCTCCTCACTAACTCCTTACCCGGCAAACTTTCCTGCTAAGTTTTTCCAACCATCAGCTGTTCTGCTGTGCCAGGAGATTTAGATTAGCTAGGAAGCAGAAGTGGTTGGATTTCTTGCTTTCTAGCTAGTCTTTAGATCTTCAGCTCTGCTTTTAAGCACAGCCGAACCTCTCTTAGGACTGAAGGTTCTATTATTCAGTGCAGACTCATGGCAAGCAAATGTGAGAGACTGAGCTAGCTGATGGCAGATAGATAGATCACTGAATGATGTACATGGTAAGTTGTGAGTTAATTTTGTGAGTTTGCTTGCTAGCAAATTTTATGAGTTTGCTTGCAAGCCAATTTTATATGACAGACTGAGCTAACCGATGGCAGATAGATATCTGAATGAATCTGTGAGCAACTCAATCTGCCTGCCTGCTTTGCCTGATTTTGGGTAAAAGTTGCTCTTCTTTTATAAAAAAAATCAATGTTTACATACAGGGTATGTTGTGAGTTAATTTTGTGAGTTTGCTTGCTAGCCAATTTTATGAGTTTGCTTGCAAGCCAATTTTATGTGACAGACTGAGCTAGCCGATGGCAGATTGATAGATCTCTGAATGAATCTGTGATTCTGTGAGCCACTCAATCTGCCTGCCTGCTTTGCCTCATTTTGGGTAAAAGTTGCTCTTTTTTTATAAAAATATCAATGTTTATATAAATCTTTATAATATTTACATACAAGCCATGCCCAGCCAGTCACATGACCACTGAGCCACACCCACAAATTAGGCCATGCCCACAGAACCAGTTAGTGCTCCCTGGGATTTAAAATTATGAGTTTGGTGGTCCCTGAGGTCCAAAAGGTTGACGACCCCCACTCCAAATGACTTTGTGCCAGAAGTTTGAGGCTTGTCTCTGTGATGTTTGACGTATTGTAAGCGGGATACTTTGTGGCATTTGCATAGTAATGGCTTTCTTCTGGCGACTCGACCATGCAGCCCATCTTTCTTCCAGTGCCTCCTTATTGTGCATCTTGAAACAGCCACATCACATGTTTTCAGAGAGTCCTCTATTTCACCTGAATTTATTTGTGGGTTTTTCTTTGAATCCTGAACAATTTTCCTGGCAGTTGTGGCTGAAATTTTAGTTGGTCTACCTGACCGTGGTTTGGTTTCAACAGAACCCCTCATTTTCTACTTCTTGATTAGTGTTTGAACACTGCTGATTGGCATTCTCAATTCCCTGGATATCTTTTTATATCACTTTCCTATTATATACAGTTCAACTACCTTTTCCCGCAGATCCTTTGACAATTCTTCTGCTTTCCCCATGACTCAGAAGCCAGAAACGTCAGTGCAGCACTGGATGAAAGATGCAAGGGTCTGTCAGGAGTTCAGGAACTCATTGACCTTTTATACATACATACTAATTACAAGCAAACAGATCACAGATGAAGATGGTTATCTTTAATAGCCATTCAAACCCCTTTGTGCCAACCTGTGTGTATGTTATGAGGCCAAAATCACCAGGGTATGTAGACTTTTAATCAGGGTCATTTGGGTAGTTTCTGTTGTCATTATGATTTAAAAAGGGTAAACACAGTTGACTGATAATAAATGGCTTCAGCCAACTACTAACCATGAGTGAAAGAAAAGTTTTTGTGTTATCATTCATATTCTCTGAAAAATGGCCAAGAAATCATAAATTCTGCCAGGATATGTAAACTTATGAGCACAACTGTAAATCAAACCCTAAAATGCCAAAAGTACACAAAAATGCCCCTTGTTCTATTCTCTGGAATCTTTGGTAGAAACACCAGAAACAGCATGGTGAAGATATAGAAAAACAGTGCATACCTCTGGCTTATTCATGGTTTTGTTTCCAAGCCAGATCCCGCTGGAAATCTGGAGGAGAGCATTAATGTCTGTTTAAATAAAATATATTTTAAATCTTAAAAATGCTGAAGAGGGAAGTGAGATGAATATGTTTCTACAAGGCCATTTCCTAAGCCTTTTGTAGCTTAGTATTATTTTTAATTAATGAATATTATTAAAATCAAATGTTTAAAACTAATCCAGTACAAGAAGTATATTCCTCTAAGCTCACTTGGAAGGCTAAACTGCATAGAAATGAAAATATAATAAAATACGTTATTTTAAACAATACTTCTGAGAGTTATGTTGATCTTCTCTATATACAAGATCAATGTTTCTCGATCTTGGCTTGAAGATGTATGGACTTCAACTAGAATTCCCAAGGCTGAGTGGGGTATTCTGGACTAACTAGAAATTATGCTTTTTATTTCACCATTTTTTAAAGTATTACAAGAGGCTTTGGTTGGGACCCCGTTTGGTATAAAGCAGGGGTCGGCAACCTTTTGGACCACAGGGACCACCAAACTCATAATTTTAAATCCCAGGGACCACTAACCGGTTCTGTGGGCATGGCCTAATTTGTGGGTGTGGCTCAGTGGTCATGTGACTGGCTGGGCATGGCTTGTATGTAAATATTATAAAGATTTATATAAACATTGATATTTTTATAAAAAAAGAGCAACTTTTACCCAAAATGAGGCAAAGCAGGCAGGCAGATTGAGTGGCTCACAGAATCACAGATTCATTCAGAGATCTATCAGTCTGCCATCGGCTAGCTCAGTCTGTCACATAAAATTGGCTTGCAAGCAAACTCATAAAATTGGCTAGCAAGCAAACTCACAAAATTAACTCACAACATACCCTGTATGTAAACATTGATTTTTTTTATAAAAGAAGAGCAACTTTTACCCAAAATCAGGCAAAGCAGGCAGGCAGATTGAGTTGCTCACAGATTCATTCAGATATCTATCTATCTGCCATTGGTTAGCTCAGTCTGTTACATAAAATTTGCTTGCAAGTAAACTCATGAAATTGGCTAGCAAGCAAACTCACAAAATTAGCTCAGAGCACACCATGTATGTAAATATTGAATTTTTTATAAAAAAAGAGCAACTTTTATCCAAAATCAGGCAAAGCAGGCAGGCAGATTGAATTGCTCATAGAATCATTCAGTGATCTATCTATCTGCCATCAGCTAGCTCAGTCTCTCAAATTTGCTTGCCGTGTTTCTTCACTGAATAATAGAAGCTTCAGTCCTAAGAGAGGTTCGGCTGTGCTTAAAAGCAGAGCTGAAGATCTAAAGACAAGCTAGAAAGCAAGAAATCCAACCATTTCCTGCTTCTTAGCTAATCTAAATCTCCGGGCACAGCAGAACAGCTGATGGTTGGAAAAAGGAAAAATAGCAACTTAGCAGGCAAGTTTGCCAGGTAAGGAGTAAGTAAGCAGGAGGGTTCCCGCGGGCCATGTGGCTTGTGTTTCTTTACAGCCTTGTGTTTCTGTACAGCCTGGATTAATTGGTTTGGGGGATTCTGGGGAGATTTCTCTGTGGCTCACCAAAATTTTTCGAGGCCCACCAGTGAGCCGCGGCCCACTGGTTGGTGACTGCTGGTATAGAGTGAGGCTAGAACCTGGAAGACTGTGATTGTCATCCCACCTTAGGGGCCAAGACCATCTGGGGACATTGGGCCAGTTATTTTCTGTCAACCCTAGAAAGTAGGCAATGACATCATTTCTAAAATCTTATCAACAGACTGCTGGGACTTGTCCAGGCAGTTACCAAGAGTCAATCCTGACTTGAAGACTTGGGCCGACAAACACAGAGATTTTAGCTACTACTTATAAGGCACACAAAAAAACTAGGAAAAATGCTTATGAATGTTTAATTTTGTGATGGCAGGCATTTCAGTATAGATGAGGAATGATAGTTAAATAGTGGGGTTTGACAAATTGTTAATTAGACATATTTGTGCATTTTCCCAATTGAATTATATATGTACATTTGTTTATAGTTAAAAGGTACTTTGACCTTGTCAAAAGAAGCCTCACTATACACCAATTACTGAGATTAAATGTATGCATATTCAAAACGACTTAACAGTTTTTCAATACAAAATGCACAAAGTAATCATGATACATAAAAACATTGTATAATCATACATAAAAATTGTAAATGTTTTTTCTAGAGTTAATATAGTTAAATATTACTTCAATTTAAGTTGCTGCTTTATCCTTTTCCTCAACTATTTCTTTATAAAGTTTCTTTGGGCTTGCCAATTAGGATTAAGGTCTCAGTTTTATGGGCTTCTTTTTAATATTTAATGCTTTCACATACAAATTACGAGTTTTGTACTGTACTAATTGCAAATCAAGTATACATTGGCAACTGTTAGTTCATATATCCATGAAAAGCATTCCTTAGTCTTCAAGATAAATGGATCAGTGGGCAAAAGATGAACTGTTTAAGCTGCAGATCACTGTTTTGACTTTGAGATGATGCTACCATTTCTTTTCTCCTTTTTCTCTTAAGAATTACAGAAATCAATCTCAGGCAATTTCAAAAAGGCTTGCTTTTGAGAAATCTCAGTTGGGCTGTAAGATTTTTGCATTAATAGGCTAAAGCTTTTGAGAGAATCAGGGAACACTCCAGGCCATCCTCTTAATGAGTAGCAATTTCATCCTATTTTCTAATGAAGATCCTTCAGATATAAGTTCTATCATATGTGCAGCTATTTGGATGCACAGCTGGATTTGAATAGCTGCACATTGCACTGGTTTTGAAAAGTGGCATCCAAACTATTAGAATAAATAAAAATAATTATTGCCACAAACTTGAAATCAAACATGGGTTTTATAAGGATTTATAAAATTTTGCATTTCAGAAGTACTTATCTTCAGGCAAATGAAAGTTTGATGACGACAATAAGATATTGCTCTTTTTTTGTAAAAGGGTTGGCCTTGTTTCTCCTGCAAGAAAAGCAGTGGTAGGCCTAGTTATTGCTGGGATAACAATGGGTCGGGTAATAGTAAGGCTGTAGGTTAGACTGTGCAATTGGAAAAAAAATCTTGGACGAGGGCAGTGGCAAATACTTCTGTACTCTGGCCAAAACTCTGTCCCTAGGATTTGAGCCCAATTTAGCCAAGAACTATTTTTAGTCCGGGTGATGTTTTTTCCCCCTGATGTTTACTGATGTGGTACATTATGTATCGTTTGTAATATAATGTGGCTAGAAGATACCACAGTTCTTCATTATCTTTCATTAAACCCTACATCTTAATTATAAATCCTGAACCATATGCTTTCTCCTCTAATCATGGTGAGATTCTCTGCATGCTGCTGAATGATGCATTACCTCATTTAGAATCACCTTCACTGTAAATCTGTTTTTCCTTGGCAAATGTTTGGCTTGAATTGTTTCTTTGCCATTGTTGGAAGTGTCCTTTCAATTTTTCATATGTTTGTGCATGTCTGTCATTGTTCATAGTAACTTTCATTTATACATTCCATGTATTTTTGTAAAGTAGTCTGACTACTTCATCTATTTCCTTTCTGCTTTAGCCAGTTTTGTCATGTACCCATGAGACATTGAACATTGTTGATACCGCTAAAACAAATATAAATCACAAACATACCTCTATTATATTTTGTCCAATACAGTACAACTTTTAAAATTCTTATTTGTTTGCTTTTTAACAATTGAAACATTTCTGTTGAAGCCAGGGTTTTGTTTATGTACATTTAGCCATTATAATCACACAGACACACAGACACACACACATACACCATTTAAATGTTTAAAGACACAGTTTGAAAAAAAGTTGTGTTTATTTACATATCAGCTAGAATCTTAAAATACTTAGGTTTACACCTAGGGTTTAACCCATTGATATTTTATACTTCAATGACTTCCCAATATTACTTATGAAGTCCAATTTCCAAAAAGCATTTGGTCACATGAAAGAGCTGTTTATTAACAGATAATTAGTTTCCATAAGTTGATAATATTAGTCAGAGTTTCTTGATAGCATTGGCCCTTTGTATAAAATTAAAATATAATAACAACATAATGTCAGATTAATTAATAAAAGGTGAATTATCCAGAGAGAAAGAACAAAATGATGAAATACTGTATTTATTATCAAGTTGTTGGTTTGCAAAATGTAAGTTTGTAGACATTATAATAACTTTTATTGAATGGATTAGTAATGCTTGGTGAGTTTTTAAAGTGGAGAACATCATAGAGTGGTAGAAGTAATAATCTCAAAATGCAATAATAGATATTTCATCTTTTTTTCTGTAGCAAATATCTGAATGTGTGCACATATAAATAACAGTGATACCATGATGTACTCACTAAGCCACTGCATGCATAGTGGAAAAGAATTTGGAACAGTTTTAATACTTTTATGTTTAAAACAAATATTCTGTTTATTATAATTGTCTCTATACTCTAATGGTTTTTATATTTATGTAATCTTAGAATAACGACAATGAGACAGCACTGCACTGTGCAGCTCAGTATGGCCATACGGAAGTGGTGAAGGTTCTTCTGGAGGAGTTGACTGATCCTACTATGCGCAATAACAAGTTTGAGACTCCTCTTGATTTAGCTGCTCTCTATGGAAGACTAGAGGTTGTGAAGATGTTGCTTAATGCTCATCCCAATCTATTAAGTTGCAATACTAAGAAACATACTCCTTTACATCTCGCAGCTAGAAATGGCCATAAAGCTGTTGTTCATGTACTTCTGGAGGCTGGCATGGATAACAACTACCAGGTATTTGTTTAAATTTGTGTGTGCAGAATTTCAACATTAAAATAATGTTTCAGGATCAGATTGAGTGTAACACAGTTCCCTGTTTTATAAGAACTTTTCTAATCACTGTTTTACTTCATCATATGTTTTAAAATTCCAATTATATGCTGTTCAGAATTGGCAAATCGAAGCAGCCTATAAACCCAACAAATACAAAAGATTGTTAAATAAGTTTATTTTTAATTCATGTTAAGTTTGAAATTTAATAGAATTATGCTTTGAAATTGTTTCAAGTATAGCGGCTAATTGTCAGCTAGAGAATTTGTGGTGCTTGAATCCTGTATTTTCAACTGGATATTGTCTTTTTTTGTTTCAGATAGGAAATACAGAGGGTTTTTTATTAGTTGTAATTTTATTAGAGTGATCAGCCTGTATTTTTAAAGAAGCTGATTTTTAAATTGGAATAAATGGCAACAAATAGCTTCTATTTTATTGTTTTCTGATGGCATTCTCAATCCATGCTTGTTTTACAGACAGAAAAAGGCAGTGCTTTACATGAAGCTGCTTTGTTTGGCAAAACAGATGTGGTACAAATATTGCTAGCTGCAGGTAAGGATCTTTTTAACATTTTTGGATTTCCTTTTTTGGTGGTGTTCTTAGCGTTATAAACATTCAGCAGCCTTAAGCATAGTTCTTGAAAATGAGCAGTATAATTTAATTTGAATCTTTCACCCTCCTTTTTAAAGTGGTCCTTCAAACTAAAGCCTCATGAAATTTTTAGTATAAACTAGGATAATTAACAAGAGCTAAGCAGGAATTGCTAAAACCTCTAATTTGATTTGGAGATCAGGAGGTTGTATTTCCCTTCTGAAGTTATTATTTGCTTTCATTGCAATTGAATTGTAAAATATAATTTAACATATATGTATTGCTTTATTATTTTAAGTATTCCTGTTCTGCTTCATTTAAGTATAGGCTTATCAGCTTCTTATTAAAAAATACAATAAAATAAACTTGTCTTAAAATTATATTAAAATAAAATATAATTAAAATAAAAGCACTTCTCAAATTAAAATTTTCTTCTCATATTAAGGGCCTTCATATAGCATAAGGGCAGCTTTAAGCAATAATAATAATTAATGAACATAAATGTAGGGCCAAAATATAAATTTAGGAGGAGAAAGTGATTAAGGCCAAGTTTTCTGTGTTAGTATATGCAACATTTCTGAATTACTGTGTATATAATGTCAAGTTTCTGTCTGTGTTAAAGGCATTGATGTGAATATAAAGGATAACAGAGGCTTGACTGCTCTGGAGATTGTCAGAGAACTTCCTTCTCAAAAAAGCCAACAAATAGCAGCTCTCATTGAAGGTAAATAATTAAACATAAAAGAAAAGAGGGCAAAAGTGGAGAAATAGGAAGCACACTAACATCACACACTAACAGCCATAAAATGTGTGGGTTGTTTTTCAGTTGGGCAATTTCTAAAAGGCCTACATTGCTCAATTAACTACAGTGTGGATACAAAGAAAACTAGACTGAGCAAAAAAGATGTTTGCCCTTGTTTTTGTACTTCCTGAAAATACGGTATTAAATTAATAGTTTCCTGGTTTTTACTCAATTTGATAATAGTCTCCTCAGCATTGTATTTTTATCCCATTTCAAATTAGTTATGAATGTAATGCATCCCTTGCTTATTTTTGAGATTTATACCCTCCAGGTCAGACACTCTGACAGTCATTATATTGCAAGATGCACAATAGCATTAAGTAGACAGAGGAAGAAAAGTAAAATAGACCATTTTCCAGCCATAAATTGTTTGCAGATTAATTCAATGCATCAATAGATGGGGTTTTAGATGGGGTCATTTTTAATGATGGACTAGTGAAAGAACAGAGCAAATGCATTGAGATACAAAACTGGGAATCACGCAGAGAAGGCTCTTCCCTGTTGGCCATTTAATAGGATTGTGGAAGCAGCCTTCACTAACATTTGCATGAGAAAAAGAAGAAGTCTTACATTTGGAGAGAGTACAGAGGTCAGATTTAATATTATATAAATCTAGTGTCAGCATACCAAAAAGGGGTTAGCAGAAGCAGGGTTTTCCCCCCGTATTTCCTTCCCTTCCACTGTCCATTTACTTTACAAAGGCCCTCCTGAATGGAGTGAACTAAAGGAAAATGGAACTCTATGAAGATTGGATAGAGTCATGATCCATTAAGAAAAAAGAATGTAGTCCGCAACTTAAGACCATTCGTTCAGTGATCATTTGAAGTTATAAACATTCCCTGATAGAAGATACAGCAGTTGCAGTGCCCCATGATCATGTTAGCAAAATTTTAGCACATAGCAGCACGACTACCCTTATGACTGCTGCAAACCCCTTCCCCCCACTCACCTATCTCTCCGTCATCTCAGTGGCGCATTTGGTCCACTAGCACACACAACATTGCTGCGATCCTGGAGGCCTCAGCCTGCTCCCTGCCTACTTCTCCCACCCCGCCATACCCAGATCCACTTATCTTTGCCTTTTTGCGAAGATACTGTCAGGTGTGCCAAGCCAATGTGAGTCTCAGTCAGACAGCTAGTGAACATGTTGTTTCTGAAGGCTATAAAAGCTGGAAAGAGCCTTTCTAACCTTTAGAAACATCATGTTTGCTAGACTAGAAAGCTAGTGACCATGATGTTTTTGAAGGGTAGAAACAGGCTGGTGCTTTTCCAGTGATTGTTCTGAAGGCTATGAAGACCCTCCTTCTAGCCTTCAGAAACATCCTGTTTCCTAACTGTCTGGCTACACCTTCAGAATAGTTGCAGCATGTTAGCCTTTCTACCCTTCAGAAATATTGTATTCCTGGCTAGAAAGCTAGCAAACATGATGTTTCTGAAGGGTAGAAAGGCCGGCCTTTCTGAGTTTCAGAAAAGATTGTGTTTGTTATTCTAGTCAAAAAGCTAGCAAGGACTGCCTATATTAGGGAAATGACAACACTCTATTCACCCATAATAAACATGCAGCACGTATCCAAATATATGAAAAGTAGATTACTGTATTTTGTTTTTTAAGATTTCAGGTAGCAAATATCTTACATGGCACCTTATTTCTGTTGTTCCTTTACCCATTTTATTTGTTTAGACTGTACAACAAGAAAGAATCTTGTAACAGCAGAAGAGAAGACATCTCCGCCTTTAACTGCTTCTATTGAAACATCAGTTCGGATACCTCAAGGTAAAATATGAAATGTATTAAATTATTTATTTAATAGTAATTGTATTAGAAATTACAGCTGCAACAATGAAAAACTAATATAAACTTAAACAAAGTGGAGGCGGAAAAAAGAAAATAGACTGGATAGAAAAGGAAGGAAAAATAAGAATATAGTAAAAAAAGGAAATATAAAGAAATTATTTATGCTTTTCCCACAAATATAAACAATTATTACCTTTTCTTAAAATACAACAACTGTTCTCTTCTTTCCATAGCTCGGCTCTTATCTACAACTAGTTCCTTAAAAAACGCCATTTCAGTTCAGATAAACCCTCACTATTGAGAAGACTCATGTAGTACTGTTTCCACTTGAGTTTATTTTGGATTATAAAGAACATTCTGGAATGGTTTCCACAATATTCCTACATCATCTCTTTCAAGAACTTAAAACAGATATTAAAAATAATGAGATAGAAGATTTTTAAAAAAATCTAGTGTATTTCATTGGTGATCTATAGGGGTTAAGTACTAATTTTCTCCCCTCCACCCATATTCCCTCGTCAAAACAACTGCAGATGTGAACAAATATATGATGACTCCAGTCCCCAGTCCATATGCAAAGGTGATATATGAATTAGAAAGTTATAGAAATAATGAAATCCACCTTTTATGCCTCCAGGATAATTCTATGTCTCTGGAATGATTTTAGCCAGGGTTTCGAAAAACAGAGTTTGTGAATAGGGTTACTTCAGCAACTGAAGCTGTTTCTGATTTAACATGTTTTCTTTCTTCAGGGAATGTGGAGAAAGCTGTGACAGACTTGATAACAGATGTTGATGGCAAGCCAGAAGAGTGTCCATATGAAGTACTGTACAATGCAACCTCCTGTCATTCTTTGGACAGCCTTGCCAGTGGAAGATCCTCAGACAGAGATTCAGTGAACAGGGAAGCCGAGATGACTGGTATTAAAGTGACAGCAGTGAGACCTGTATGTAGCCTGATGTGTGTTATCTTTTTCTTTTTATGGAAAATAGGCTGGGATATAACAGCAGGCCTCCAAACTTGCAGTATGTTAATAGCCCAGCTGTATAGTTTGGAATAGTAAATAATTGTTAAGGGCTTTGGTTACTGACTATCTGGAGGCCATTTGCCCTGTTACAAAATTCTCACAGGAATTATTCCAAGTTCACAATGTGATGGCTATTTGAATTAGGATGAATTTCTACCACTATATATTTTGCTAGGGAATGTAGCTCAGTTTAACCATTCAGGAGCAAGGAGGGGAAAAACTTGTCTAGAATGTGACTTTCATCTGAACATTTTTTTATCCAGTTTTCTTCCAATTAAAATCACTCTACCGTAATAATCCTGAATATTAGGTTTGTTTGCACTGTTTTATTATATTAATTGGCCAGCAAATCAGTTTGTCATGGAATTTATGGATTTAATCCAGCAGGGGGAGCTTGGAGGCTTTGTAGGCTAATTAAAATAGCTTAAGTTAGTTTCTCTGAAAGCAGTCAGCTTTATTTAAATCCACTAGATTTGGTAAGAACAATATTGGATTTGAGCACACTATGGAGTATTTATTGCACATTGAAATAAGGATGGTTGCAGTTTATTATAAATATTCAAAGTTAAACATGAATTTGTACATGCAGCCCAAAATATATGCAGATTTATTTTGAAGTTATCTGTGGTTGACATTTACTAGATCAGAGATAGGAGAGCCAGTTAAGGCACTGGAGCAGGAGTGAGGAGATGCAGGGATTACTTTTCCCTTAAGGACAGAAGCCAATTGGGTGACCTTCGAAATCAGTGTCAGGCTGTCTGAAAATCATTTGGTAGAAAAAGTGCTAAGAAGACGACAACTAGATCAGTGATAGATAAAAACTGATTTTTCAAAGACAGTACAGGCATACCTCATTTTATTGTGCTTTGATTTATTGCATTTCATAGATACATTGGGAAACCAAAACATTGGTGTGACTTGCTTTATTTCAATAATCGCTTTATTGAAGTTGTTCTAGTTCTGAACCCTCAATGTCTCTGAGGCATGCCTATATTTTGTATTTTTAGGAATATTTTAATGTTAACCAATTGTGTGTAAGTGTAAAGTTGATCACCCTATATTTTATATTTTGTGTTTACATCATTTAATTTAAATTATTTAATTCTAATGTTAAGTCATATTTTATTGGGAATATAACATTGGATATGTCCAATACTTTTATATCTATTTATAAGTGAAATATGCAGAAAATTTATTGAATGTGACAAGAAATACATAATGGGACATGTTTACTATTTATCTCTCCATAGCAGCATTGAAAATGTGAATCCAGAATGAGAGATTTGTTAAATAAATTCTGGCTTCAGCATTCCATTATAAAAATCCTTCATTTGGTCAATATAGGCTATTATTATAGAGATTTGTTTCTTTGGCTAGTACCACTTGGTTTCTAGATTGAAGTCTGATATTGAAGTCTGGCTTCTATGTATGTATGTATGTATGTATATATGTATGTGTTGTGGCTCCGCCTCGTGAGCCTGTGCTGACAGAGGAAGAGGACCTGGATGATGATGAAGAAGGAGAGGAGGAACGAGCAAGGCCTCCCTCACCAGGGCCTTCCTCCCCAGGATCTCCCTCCTGGCAAGGTCTCCTCCCAGGACCTTCCTCCTCCTTGGCAAGGTCTCCCTCCCCAGGACCTTCCTCCTCCTTGGCAAGGCCTCCCTCCCCAGGACCTTCCTCTCTGGCAATGCCTCAGGTTTCCCAGCCAGGAGGAACTGCCTGAGAGACGTGTGGCAGTAGGAACGACAAGAGAAAGACAAGGAAGGTTCCTGGCTTGATCCCAGGCAACGTCGGAGGGAGAAACGTCAGCAGCAGCGTAGGGGGCGTGGGAGGGCCAGAGATTGAGCTGGACCACACCCCACCAGGTATAAAGTGGGTGTGCCTACGCTGCAGACTCTGTTCGTGACAAAGTGTCATCTGCATCGGAAGCTTCCGTCTGTCTGTGTGTTTGGTTTTTGAACTCTGAAAAGAAAGCAATTCTCTGGAATTACTACATTGCTTTGGAGTTGGCATTGAGAACTTGGGTGACTGCCAACGCTCTTGTCGGAGAGATAACGGGATTTTGGCGAGAGGCCAGCGTGACTCTCTGCGTGAGCTAACGCCTTGCCTTCAAGGGAAGGGAAGGTAACGAAACAGGCCAGTGTGTCTTTCTGTGTTGGCTAACGTACCTTAGCTTCTGGGGAAGTGAAGGTGGGACAGAACATTTTGTCACGAACCCCAAAGCTTCTAACCATCTTTAAAGCAAGATGGATCAACAGCAGCAGCAGCAGCTGCAGCAGCAGTTACATCAGTTACAAGCTGAGAATCAGGGCTTGCAACAACAGGTGCTGCAATTAGCAGCTCAATTTGCTGCATTGAATGCTCCTGCAGTCCTCCTCCCCTTCCTCGTCGGAAATGCCCGGTAGCTGTGCCAGATAAGTTTTCTGGGCAGCCAGAAATGTTTCCGGCTTTCATGGGACAGTGCCAGTTGTTTATGGCTATGAGGCCTGAGGATTTTCCTGATGACGGACTCGGGTGGGGTTTGTGATAAGCCTCCTTTCTGGCTCTGCAGCCCGGTTGTTGGTTCAGAACAGCCCACTGTTAACAGACTGCCAGGGTTTTGGCAACACATGCCTCATGTATGAGGACCCCATCCGCACTCCAGACGGCAGCCAGGCGATAAAGGACCTTCGCCAAGGGAAGCCCTGCAGGAATATATTGCTGAATTTCGCTGCTCTGCATGGACTCCAACTGGAATGATGCGCTGCTGGACGCTTCCAGGATGGCCTGTCGGAGGAACTGCAGGATGAGCTGGTTCGGTGGAGGTCCCTCCGACTCGACGCCTCGTGGTGCAGTGTTCGCGCGATTGACGCACGCCTCCAGCGGCAGACCCTCGCCTCCCAGGAGTCACCTCCA
This sequence comes from Naja naja, assembly GCA_009733165.1. NCBI lineage: Eukaryota > Metazoa > Chordata > Lepidosauria > Squamata > Elapidae > Naja > Naja naja. Next base: position 54,477,280 of record CM019150.1, on the reverse strand, counting down.
CGCCTGGACCTCCACAACTGTGCCGGCAGTGCCCCGGTCGCCCTGAGTTCCGTGACAACGCCGCGGAGCCCATGGAGTTGGGAGCGGCTGGAACCTGCTTGACGGCCCAGGAGCACACGCGACAGCAGGGTTTGTGTCTGTATTGTGGGGAGCCCGACATTTCATTGCTTCCTGTCCCGAAAACAACGTGGGGCCCAAGCCCGTGCCTGAATCTCGGCAGGAGCCGGGAACGGGCGGCCCGACCTGGGGAAACCCTAGGCGGGCAGGTACTACTCCTCCGCTTGACTGGCGGCTGTGGACTCTGGGCCCCTCGGCATCTGATATTGGACTCTCAGGTGTTCTTGCCTAACCAGTCGAACCAGGCGCGCCAGTGGACTCAGGGGCCACAATAACTTCATGGACCAGGCCTTTGTGGCACGCTTAAGGTGCCTTTGATCCAGTGGACCCTCCGCGGTGGAGACAATTGATGGGCGGAACTTACCGAGGGCCCATTAAGTTCGCCACCCAGCCATTGCGCCAACCATTGGGGAACACGAGGAAGCAATCCGCTTCTATGTCACCGCGGATCTTCATTTCCTTTGGTCCTGGGATGGCCTGGCTTCGACTCACGATCCTCAGGTGGCATGGTCGCAGAACGCTGTGTTTTTCCGAGTCTGCAGTGCCGACCACATCCGCCACGCCTGTGCCGGCCAGGATGTCTCGCCCGGTCGCCTCCCTACCTCCTGAACTGCGGGACTTCGAGATGTGTTCAGTGAGAAGGAGGCGGACCGCCACCGCGATCGGCCCTACGATTGCCCCGTGGACCTTCTGCCCATGCCGCTGCCCGTGGGACGCCTGTATTCCATGTCCGAGCCCGAAGGTCGCCTCTGCGGACTTTCTGGACAAGAACTTGGCCCGGTTCATCCGCTTCTTCCGCCCCTCTCGCAGCACCAGTTCTCTTCGCCAAGAAGAAGACGGGGACTTGCGCTTAGCGACACGACTCAATGCCATCACGGTGCGGAATCGCTACCCCTGCCTCTCTTCCCGAGCTGGAGCTGCCACCATCTTCACGGCTCGACCCGCGAGGGGCCTACAACTTGCGCGGATACGGAGGGGGACGGTGGAAGACGGCGCTTGGCACCCGACACGCCATTTCAGTACACGGTGATGCCGCTCGGGTTGACCAACGCCCGCGGTCTTCCAGCATTTTATGAATGACGGTTCGGGACATGTTGGACAAGTTCGTGGTGGTCTACCTGGACGACATCTTGATCTACTCCCGTCCAGGGAAAGCCACCTTCAGCAGGTCCGCTCTGGTGCTGCAACGCCTTCGCAGCACCAGCTTTATGCTAAGCTGGAGAAATGCCTCTTTTCCAGACTTCCATTGAGTTCCTGGGGCACATCATCGCCTCCAGAGGGCATTGCCATGGACCCTCGGAAGGTGGAGGTTGTGCAGTTGGGAACCCCCGCTGAAAGACGCCCAGCCTGCTGGGGTTCGCCAACTATTACCGACCTTTATCCCGGCTTTGCCACCTTAACCTTCCTGCTAACCCAGCTCCTTCGGAAGAAGGTTCCGCTCCAGGGGTCCTCCGCAGCAACAGGCGCTTGAGGACCTCAAGAAAGCCTCGCCACTGAACCCGCCTTTGCGGCACCTCGACCCGCACCGCCCTTTTGTAGTGGAGACGACGCCCAACGTGGGCCCTTGGGCGGTGCTGTTGCAGGCCCCGTGGATGGCGGCACTCTTTTCCCCTGTGCGTATTATTCATGGAAGCTTAATCCTTCCGAGCAACTACACCATCTGGGAGAAAGAGCTGCTGGCTATCAAGGCTGCCTTTGAGGCTTGGCGGCATCATCTGGAGGGGCCCGCACCAGATAGAGGTCCCATCGACCATCGGAATTTGGAGCATCTGACGACGGCCAGGAAGTTGAACCAGCGGCAGATTCGTGGTCGCGTTTTTTGCCCGGTTCAACTGTGACCTACATTCCCAGCGTCACAATCGAGGGCGGATGCCCTATCCCGCAAGCCCGAGTACCTGTGCCCCAAAGACTCACCTCTGCGGACGGTGCTGCCAGCAGAAGCCTTGGCTGCAGCCCAAGAACCGGTCGACTTCGGCTCGGGTGCGAGGCGAGCGCCTGGACGCCTGGTCACAGCAGAGGAAGGCGGAGGTCGGCCCCATTCCCCATGGACTATGGAGGAGGGCTTGCTCAAGCATCGGGACGGCTGTACGGTGCCACGGGCCGCTTGGCCCTCTCTTGAAGCAGTGTCACGACAACCCGCAGCCGGCCATTTACTTCAAGACCCTCCACCTCGTGACTCGGACTTTGGTGGCCCCGAAAAGCGGCACGACGCTCACGCCACGCGGCTCCTGTGCCGCGTCGCGTTAAGGCCGACGGGTGCCTCCTGGTCTCCTCCACCCTCCCACTCCAGACAGACCATGGGGGCGATCTCTATGGACTTCTTGACACTTGCCGGCCCCACGGCTTTACGACCGCTGGTGGTGGTGGACATGCTGACCAAAATGGCCCACTTCATCCCGCGGTCGGCCCTGCCATCGGCCCGACGACTGCCCGTCTGTTCGCCAAGCATGTTTTCCGCCTTCCATGGCCTGCCGGATAGGGTGGTTTCTGATCGCGGTGCACCACGGCTCAATTTTGGAAGAGCCTGATGACCGCGCGTAAGTGCAGGTGTGTTTGTCCTCCTCGCACCATCCTGAGACTGATGGGGAACAGAGAAGGTCATTGGCATCCTGGGGCAGTATTTACGCTGCTTTGTCAATCAACGGCAGACCGACTGGGCCGACTCACCGCTCTGGCGGAGTTCGCTAACAACTCCCAGCACACCTCCACCCAGGCGACTTCGCTTCACGCCAATGTGGGCTACCATCCGCGTTCTTCCCTCTGACACCCTCGATTCCCCTGTTCCTGAGGCTCAAGACTTCTCTCCGAAGCTGTATGCCGTCGCAGCAGTTGGCACGGCAACACCTGATACAGGCCAAGGAGGACTACGCTGCACGCCACCGCCCCGACGGGCGACGCCCCGCTGGCAGGAGACCGAGTGTGGTTATTCACAAAACACCTCCCGCTGACCGCCCGTAAAGAAACTGGACCACCGTTCGCCGCCCGCACTCCATTGAAGCCATCAACCCTGTGGCCTATCGCCTGACCCTACCGGCCCATGAAAATACACCCGTTTTCCATCGCCCTTCTGGTTCCTGAAGCCCCTGCGTTCTCCCGGCCCCACTGATCCTGTTTCACGCCTGCACGCTGGGACTGACGCTGAGGACAGCAGGGTGGTCAGTATTCGTGACTCACGGTGGTTGAAGGGGCGGTTCCAGTATTTAGTAGAGCCGACGCGGGACGGACGGAGGACTTGACCTGTGGATGCGGCGCCTCCACGCCCCGCCTCACGCGGCTGTTCCATGAGCGCTTCCTCTCGCCGCATCCTGCCCGCCGGACTCGGGAAGGGCCTGCGGTGTGGGGATAGTGTTGTGGCTCACCGTGAGCCTGTGCTGACAGAGGAAGAGGACCTGGATGATGATGAAGAAGGAGAGGAGGAACGAGCAAGGCCTCCCTCACCAGGGCCTTCCTCCCCAGGATCTCCTCCTGGCAAGGTCTCCCTCCCCAGGACCTTCCTCCTCCTGGCAAGGTCTCCTCCCCAGGACCTTCCTCCTCTGGCAAGGCCTCCCTCCCCAGGACCTTCCTCTCTGGCAATGCCTCAGGTTTCCTCGAAAGCCAGGAGGAACTGCCTGAGACGTGGCAGTAGGACCACAAGAGAAAGACAAGGAAGGTTCCTGGCTTGATCCCAGGCAACGTCGGAGGGAGAAACGTCAGCAGCAGCGGGCGTGGGAGGGCCAGAGATTGAGCTGGACCACACCCCACCAGGTATAAAGGTGGGTGTGCCTACGCTGCAGACTCTGTTCGTGACAAAGTGTCATCTGCATCGGAAGCTTCCGTCTGTCTGTGTGTTTGGTTTTGAACTCTGAAAAGAAAGCAATTCTCTGGAATCACTACATTGCTTCTTGGAGTTGGCATTGAGAACTTGGGTGACTGCCAACGCTCTTGTTGGAGAGATAACGGGGATTTTGGCGAGAGGCCAGCGTGACTCCTCTGCGTGAGCTAACGCTCCTTGCCTTCAAGGGAAGGGAAGGTAACGAAACAGGCCAGTGTGTCTTTTCTGTGTTGGCTAACGTACCTTAGCTTCTGGGGAAGTGAAGGTGGGACAGAACATGTATGCATGAATGTATACGTATATGTATATGTATATATATATATGCCTTTGTTTAGAAGTACATTTGAAAATTGAAACAGTTAATGAAACAGGTTTAAAGAGAAGTATGTTTTTATGTATGCCATATGTGAACATATAAGCAGCTTTTAAAGTGTCTTCTGAGATCAGTAACCCAATATTAACAATACTGATTGATTAACTGATTAATTGATTATGTACCATCAAGTCAGTGTCAAATCTTAGCAACCACATAGATTTTTCTATATGACAAACTAACTTGGTCTTTCAATGGTGGAACCTTCTTCACTGTAACTTGCTCCTGGTCACCTTTTCTTGTCTTTTCTTGTACCTTTCCCAGCATTAAAACTTTTTTAAGAGAGCCCAGTCTTCACATAAAGTATCCAAAGTAACATAATTTGAGCCTGACCATTTTCCGTCAAGTGAGAACTTGGGGTTGATTTGTTTGGAGTTTTTTGACTGTTGATGGTAATCTCAGGAGTCTACTCAACATCAAAATTCAAATGCATTGATTTTCTTCCTATCCTGCTTCTTCAATATCTAACTTTTTTTCTTCTTCTGTAGAGTATCACAGGAATATACCATTGCTTGTCTGATTCTGAATTTTGTAGGTATAGATATATTATGGCATCAGAATATTTTTTCTAAAGCTTTTGTGGTTGTTCTATCAAGCACTGCCTACCAAGTCTGTGAAATATTTATTGAACGATAATTATGCCAATTTTGTTATTAGAGAAGTTCCATATCAAATAGTTAGGACATTTGTGTGGTCCACAGTCCAAGGGAAGAAATGTACGCAATGCAAGCTGTCCACTTTTGTATTTTATTGTGACATTGCATGTAAGAAGGGGAGGCACAGTTTGTATCCTGAGGTCACATCGCGTGTTTCATCATTTTGATGAAATTGCTTATTTGCTTTGCTGCTGTAAATATGTTAAGGTTGCATCAAAAATAAATTTGAAACGAGGCATTGATGATTATTTTTTCAAAATTGTAGAGGGAGCGTCCACCACCTCCTGCAAAACCACCCCCTGATGAAGAAGAGGAACATGAAGATAAAAAACATGATGCATCCTCAGTGGTAAACATACGTCCTCCTTGATATTAATGATATGGAGGGAATGTCAACACATTAATATATTTAGAGGGTAATGTGACATTTATAAAAAAAATATTTACTAGTTTTAACTGCCATATCAACAGGCTTTTGACAGGATTTTATGCCATGGTCTGGTTTGCATCTGGCAGTCCTTTAGAGTATTTTCAATCGATATGTATGTATACTCTGTACCAGTGGTGGGATTCAAATATTGTTGCCACTGGTTCGGTGGACGTGGTTTGGTGGGCATGCTTTGCACATGTGCACACACACCAAACGCACACTTTGCGCAGGCGCAGAGGCATTTGCGCAGGCATAAAGGCATTCTACCTCACCTCCTGCAACCCTGCACGATCTCCCGATCATTTCAGCAGCTGCTGCGCAGCACTATTCTGTGCTGCGCAAAGCAGCTGTGCTTCAAATTCAGCAGATAAAGGTGGGTATGGGAGCCCGGGTGGGCGGGTGGTGCCAACAGTAGAGCCATTAGAGCAGTGGAGAGAACCGGTTCGGTCTCCTGCTCATCGCTCCTACTGGCTCTCCAGAACCAGGCAGAACTGGTTAAATACCACCACTGTTCTGTACATATTTATTCTTACTCTGTAAAGTGGAGAATTTTCAGTTGATAGGTAAATATGTGCTGTTTAAATTGTTCTTCATTTTTTATTTGCTAGAAAAATCTCCTTTTGTGAAAAAAGTGCTTTTTTCACAATGAAACAAATGGTTTGATTAATTAATATAAGAAATAGAATTATTATTAATTTATGCCTGTGTCTGATTAGGGTTTGGTCACCAAGAGAAAAAGTAGAGGGAGCACAGCTGATGAAGAAGAAGAACATCCTTATGAACTCTTGCTAACAGCAGAAACAAAGAAACATGTTACAGTAGATAAAAAAACAAAAGGTAAAGACTGTTATTGCAAATTGTACGTAACTAGCTATCCCCAAAACTAATTTGGCCAGAAGGTGAGAAACTGAAACAGTTCCAGCTTTTCTTTTAAGTTAGAGGGATTGACTTGTTTTGTGTGCCCACCTAGCAATTTCTTTTCATAAGACTTTGATTAAAATATTTTTGCTTCGGTAGCTTCCTGATAACAGAAAATAACTCAAACTTTTGTTGTATGTTTATTGTAGAAAACCAAGCAGTCTATAGTTAATGTATCCATGGTATTTTGCAAGACACTTCAATTATTTTGGAAATTCTTCCTTGCTCTCCCAATTTGTGTGCTCATGCATATACACTTTGCTCTCTTCATTTAGCACAGTTGCTAGCAAATTCATTCAAATGTGTCACTTACTGACCTAGGTAAAGTGTCCATTGTCCTCTCATATTACTGAATTCTCACATCTGTAAGAGCCAGCTAATGTGTTTTGTTTGTAAAATGGTTTTAGTTCTTTGCAAATTGTATTTTAAAGGCTGATTTGAGGGTCCTTCATATGTTCATTTTCCAAGCATGAATTCATACTGTAATAGAAAAAGGTTTGATTGTTTCTATTCTTCTTTTACATACTAATGGTTTCTCAGTATTCTAATAAAGGTAGAATTTATAATGAGAGCTATTGCTATTGAAAAGGTAGCACATTAGATTTTGTGCATTTTGACTTGAAATTAGTTCCATTGTATTGTCAGGTATAGATATTAGGCATAACATTTTTATTTTTTTATATGAAAATTATTAAGTCATATCAATTTTCTCTATTGTAATAGTTGATTTCAGTGGATTTTTTACAATACTTCTTAAGTAGCTTTAGAGAGAAATGCCTACTTAGTTTAATATTTTCTCCAGGAGAAACTCAGTAGTTGTATAGCTTTTCTAACTTCTTTAGTTCGTAAGTATATGACTTCAATAAGCAATTGCATTACTAAATAATGAGAATTAAACTAATTTCTTAAAAAGAACATTTATGATTTGCTTCATAAAAATAGCATGACTTCGGAATCATACATCCTCATTTATTAAAAAGAGCGTTATGTGAACAGTAGGAGAAAATAATCAAATTTGGAGGATTCCCATCTAATTTTAAATCATACTTCAATATTGTAAAAATGAGTTACAGCAAGGCTTCAGTTCTCATGATTCCTCATTGTCTCCCATAATTACAATATTTTATTATCCAGAGCTTAGTTCTAAACTATAGCTAAAATTTAATGTTTTGAGATGTCCATTTGACAACTGAAAGGTCTTTTTCGAATCTCTATGCATCACACATATCAATTATGCACATTTTTACAATCATCAATAAAAACCTTTTGAACTTAGGTAGTTTTTTTTTAAACAGGAAGTGCTCTCTCCAGTGTGCATTTTCCTAAGTATGATTTTTCACCTATTCTCATAGTTTATTTTATGCTACACAGAAAAAGCAACAACATCCTTCTCCACATTAATTTGTTTAGTTGAAGACAAAGTCCTGGTTTCTTTTTTTCTGCATGTGTCTTCTTCATCTGCGCTTCTCATTTCGAGAGAAATTCTATTCCCAAAAAATTGGGTGAAAAATGTAATTTAGAAATTAGCTTACACTTTCCCAAATAGATTGTACACTGCACAAGTTCCATTTTGCAAGCACTCAAATTGCCCAAAATATATTATTTCTGTCTAACATGCTTTGAAGAACTTTATCAAGAACTGCCTTTGTTTCCAAAAATTCATCAGACCGATTACCGGTTTCTCCTACCTGCATTTACCAATGCGGGATACTTGCGGGAACGTCTCCTGCCAGCATCGAACACCAATCGCCCAGTGTGCACTCACAGACAGGGCCTCCTTGGGGTACCGTCGTCCAAACAATGTCAGCTGGTGGTCCCTAGGGGGAGGGCCTTCTCTCTGGGGGCACCCACTTTGTGGAACCCTGGAGCTACGGTTGGCCCCTGACCTCTGCTCCTTTCGCCGCAGCCTAAAGACTTGGTTATTCGAACAAACCGGCCTGGACTGGGGGCTTTGTTTTAAATGTTTTGTGGTTTGGGTTTTAAATATTTATTTGGTTTAATTAGTTTAATTATTTTTAATTCTTTTAATTCTTTTAACTTTTGTATTGGGTGTTTTTTATGTGAGCCGCCCTGAGTCCTTCGGGAGATAGGGCGGCATATAAGACCAAACAAACAAACAAACAAACAAACAAATCTTTCTTTCTTTCTTTCTTTCTTTCTTTCTTTCTTTCTTTCTTCAGTTACTGCTAAATCAGTACTCCCAGTTTTTAAGAATATCTCCCAGCATGTTGTTCTTAGCAACTGTTCTTAAAACCCTCTGATCTCAGGTCCTCAAAAAATACTAGCATTAATTGTTCTTGATCTAGCAACTGTGGTAACTTCAGAAATATCAGCAGTTTTGTTGTCTGAGAATGGTCTTCAGACTCCAGTACTTCCAGCACTTCTTTATCATCGTCCCTATAAATAAGAATTCATATCATGCACTGCTTCTTTGAAATTTTCTAGGAACTTAGATTTTTTTTCATTGGAGTCCTACTCCATGCAACATAATAGTATCTAATATAATTTATTAAATTTTGAGGCCACACAACTCCAAAAAAATCTCTCCATGGCTTACAATGTTTTAAATACATAACTTAAGAAACATGACCACCCAAAACTATTTGTGGCTTCTCCTATTTCCTCAGTTTTTCCTGCCATAGTGCTGACTACTAAAAAGTTATTGCTATTGATGCCTTGCAGCAGAAGTGCTTGATTCTGAAGGCACCATTTCATTAGTATATGCATTGCAGCAGTATACAACATCCATCAGATCTGTTACTTCCTGTGCACATGGAAGGTTATGAACAGTTGTATCATTGACATTTGTTCCCATTCTCGAACTTTCACTGAACAGCAAAGAACAGATTGTCCTGATTTTAGGTTTCAATCTGGGAACAAGCCTCTTAAGAAAGCAATTAAGCAGTGTCAAAGACCTGATTCATTCCATATTGTCTCCATTTATAAATAAAAGGTTTGGAACAAAAATTTCTTTTAGGAAAAATGTTCATTATGGAGGAGAACTGAAAAAAAGGGGGAGCCTCTAGTATAGTGGCTGTCCCAAGATAATCCCAGGTTCCATTGACCAAAAGATGATGGATCAGTTTTGAGCTTTGAGTCCCATCTTAGTGATATCATTGAGTCGAAATGAACAACAACAACAACAAAAGGACAAAACCATAATACAGGATAATCTTAATTCTTCTTTTCTTATTCTCAACTCAGAAGTTCAGGACCAATTGAAAATTCTGTGGCCATAATTCTAACACGACTCCAATGCTGATCTCTCTGATCTAGTAGAAAAATTATCAGTGCTGGAATTGTACACACTGAAATATATATCAGTAAGAGATCATTCTGACTAATACAATCTATCTTAAAGGATAAGATTAGAGACAAGTTAACTGCTTTGCAGTCATATTATTTCAGAGAAATGGTGTCCTCACCAGCTTGTTTTAGTGGGAAGGTTCTTCCTCAGGTCCAGACTCTTGTACCTGCTCTTAAAATGGTGTGACTTATAAATTGGCAGGCACTAAATTATAAATGGTTAACTCTCTCTTTCCCAGCACAAGCACACTGAAATAATAGTCACAATCCTTCTTGCCCTTGCAGCTTGCTGCTCCTAAATGCATATAATTCATTAACTGCAATATTACATTAGTTATAATAAGATCTTATAATAACTTCCTAACTATAACCTATCATCCATCCTCCCTTCTCTGCATTCTAATTCTCTTTGCAAAGTAAGCTGCAAAATGAGTGACAGGTCAGATGTTCAAAACTTTGCTCATGATGCCCTCCAGACATGATTACTCTTCTTTTGAAAGGCAATCATTAAAAAGGCAGAAAGAATACTCAGGCTTCACATAGGGCTCTGAAACACTGTTTTGCTTTTGCATTCAGTTTACTATTGCACTTTATTAATAAGCCTACTTCGAAATGATTTGGGAAAAAGGCACTCTGTGATGGCCCTCCATCCAGGAAGAGTCACACCCCACATTTTGAATAATATGGTAGAGGCATTGCCCCAGCTTTGCAGCAGATGGTAGAGTCTCACCTTTGGCTTTCTGACGCCAACGAATGACCATTACTGATACTCCCACCATCTTCTGGGATACAACTGTAGGTAGCCATATTTTCTTTGGAGATATAAATCTGATGCTGATGCTTCCGCATGCCAGGAAAGCTCACCAACACAGACATCCGATGCAGAGTTCAGAGCAGGAGGTAGCATTTTTTCAGTACTAGCAGGTTATGTTTTCTTGATGCTAGAACCTTCAGCCTTATGATTGAGAAGCAGGCACACTTGCTTTAAGGTCTTGTTTTCAGTACTGTTCAAACATGATATAGCTACTGTGTTCATTCCTGTGCATTATTCTTTGGCCTCCAAACATGTTTTATCAAGTCAAAGATTGTTAATACTTTTGATATATCATCGCCCCTTTTCTCTCTTAATCCTGGCACTATGGAAAGATGTTTTCAATACTGGTCCTATGGAACAGTGCATTCTGCACCAGTGAATAAGGAATAGTAGAAGCATGAATCATAAATAAAGGTTTTATTACTCTAGAGCTTTAATTCTGTACATTTCCAGCTACTGAGAATGGCTGGTGAAGTACTGGCACTTTTTAGGTGAGAAAGAACTGTCTCCAGTGCCTTATATCTCAAAAGATGATAGGAAAATGATCTTTCAGAAGGAAAAGAACTAAACAGCAAATCAATATTTCCAGGTATGGTAGATTGGCATGGAACAAGTATTATGACCAAATGGGGCACCTTTAAGGAGATATAAATTTCATACCTTCTAGATTGAACTACAAAGTCATGGTCAAGACTGAAATTTTCCTATTTGAACTATGAAGGCTTGTTTAATGAGAATAAATCATGACCACCCGAATAAGGTCCAGAAGCACAGGTCTGCAGTAAAAATAATGGACCTCTACTTACATCAGCAGTAGTGTTTCTGATTTCAACATAGAAAGTGAAATTCCACAGTTCAGCATTGCTTGCTTGGGTATCTAGAGTGCATCTTGTCTCAAGCTCCAAGGTGATAATTCTTCCTTAAAGATTGGATGCACAGTTCTGAAGATACCCATCGTGCAAGCCAGTTCCTTTAATTTTGAGGATACTGTAGCATGTCTTGCTTTTAACAGTAATTAGCTAAAGACAGATTTGTATTGCAAGTATTAAAAAATATTTTTATTTTTAACTTCTTAGGTGAATCATCATTAGGTGCTACCTGCAGTGTCCAGCCACAGGTAAGACAGATATAATTTTAATATAGATTATATCCAATATGCCAATAGATGTTCACTCATACCTAGGAACTTTCTCTTCTTCTCCTTCCTCTGTCACTCCCTCTTAAGTCTGCTATGGAAGGACTTGGCTTCTGGAGTGTATTTGAGAAGTATGTGGAGAGGAAAACTCTGTTCTGCTGTGGACTGTCATTGTAAAAGTGGACTTGACACTATTTGAAACACTTGCATGCAACAGTGCACATATATACAATGCAACAGATACATGTTGTGTATGAGTGAAAACATTTTAAGCTGTAGAAAAGCCGTTTAAAACTATCAGACAGTGCAATATTTATCAGAAGTTTCAAGTTCAAGGCACCTCCAGAATAGTCAAAACATCCTGCTTTGAATTTGAGACAGCTGCTTGCTGTTGAAACAGGGTGTTTTCAATTCAAGACAGTTCAGATGCAGCACGGTTCAAATTTAAAACATTTTTTGCAAAATCCTACTGAGATCTATCAATGGTATATGTTTTCATTTCCTACATTTTATAGCAAACATTGAAACAGAACTGAAATTGTTTAATGCTAAATAACAGTAAAAATGATAAAAGGAAAATTCTAATTAAGAAAGATTGAACACTCTATACAGTGAATCAGGAGTTTATGTGCTGTGAGAGTATCTTAGCAGCATTTGGGGCATATGTTTTATTAATAGAGAGGTGCTGTGCTACTGAGGAAATAAGCTCCCTTTTTATGCATTTACAGTATATGTTAAAATTCTATGTAAGCCTACATAATTAGCAAAAAGACTGATGTTCCTTCTTTTTTGTTCCTCTCGCGGTTTGTTAGCTATGCCATTATTGTTCTGTCTTGTGCTGTTTATTTGGGGTGGGTGGGTGGGTGGGAGACTTGTTTTTTGTAATGATTTATGTTCTTAATTATAAACTGCCCAGAATCATTGAGAGTTGGGTGGCATATTAATTTAATAGGTCACACAGTCAACCAGATGTTTAGATAGAATAGAATAGAATAACAGAGTTAAAAGGGACTTTGGAGGTGCTAGTGATAACATACAAAGTCCTACATGGCTTGGGTCTGGGGTACTTGAGGGAGCGTCTTCTGCCGGCATCACATTCCGATCGCCCTGTATGCTCCCACAGGCAGGGCCTCCTTGGGGTGCCGTCGGCCAGACAGTGTCGGCTGGCGGTGCCCAGGGGTAGGGCCTTCTCTGTGGGGGCACCCACCCCGTGTAACCAGCTCCCCTTGGGTCTTTGTTTGGCCCCTGATCTCCGCTCCTTCCATGGCGACCTGAAGACCAGGCTGTTTCAGCAGGCCGGCCTAGACTGAAATGAGAGGGGGTGGGCTTTTTAAGAAATTTTAATGTAATTTTATGAATTCAATTTTGGCCTTGTGATTCAATTATTTAATTATTTTTTAAATAATTTATTGTATTGTGATTTTATATTGTGAGTCCTCAGGGAGAGAGGGCATACAAGTCTAATAAAACTGAAACTGAAACTGAGGTCTTCTAGTCCAGCCTCCTGCTTAGGCAGGAGGCCCTATTGATATGCTATGATGATGATGATAAAACAGATATCAACTGTAGTAAGTATCTAGACTAGGCCTGCACAATTTGTAGAAGGGAAAAGACTATATCAAAAAATTAAAAATAATTGTGGCTGCAAAAACTACCTTTGACTACAGGTCAACTGCCTTGTGGCAGTGGCAGTGGCAGTGCTGTAGCTGGAAGCCTCAGTGCCTTTTGAAGTGGCAACAGTGGTTAGGTTTGGAGGCAGTGAATTTGAGTTTTTGTGGCCAGAGGCCACAAAAGGCTGTTTGATGGACTGTATGCAGGCCATGGGCCATGTGTTTTACAGGTTTGATCTAGAATTTCTGATTGAAGTAGTATATAGCTAAAATCATTGGTTGCTTTTGGTTTATATCTAAGGGGAAAAATCAGAAGTCATATAGATATTTAATTATTCTCTGTCCTTTTTAAAAAATAGAATGATTTATTTTAAATGTATTTGTCAAATATTTTTATGATACAGGTGTAGTAGAGTGGCATTAGTTGTTGACACCAAGAATTTGATTCAGCAAATAATATAAGTGGTAGAGTTTTCCTATCTATCAGTTCAAATTCAAAAATTGTATCTGATATTTAGATTTTGTGTTCTGTTAAAAATTCTGATACAATCAGTACCTGCATTTCAAAACGAACTTGTCAGAGATGAAGGGTTCAATATTCCATGAAAGTATTTTCTTTTTTCCCTAACTTTGTTTAAAATCTAGCAATTTCCCATCATTTCTGGCTAACATGATCAGTGCAAAGGAATGACTGTAGTTGTACCAAAATATTGGTACCAAAACCCACAGTTGAGATCAACCTATTAATTCTGATTGGTTTTTTTGTACATTTAAATATTGCCATTTGTCAAAGTTTGTACTAAACATTTGAAAATATTTGGAAGCATGATACTTAAAGTAAAGAGGCATATGCAATTATGCTTAACTTGCCCAATTTTTATAAAGGTTAGCATTTGCTAAATCATAACTAATAAAATTAATTGCATTTTACATAATTCTTTGCAGGTATGGTCACGAAAAGGTCTATCGTCTCAGGATGGTCAGTGGCCACTAAATTGCCAAGCTTCTTCCTCCGATTTTTCTTCTAGTCATTCTGAACAATACCCAAGTCCTGAATCTCAGTTGGTTGAGATGCCAAAAGGTAGGTAATCATTCTGAGTCATCCCAACTTCATAGAAACCTATAAAGAAAAAAATTGTATTTGTTTTTTAATATATGCAAGAATCATTTGATCTAACTAGCATGACAAAAAAAAATTCAAATGTCTCTTATAGGACTTTGCTCATGCTGGGAGATATTTTTTTGTTTGTTGTTTTGCTTTTGGGAGATGGTAAACACAGCCACAGTTTCATTGCAACAGTAACTGCTTTGTTGGGCTCCATAGCTGCCTTTGGAAGAATGAAATGTTTCAGTGTGTGATACAGTCTGTCAGCTGCTTTTCCACCCTCTGATAGCAGTGTTGTGAAATGTTAACACTGTTTATAGATGCCATATTGAGCATTTTGTGCAAACAGTAAAGTGTAGAGGCATTTTATTCATCCTTTTTATATATGTTGCTATTAATATATTATCACAGCAAATCTCTGAAAGCAGACAAGACTCTTAGACACTATACTTCCTCTGGAGACTTGTCATTTGCACTTTGATTGGAAAGATTTGACAGTCAAAGGTAGCTTAGACTGATCCATTTCCTCTGCTACACACATATCAAAATAAGAATCTTAATGTAAATCTGGTCTGCAAAAAAGTCTTGTTCTTCATGATTTTGAGTAAGAAAATGAACGCAAAAACATTTCTGGCACACATGTTTAAAATACTTTGTATCTCTGAATAAGTGATTTTATAAAAAGTATTTTCTTAGATATTAATTTTTAAGCTCAGAGTAATAGCTGCCAATAAACACAATTTTGTCAAACCTCCTGTAGAATATGCCCTATAGAAAAAAATTCAATGCATAAAGCAAATGAGCTAAGGTTATTAAGTTGATATCAGCTATAGCTTAATATTTTAGAAAAGAGTAATGATTTACCCTTGTGAAAACTTTGTGGGATATCATGTTAAGTAGAAGCAAAAAAACCTTAGAAATGATTATATAAGGTGTCTCATTGAAAGAACCTTTCCTGATTTGTTCTGATTTCTTTGTACTGATTAATCAACAAAGGCTCCAATTGAGTAAGAGATAAGTACTTTCTGATTTGATTTAGGAATAATGAAGCACTACTGAATCATTGCAAAATGTAATATAACTTTGGCCAAATAGAGCATACCATGGTAATTTTGGATTTGAAGTTAATACCTTTCATATCTAAGTTTGTATGTCCAATCTAAGATACGTACCATAGAAAAAAGCTTCATTTTCTGTTTCTCAGATACTTCCCAATGAGTAAAATGTCATTGTGAAGAACTTAGGTTGCATAACTTGGCTTTTATCAATATTAAATATTGGGCAATGCATTAATGGTTGTTTTTCAGACTGGCTCTTTGCTATAAGCTTTTACATAATTTACACCAGTGAATTATTCATGCTTTAATCAGGTTCTGATTTTTGATAACAATATATTAAAGCATGAGTCTAGATATAATGTTACCTCTCTGCTGCAATACATATTGCAGGCTGAAATTTACTGCAGCAGTAGAAGAGACCATTTTATGTAGTGAAATTAGTTAACACAAAGTGAGGCTTTAAAGGAATTATTGCTGTTGCAAAAGGAGGTGAGTTCAAGTCACCAGGGAAGGAAACAGCTGTCGGGCGGAGGGGGGAATTTGTTCATATTTGCAGGTTGTTTGCAGCTCATCTTTCCCCACCCAGCATTCTGTGCCAAGGAATAGGGAGTGTTGCTCTAAATAACACTTTGGCCTTTATGGAAATATGTTCCAGGAGACTCAGTCTCTCCCCTCCCCCCTTTGCTGGGTATAGTTAGCACTTCTCCAAACCTTATATAGCAAGGGCTGATTGTTAGTGTTAACAGGAATAAAATGAAACAGAGTGGGCTGCCAGATTGCATAAATCAGGCCACTGTTTAGAATTTCATAAATGCTCCAACTTTGGGTAAAATCTGAGTACTCTGAACAATGCTGTTCTTTCTTCTTCTTTTCTTTCTCTCTTCTCTCTGAGGGAGAAAAGCTAAAATCTTGTTTCTCTTGATCTTTATGTGTTGGGTTTTATTTTGATGGGGTTTCGTACCCTTTTGAAGACCAAAAAAGGTTCAACAGAAGCCACAGCCAAGCAGATGTCCAAGATGCCCAGGTACTGGATCAATTCTCAGGTCTTCTGCATGGTTCTTCTCCGGTGTGTGACATAAGTGAGGACCCTTTGAGACTCATTTCTGCTGTGGGCAAAGGAAGTACAGAGGGAACTGCTATGCAGCTGGAAAATGTTGAGGCTTCTGGATCGGTACAATCTAGTACTGCAGACCAAAATAAAGTGGTCTATTCAGCCATACGCCATATCCGTGACAAGTTGGATTCTGGAACTTTGGCACATCCTCATTTGCCACAGCACCCCGGTAGTGCTGAGGATGGAGACAAGAGCAGTGTTGTAGGAAGAGTTCATCCAGGAAGCAAGTCCAAAGCAGACCTCAAACTTAGCCGTAGCTTATCAAAATCGGATTCTGACCTTTTGACCACCTCACCGACAGAGGACGATACTATGGGGAGCAGAAGTGAATCCCTTTCCAATTGTAGCACTGGGAAAAAAAGGCTGGAGAAATCACCTTCCTTTGCTTCTGAGTGGGATGAGGTAAGACCAAGCTGGATTTTTTTTTAAAGTAAAATAAAAATTGCTGCAGGAATTCTGTGGTAAAAATGGATCAGGGATGAAAGAGTAAAAGCAGTGGTATTTATCCTAGTATCAAATTTGTTTGGTAGATAATTAAAATTACACCTATGAATTGAATTCAGATGTTTAATCTTGTGATTTAGGGAGAGTTTTAAAAGCATTCATTTGCATAGCATATTCTCTCTAGAATAGCTTGTGGAAAAAGGTTGGGTCACACTATATATCTAGAGCTGCTTTATGTTAGTGAAAGGCTTCAGTAAAGTCAGAGAATACCTGGATGTTTTGAACCCGCTTTTAAAAAGCTAATTCCTAGGATTAATGGGAAGTCAGCATAATATATGAGAAATCATTCCTTAATAGAACTTTGTTCTGATAATAAATCAGCAGAGATTAAGTGCTGTTCTTCAAACAGCACTAAAGCATTCCTTGTTTATTCTACTCTGACTTAAAACGAAGTTGTGTGAGCATGCAAACTGCCTTTTATAGATCGGAAAATCTATTATTAAGCAGTTAAGACTTAGTTGGGGAAACATTATGCCATGCCAGGTCTAAAAAAAATATTAAAGAAAATCCATTAGCAAACAAATTAGGGAGGTTAAATTGTGTGGATTATAAATTGAAAGTATGAAATCATTATTTTTATTGTGTAGTGCTGGGATACTCAATTTTTAAAAGGATCTTTTGGAGTACTTGGGTACAAAATATTGCAATCTGCAACTCCTTAAAGTTGGGGCATCTTTTTGTAAAATTGCACAGCTGCTGTGCAGTCCTGGGAAAAGATGTATATATTTTATGGTACACAGATGTTTCTTATGTGACCCTATATACTTCAGGGCTCTTTTGTGCAACAGAATCAAAAGTATTGTACTAATTGTTATTTATTTAGAGTGCAGTGGTATTTCTTATAATAAAAACATTAAGCTTTGTACTAACTTGCAATTCTTATATAAAACATATTTCTTCAAATATGTGGTGGTGTATCCATCTAACCAGCTCAAGTGTTGGAAAGCCTGTTTCAAATTACTGAATAACATTAATTTTATGCTACAAGTTGTATGATTTGTGAATATCAGCAGTCTTGTTCTGGAAACTATTCCTTGCATTGTAGAAACAGTATTTCTGGTTACCTTGAGATTGTTAAGTCTAAAATGATTATTGTGATGAAATAAGTCTGCCAGAAATGTATTTATTTTAAATACTTCAAGTTTTTATATCCAAATTACTAAAGTGCTTATAGAATGCCCTTTTAATATTGCTATAATGCTTAGTCTGTTTCTTCCAAAATTTTGCATATATTATCTTTAAAAAATTTGAGGAGGATCAGTAATTATCTACCCTAACAAAATAATTGCCTTTGGTTCCATTGGCATTTTGATGATAACTTGAATTGTAACTTTATTTATGTAAATTATGTAAGTTTAATATTTGTATCCAAAAGTAAGCAGCAATACTAGAAGTGTAATGAATCATTAATCATTACTATTAAAATATTTTACAGTTCTTTGGGATACTTATAGACTAGAACTTTTCTTTAATAACAAACTGCTTTTTCCTATCTTCTTAAGCCTTACTCCATCTCAGGAATAACTGTGACTTTATGAAATTTGAAATTGAATTCAAATTTAGTTGATCAGACTTTGTTACTAATAAAATAAATTAGGTGTGAATTATTTTGAAACATTTTAACTGATTTATTGGAACCAAAAATGGAAATAATAATGCAGAATTGTGCATTCTACTCAGAGGGAAGATGTAATGGGATTGTGGAACTGAAATACAGATTTGGAGAATGGTGTATTATTAATCTGGTTATAATGCAGTGTTTGCATGGGTATCTGTAATAACTAGAGTTCAGAAAAATATTTTTCTCTACAAGGCAAGGCAGTCAAGGAAGAGAAATGTTTAAAAATAAAGATACAAAGAAAGTAACATAAAACAAAGTAGAAATAGAAATGTTCTATTTCTAAATGTTTTGTGCATGAATTTTTCTGAAACATCTACTTTCAAGCGTGAAATGGGATGGTTCAAGGATTCTAGGGATGTCTCAAGTTTGAAATAAAGATATTTAAACTCTGAAACATTTTCAAAATTCTGGATGGTCTGTTTTGTACTCAAAACTGGAGCATAGTATGAAATTTTCACACTTCTAGAAGTTTTTTATATTGGTATTTATATATTTATACCAGTATGCCATCTATTATTTAGATTATATACAATTTACAGTTGCAAAATACAGCAATTAAAACAATATTGTTTAGGCCCATGAGGTCCAGTAGAAAATCACAATTTTTATTGCCTTCCTATTAGCAAGATTTGGGGGCATTCTGACTTTAAGAGGGCAGGCTAGAGGGGGGTGTTCACTTGGCAAAAGTGGAAAGTGGAACCAATCATTTCTAGGCTACAGGAGCCTAGAGCAATATGGGCTCTAGAGTGAGGAGTCTACAGCCACAGCCATCTAGTAACTCTCCACTCAAATCCTGGGTGTATAAAGAAAAATGCAACACATCCTCCTGACCAGCACTTATGGAGTGAGCAGATTCCAAGTGGTAGAAAATAAGAATCCATGTATTAGTTTATCTTAAAGCAAAGTGATCAATCAGTGTCTTCAAGCCTAGTGTTGTGCAGCAGTTCAGATATTGGGCTAGGACTAGGGAGATCAGGTAAAGGATCCTCTGCCAAGGGCGATCACTGGATTATTTTGTGCCAAGCATTCACTCTCAGCCAGCCTAATTTCCAAGGCTGTTTCTTGGAGAGAAAAAAAGGGAGGATGGAGTACTATGTAAACAACCTTGAGCTCATAAATGAATGAATAAATATTTTGGTCATTCAACTTTGCAATTATATGGAATTAAACAATGTTCATGTAGCTATAAAATTAGTTATTTTTGTAATTTTCTCTTTAATTTGCTGTCACAAATGCTGGTTTTATTATAGATTATTTAAAGTCTGAGATTCTGTAAAATTTCTCAGTTTGTTTCTATAACCTGATCTAGTAATTTGTGTCATGTAACTGGTCCATTGCTTTTCATTACATATGGGTGGTTATGTCTAAGTACATGTTTGATTATAATGTCATACATTTTTCTTTTACCTGACAGAAAATACCTTAGTATTTTCTGTCAGTAAAAGAAAAACATATGACATTATAATAATCAAACATGTACTTAGACATAACCACCCATATGTAATGAAAATAACTAAATAATTAAGATTTTAAATACATAAAATACATGATTGCTATTTATTACCATAGGAGCAAATATGTATTTTATTTCATCTTGTCTAATGTGATTTCTTCAACATTTTTTTACTATTCTGTGTCTCTTTTTCTTGTTACTAAGATGTTAGGCTGGATCAGTCATGCTTAGATCAGTCTATTTTTCTGTTGATAGTCACATTCTCTTTCAAGTAATCAACAGTACTATGTAGCCACACTGGATGTTTCCTAAGCAAACTCTATTTAGGATGAAACAAAAATAAATTGTAAATATTATGTGCTGAATAATATTTGAGAATATAATTGTTGAGAATACAGTTGATCCCCCCCCAAATATTATAAGTCTAGATGTAAAGTACAAACCAATTCCGAATCAAGTGGGAGAGTGAAGCTTGCTGTAGCTATTCATTTTTCTTCTCTAGCAGAAGAAGCTACATTGGAATCAAAGATACTTTGTGTTGATGCTTTAAGTAAAAGATAGATGGAGTTGAATGGATTGTCAATAAGTTCCATTTTCAGCTAGTATTGTACCATTTCTCACATTTTATTGAAGTTAGTATGTTGAATGGCATTTTCAGTTATTTACAAATATAGAAATATGAAAGCACAAAGCAACACATTTGCTAAGAAAAGCTGCTTATTAGCTTATTTCACTGGAGAATAAATTAGAAGGAATGAACTTGTATGAGTTAGGCTGTGGATAGCATAAATATTTGAGTGCTTTTAAACATAGCTGAAGGCTAAAGTGGTAAATTTGTTTTTGTAATGTGTTTATAAATATTCAGTACTCCCCAAATCAATGTGCAGCACTCAAAGCACATTACACTTTACATAAAACAGTTCTTGTTGTTCTTGAAGATTGGAGTGAGATATGTCAAAAATTGAAGTGAGATATGTCATTCTATGCCAGGATGTAGCACCCCAATTTTTGGAGAAGTATGTGTATCTATTATAGGACAGCCTAAATAAATTTATTCAAATACTTAATATCAATTTGAATCCTAACCCTTCTTCTGAATCCTAAATATGCCTACACTAAATATAAATTATTTCAGGGAAGTCTATAGACAACAGTGTAAAATAAAATATTTACAAATAATGAAACACTGCAGAAATAAGAAAATGCAATTTGGTTTTTAAAGATTCCAAGGCAAAATTGATTGTATCAGCCTTGATTATTTTTCTCTAGGTGTTCCCACTTTATAATCCTACTGCAATGGTAATATTATTCTGGTCTAGTGGTCTAGTGCTTTTATTATTAGAAAGTAATTAAATCATAAGTTATGAAACAGGACTGGATTGCTTGCATCAGATTTATACGGTATTTTCTACAAATACTGTTCCTTTTGTAGAATAGATTTATCATTGTTTAATATAAGTTGGTGGGCTTCTATATGTGTACATATACAAATTTGCATACTGAAGTACCTAACTGAGAGTTTTACTTGGTAGGATGTCATGCCTTCTCCTTAGCTGTCCTTGAAGGCCAATATAGGAAGATTCCTTGGAGACACAGTGGCTGTGTGACTCTAGACACCCAGAAACAACAGAACATATGCTTCCCCCTTGCATGAACTACAGAGATTCATACTAGACATATCTCACCATTATTACATAAACACCCGGGGTGCACAAGACAATTCCACACCTCCCTGCTGCTTTCATATATTAATCCTGCTATAACATACAATGTTGTCAGGTTCTACACAGCAGTGTTTAAAATCTGTCAGATGACGACTTGTGCGATAAACTAGTCCCAATTAGCATTTACTTTGTCATACTAGAGTGCTCTCTACTAAGATAGATTTAGTCAGCTGCATGCTAACCTTTATGTTCCTCTACACCCATCTAATGCTTCTACCCCTCCTTTTAGATTCCTTTTTAGACTTTGGGGTTTTTTTATATTTACTTTCTCTTTTATGTCTTTTAGCTTTTAATTATTTTTTAGACTGGTGTATTTTCTATGCTTGCCAATTTAATGTACTCCATCCTCCTTATGCTGGCCTTCGACCATAATAAAGATTTGATTTGAATAATTTACAAATTATTTTGAGATAATTCAGTGTATATACTAGAGAGTTATAAACATCCGGGAACTTGCTCTCTAAAACATTTGTGGAGCAGCTCAGGGAGTCTGCCCTGTTTCTTTACATTGGCCACGTGCAGGATTGAAACTGTATTAGCTTGACTGACCTGCAGAAAAAAATCCATGTGCCTGAAATGCTCAGATACATGAATTTTCTGGTCACTGATCAGGTACCTATCATAATTAAACTGTCAGACACCAGAATTTGTATTGCAGAGAAATATGATACCATTGCTAGAGTTTAGTGTTGAGATGCTTATGCCAAGCCATTCAGTGACATAGGATTTTTTTCTTCACTATACCTCACCGTTAATGTTTTTAAATTGTGTCATGTCAGATCCAGGCCATTCTTGTTTAAATGCCACCTTGTATTTCTTCTTTCCTGTGATATTCCTGTTCTCATCTTTGTTGTTTTCTTTCCTTTAGGCTGTATGTACATTTGACTTGGTTATTATAATCCTCTTCCCAGCTTAACTATCTGGGGGAATATTTTTATTGCTTCCCTCAACCTTTGCAAAGACCTGTGAACCCCATCTGTTTAATGCAGCAGTGTAGGCGTGCGTCAATATGTCTGTATGGCATCACTATGTTCTGTGAGCTGCACTGATTGTCAGTGACTTTTGGGTGCAGTTCAGGGTGTTGATTTAATCACCTTTATCACCTTTAATGATACTGAGGTATAGATGTGGATAGATTTTGTTCCATTCAATTAGGGTCACTTCTTAGTTACATGGTATATGATAATATACCTAACCTATCCTTTTGGCTAGCATCACTGTAACTGTGTCCATCCATTTTGCAGGTGGTTGTGGTCTTCTCTTTCCTTTCACCTTTCTTTCTTGAGAGAGCTAGGTCTTTGCATAGTGTGTCTGAAGTAGGATAGTTTGAGTCTGGTCAGATGTGCCAGAATAAAAGTGCTGGGTTGTTTGATGAGTCATTTGTTTGGGTTTGTGTTTGTGTTTTGGTTATCCATAGCAATGTCTTAAATCTTCTCCAACACCAACTTTTTAAAGTGTCAATACCCTTTCCATCCTGTTTCTTCAAATCCATTTTTTTTGCTTCCAGACAGTGTCACAAAGAATGTCATTGGTTTCACTATTGTGATCTTTGCAGCTAGAGGGACATCAAGGCATCTGAATTTCTTCTCCAAAACCCGCCCAGCTATAACCAGCCCTGCCTCCACTGCACTATATGCCATGACTGTACTGGCTGGGGCAGCTTTTTTTTTTGCATCATCTTCTTTTATGCTGGTGCAGCCAGGGTTGTTTCACACCCTGCTAAGGGAATATATTAATGCCCTCCATTAGTTCAACTGCCAAGGCCTCTGTTCATACTTCAACCAAGGCCTTTGCTGAAAGAAGCCCGGCTTGTAAAAGAAGCCCCAGCCGAGCCAAGGTGAAAGAAGGATCCTTCTATCCAGCTCCTTCTTTTGGTCACTGGTGAAAGAAATCCCCAGCAGTGCCAGTGTATAAAAAGGTCTACTTGATGGATCCTTTTGTGCCAGCAAAGCCAGATTTTTCTTTTGCAAAAAGCAGCTCTGGGCAGGCATGAACAGAGGCCCTGACCTGCACACAAATAGAAACTCTGAGTGGGACGTGAATGGAAACCCTGGGCGGAGGACAAATGGAGGCCTTAGTTGACACACAAATTGACACACAAATAGACACCCTGGGTTGGGCACAAGAGAAGCTCCAGCTGCACCAGCGTGAAAGAAGGCCCTGGCTGGTACAGTAGTAGTACATGGTGCAGTGGGTGGAGCAGTGGCAGGAGGGGTGCACAGCAGGGGCAGCTGATGGCTGCAGATAGGCAGTCAGCAGAGATGGGGTGGGTGGAGATAGGCAGGTAGGAGGATTTCAAGAGGAGGCAGAGGAGGAACCTTATCAAGGCTCAGGGCCAGGAGGTCCAAGCTGGGATGGGTCTTTGCCATTAGTGAGATGTGTTTAATAATGGCAATTGGGACTGCTGAAATTCCCATTGGTAAGCTATGCAGCAGTCACATGGCATTGCACTGTTATGACTGCACCACTTAACAATGGAGATTCCAGTCCCAACTATTGTCATTAACTGAAGATTACCTGTGTTATACTGTCTATATGGGAAAGTATATACCCTTATCTCAATTTGCCAACCTGGAGTCAGTCTGTTTCAGGATGTTCTGCCCGTTCTATACCGGTATATAGTGTGAGGATACTGAGATGTTCTAAGCTTCCGATTTTTCTAAGCTTCCACAGCCTGAAATGATTAACACATTCAAAGGCCTTTCTGTAATTAATAAAGCACATACTTGACTTCTTTTTTAGTATTGTTTGATTTTCTCAATTATCCAGCAAGCATTAGTGAATATGTGTCAATGTTCCAAGGAACTTTACTAAAGCCAGACAGAACATCTGGCATCACTTTTGCCATATAAAGTTCTAATTTGTATTGGATGACCCTAAGCATTATTTTGCTAGCATGTGACCTTCATGGCATGGGGCCAGGTTATTTCAGGGACTGCCTACCTCCTATGATTTCTGCTCTTTCAGTAAGATCAGGCGGAGTTGGTGTGCTTTAGAGGGTGTCTTTTCTGTCGTGATGCCTGCCCTTCGGAGCAACGTCCTGTAGATATTTCTTTTTATTGTTTTTCTACTTCAAACTGTAAGCCCCATAGTGTCATTCTGGATTTGGATGATTACCAAATCTGTAAGAACTGTGGTAAATGCAGTGCTTCTTCCACGCAATGAGCTAGGCACAACACAAGCTTGGATTTAAAATCTGAACTGTCCATCAGCTGTCAGTTTTGTCCCCATGCATTTCATTCTGCAAAGTCAAATACAATAGGTGCCTCTCAGGCAGAGAGATTACAGCCTATCATCTGCTCAGTGGATAACATAGAAGAAACAGCTTGAACAATCATATGGCTCACTCTCATATCACTGTCACTCAATATTACTTTGCATTAGGACTTGTTTTCATTTTGGCTGAATATTTAAAAGGTTCTCTGACTATGTGGCATACTTAAGATGTCAGATCTGCTGGTTTATGGTGAATTGCTGGTAAATTTCCATTATTGTGGCAAAATGTCTGCTATAATTTTAGATTTTCACTCACATTGAGAAAAGTGATGGCTAGAAAATTGTGATCTCTCTAGGCAACTAATCTGGTTGTTACTTCTCATGAGGCTCCCACAAGGTAACTGACTCACCAGCTTGTTGGCTTTCTGGTAGGACTGGAGTGTGGTTTGTCAGATAATTTCTCAAATCTTAAGTACAGTGTTTCAGATTTCTGAAATTGTAGAAACTGGTATCCTCAGTTACACTATTATGGAATATATCCCTGTGATTTTAGTTGAAGTTAGATGATCGTTCAGTGTGGAGCCTTTTGCCATTCAAAACAGATATTTCCAATGGTAAACTTTATGGAACCCTGACAAAAAGGAAGGGTGCTTGCAGTTAAAGATGAGCTTCTTGTTGAAATAATTAGAAGATGGAACAGCAGGATTTTTCCCCCCAGATAATATACATCATTAATTTTAGGGCATGGAAGATACAGGGATACGATTTTGTGAAATTGATAGCAATACCCTGAGAAGAAATAATTTCAAAAATTCTGCTGAATTTAGAGGACTTTATGAATATGTATAGGATGACATTGTGAATATCTATACTATAGATATATATATAGAGAGAGAGATATTTTAAGTTTCATTTATTTGCTAGAGAAAACTCTGCAGTACATTTAAACCTAATGAATCCAGTTGCACTTATTTTAATTCTGAATTCTTAAATTCCTTTCAAGTACATTGATGTGAAAAAGAAAGCACACTCTCTTTGAGTTCTATGGTTATACGTAAAACCATAGAACTCATAGTAAAAATTATCTGTTTCTTAGCAGTTCTTAAAAGTAGATAAATACAAACTCAGTTGAATAAGAACACATGATATATTATACCATGTCATTTAGTTAGTCAAAGTACATTATTTTCTTTAATATTAGCTCTTTGTCAATTTTTTGGCTATTGCACAGATCAGATTTTCTGATAATAGTTTTTAGAATTTTCAATAGTCTTGTAATTGAATATAAAGCAGAATTCATTTGTTAGAAATGTTATCTATTGTATTGATTGATGCCAATAACTGTGATAAATAAAGTAAATTCAAAATTCCTCATAAAGAGAAAAATATAGACGTTGTTTTTCTTGTGTAGATCAACAGTCAGTGGCTTTATTATAATAAATTCAAACTCAGCTAATAAACATTGCCATCTTATGGTAGAATAGGGGAAACACCTCCTTTAAGAAAACTGGTCCTTTTGTGTCCTATTTTAAATATCCTTCAAAGCAAGAGTGTTGAATATTTGGGTGTTTTTTTTAAAGTAAATATGGAGATAAAGTATGGGTCTTTAAATATTTTTGTCTTACTCTTCAGATGAATAATTCTTAAAATAATTCTGATTTTCCTAGAAACAATTTCCCTGATTTGAATACTTACTGCACAGAATAGTATAAGGAGTAATTATTCTAATTCTATAATATTATTACTATTTTAACCAACATTACTCAGATTTCACAATCATAAATAAATTTTCCATTACCCTACTGGCCCAAATAGCAATGAATGTGATGTTATTCAGGTGTTTCTGACCCTTTGTGAGCCAACCGACATCATTTTTCTAGGATTCTTTATCAGTAATTACGCCTTTGAATTCTAGCTGATTCACATCTATGCAGAACATAGTTCTGATATATTCCTTATGTACATGTGTAATGCAATTTATTTGTAACCTTTCCAGTAATGCTTAAACAAGGCCCATAGATATGAGAACTTCTAAATTAAATTGGCCAAAAGGTTGAGGGGTCATTGGTGCCCTCTGAGCTTGGTAGTTTTCTTGCAGACATTTCATTACCCAAACTAGATAACATCATCAGTGCTAGTAAGGAGTGGGGTTCGCTCTCAAATCTAGATTCTAGTGTTTGGGCAGGATTAGGGTAGTGCATCTATCCTTGCCTTACTTTACCTCTCAATGGTTTTTGATAGCATTGACCATGATATTCTTCTGGATTGGCTCAGAGAATTGAGAGTGGGCAGTATAGTGTTGTGCTGGTGTGCCTCCTTCACTCAAGGCCAATGCCAGTCCACAGATTGATACTATATATTGTTTACATCGTTATAGTTCTCTCTCTCTCTCTCTCTCTCTCTCTCTCTCTCTCTCTCTCTCTCATACACACACAAGCATGCACAAACACATACACACACACATACAGAGAGAGACAATGAGTATCATATTTGGCACAGAGTTCTGTTCCTTGTTCTCATGGCATGATCATAGATTGAAAATGATAGCTGGATAAATGTCAGATATTGTTAATGGGATTGCTAGTGATGAGGGACCATGGGTTCTGTTGTCACATATCTCAGGCATGTTGAAAACTTTTAAAATGCTGTATATGTACCTACAAGGAAGCAGTTTTCTTTTAAGTATGTAGCTTGTGTGTTAAGGGGACAGTTGCCTTTTAACATTGGGTGTTAATGGAAGCTCACTGACTAGAAGAGGGTCCATTGATTGGAACAATGAACAGGAGGAAGGTTGCTTTTTTTCCCTTCCAATTATTACACCAAAATTAACCTGCTGAAAGAGGAAATCTTATACTTTTTACTTTCATAGAAGTTCAACAATGTATGTTCTAGTCTAAAAACACCTCTGAAATAAATTAACAGGGACTAGTAACAATTTGATGAAGGGGAAAAAATCCAAAATATATTAACTAACATGGCAGATTATTTTCCAGCAAAGAGGATGTCAAGCTTTTTAATTTTCTTTCTTTTTTTCTGTGGATGGGTGGGTAGTGGCTTTGAATGAAGCCTTTTGGCAAGTGGCCATATTTCAACAAAAGGAAGAGCACAGCTGTTGTAAATCAATGGATTTTTTTTAGATTTAAATGCTGCAGAGCTTGCATGTTCAGGATGCATAATAGGATTTATCAAACAGAGAAGATCAGAGCTGTTACTTTTACCAAAATGAACTATGTACTTGGACCTTTAAAATCTGCTAAAAACAACTCTGCATAAAAAGGCCTTAAGCTTACCTGAGCTTCATAGTGTTTGTAAATCTATGTAAATCTTCTTCCCTGGCCCTCCTTGAAATGCCCTTTAGAATGATGAATGTCAGAGACACCAGAATGAATTAAATATAAAAAAATGTCTCAAGTTGGCTACTGACTAAAGAAATGGAGTTCCACAATATTTTGAGGTTTCACAAGGTTTTTTAGTTACAGTAATCTTCTTTTGCCTCTTTCAGCTACTACTATTATTGTGCCACTTAAACTGAGAGTATTTATTTAAACATAGCTTTACTGCCTTGTCATTTCCAAGTGGTTTACAACATTATGATATTTTTATGTAATTTAAAAAATGAAGTAAAATATGACTTTAATGGAAGGTTAAAATTTTAATAACTCTCATTTGAACTATTAAAATGTAATTAATATAGAGTTTACATGAGAAAAATGAGAAAATGGAATAATTTGTCTTGCTTCTTCCAAAGATGCTTTTTCAAAAGTCAACTGGAGTTCCTTTTTTTTTCCTTTGAAGACGTTTTGCTTCTTACCCAAGAAGCTTCTTCAGTTTTCACTGAATGGTGGAGAATAGAAGGATTAATATTGCTTGCACTCATCTGGTCATTAGCACTCTTTCTGAGAGTCATTGAGGCCACTTGGAAGTTTATCTGTGCCCTCAGGGTCATTTGAAGAGTGCAAATGGATGTGGAACCCTCTTGGAACTGTTCAAATTTCCGAGGATGAGGATCTTAGATGAGAAGCTAAACTTCTTCAAGGGAAGAAAACAAAAGAAGTCCAGTGGCCTTTTGAAACAGCATCTTTGAGACAACCAATGACCTGGATGACTTTGAATGTCCATAGACATTTGTCTTGCTTCCAAATGTATTTGGCATGAGTAAAAAAAGCATTTTAATTTGCACAAGTTAGACTTTATATTTTTTTTATCTGGTCTACCTCCATTTGTAGTCTTCACATTATTTTAGCAAGGCTGACTGGGCAATTAAAGCTGAACATTTTTGGAATGCATGAGATTTGGGAAGGCTGTACAAAATCAGTATTTCAGATACACTGGCAGCTTCAATAAAGAGATAAAAGAAAGAAATTCTAGTTTGATGAATAAATCAGTTCACAAATTTTGGATCCAAATTGCAATATCAGCTATCAGAAAACTTGTACTTTTAAGTTAAAACTATAAAATTTTACAGTGTGCATGTAGGCCAGCAAATAAATTTGTGCAGAGTGCAAGAATAAGAGAATGAGGATAAAGTTTAGATTTATGAGCAAGTCCATGTATGTATATCTACATCTGTATAAACTCTATATAAAGTCCACAAAAGTCCTTCTGGTAAGCTGTCATCACAATTTCTCATCTTCCTTCATCACTCTCCACAAAGCAAGTCTTCAATTCTGTAGAAACTGGAACTTGGATTATATTTGTTACAGTCGAGCTGAGAAAGAAATGCCTTTATCTTTTGCGATCTATTTCTATTACTGTACTGCCATAGTTGCATCCTACTTTGTAAAGCAAACCATGGCAATGTGGATAAATGTTAATTGCATCATGTTAAAATATTATATGGGTTTGGTTTGGTTTGGTGTAATGTGAAAACTATGCTGTTGGATAGATGTGCATGAAGTCAGCCAATGTGACTTATTCAGATTATGACTGTGCCAGAAGAATGAGGGCTTAAGGTCAGGAAGGTGCTTAGAATGAAGCAGAAAAGAAAACTTTTTAATGTGAAATTATGGAAAACTCTTCTTCTCCCTTGCTTTATATTTTCTCTTAAGTAGAATTATATTTCGTTTGATTGAATTCTTTTGGAAAACATGTTTTGCTCTTTCCCAGCAGTTTCAGGAGCAAGTGCCTGATGACTCCGAAGTTCAGTCTTTCTACAATGTAAGAAACTTGCAAAGCTTTGTTCTGCTGGGAACCAGTCTGGTGCTACGGTTGCTTAGTCGTGCAATTAATTTGTGCTTTCTTTGTGTTGGTGTGTTTTCTTCTCTAGTTATGAGGGTCCCGTGACATTAGATGCTTGCAAAATTTCATGTGGTAGGGATCTGAAGTTTTTTTCTAAACCTCGGTGCGATCCACTTAATTCTGATTTTGTGCTTAGTATTGTTGCTTTGTGGAATCAAGTTGAGAGGGGGAGAGAGGGAGGGAGGGAGAGAGAGGGGGAGAGAGAAGTAAAAGACATTGTGGCTCTGTCCCAAAATGCTTAGGAGCTAAATTTTGAGGTGAAAGTGGCAGGTTAAAAAGAAAAAAAGATTGGATGTCCATAGGCTTGTGAATATTAGAAACAATTCCAATTTAATCTCAAGCCCTCTCTGGAATGTATATTTCCAAATTTAGTTTTCCTTTTCCGTATAACTTTTTGCATCTAAGAAACAAATCTCTTGTTTCTACTGTTATAAAGTGCATCTTAACTTGACAAATTAAACAATTATATGTTGCAATCTTGTGTATTTTTTTTTGTTTCCCCTGATTTGCACTTTATACCATGCTTACAATGGCAGGGACAATATTATATTTTAACCAAACAGAGAATATTTGAAAATTTCTGAACATGTAATTGATGTGGTACAATTCTTTTATTGGTTTACATTAGATTCCTTGGGAGGTCCTTGGCCTTCAAGACTACCTGTGGAAGTACTTTCCTAATTTTTTAATTGTCTTACTTAAAAACTATTCTAACTACTGTTTTCTATTCTAACTACTGTTGAGTTCTTAATGTTTGGGAACATGACTTGAATGGTCTTTCTCCTCTTCATTGTTGAAATATTCCCCAGTATGCTCTTTTTTTATTTTACTTTCACTTATTATTGCATTTCTTTGCTGCCCAATTCCCAACAACTCTGGATGGTCACAAAGCTGCTACTTTTTGTACATTTGTTACAATTTATGTTAATGCTTTTGCAAGCTTTTAGTTGAAGCAACTTGGTATTGGGATCTGTGCCTTGAAATCTCTCCTTAGCTGTAATAGTGTGTACTTTGTAAGTAGAAGAAGGATTATATATTTTGAACATTCAAAACATTTGTTCTATTCATATTTTTAACCAAATCACAAATGGGAATTTAGTAGTTAGCTCGGAAAGACCTTCTGTAGACTTCTTTCTCTAATGCTGATCATACATGCATTATTTCTGAAGATGACATGAAACAGTTTCTTTTGAACAAATAACTTTTCTTTTGTAATTAAAAATTTCTCTACTCTGATTGCATTTTTTGTGAAAAAATGTTTACTAATGTTTAATATATTTTTCAGATCGAGAAAATAATGAGTTCCATTGGCGAAGGCATTGACTTTTCACAGGAGCAACAAAGAATGTCAGGTACTATATTGAATTGTAGACAGGTGTGAATGAGTTTTATCTCAGACAGTCACCATTATTTATGTTTGCATTCAGAAGAAAAAAAATGAAGGCCAATGCAATATGTTTAACCTATTGGGGATTTTAGTTTTGCAAGCCATGTTTCTATATTTGGTGTTCTCCTATTTCCAGGGTTCCAGATAAAATATTTTGAATAACTATTCTGTGTTTCCATATTGGATAAATACCACAAGGCTTAATTTAATTTATTGAACTACATTACTACAATCAGGCATTGTATTTTGTGCTAAATACTTTGCACAACAAAAATTAGAATGTATGCACAGATGAGGGACAAAAATCTATCCAAAAGCCCAGATTGCTTCCCTGGCACTAGTTGTAATATTTAGATAGGCTACATGTTTCTGAAGTTTTGTTCCAGAAGGCTGCCAGAAGAAAAAGCTGCTTAAAGACATCTGTTTACAGTCTTCTCTGGGACAGCTGGCTTTACTCATCCCTTACGTTCTTTTTTAGATAATTCTGGATCAGTGATTTTAAATGGACTTTCAGCTGTAACAGTTGAGATCCAGAATTGTTTAGCTTATAGCAGACACTATGGAAGTTAAGTATGTAGCACTGAGTGAGGAAACAGATTCAATGTTTCATCTGATTTCTAGACTCCAGAAATGATTCAGTGATCTATATCTTAATAGAACAGCCAATACATTATTATATGACTTCCATTTACTGATTATGTGCCATCAAGTCATGTTGATTCTCAACAATTACATAGATTGATCTTATCCAGAGTGATCTATGCCTAACTTGGCCCTTAAGGTCTTCCAACAGTGCACCCATTGAGCCCATCCACTTGCCTCTGGCCTTCTTCTTTCCTTTCCTTCTACCTTTTTTGATACGTTGCAGTAGAACAACCCATGTACGGTTTTAAGAATTCCATTACACAACTGAAAAATTACAGATTAGCCTCTGGTAAATTTAGTTTATTAAAAATAGTGGAAGGGATATTGAACATATTATGGAATTGCCACAAAATGTATTCAGTATGCACTGAATACTAGGAGTTGGGCAGCACCAGGAGTTGGGGAGCAATATTGGTGACAAATATTATTGTGGTTTCCTGCTTGTATTTTTTCCAGAGCCATCTGCTTAAAACTCTGTAGAACAAAATGCTGGGTTAGAGCTCTGGCCCAATTCAGAATGATTTTCATATTTTCATAGGACTTAACTGCCACCCTGCAATGTGAATCATGACGTATAGTTTATAGTTAGAAGTTTTTGTTGTTCTATACCCGTGATGGCAAACCTATGGCATACGTGCCAAAAGTGGCATGCAGAGCCATCTCTCCGAGCACACCAGCCATTGCCCGTTGCTGTTCTGGTTCTGGTGAATGCTGGCCAGCTGGTCTTCATGTGCGCATGCGCGTGTGAAGACCAGCTTGCCAGCACATATGCACGTTAGAAACCAGCTGGCCATCTGGTCGTTAGATGCCAAAAGACCAGGTGGCCGGTGCATATGCACGTCGAGAGCTGCTTTTCTGGTTTTCGGCGCACACCTTTTGCCACTCTGTTCCTTTTTGGCACGTGTGTGCTTCCATTTCAGCACTCAGTGCCAAAAAGGTTAACCGCCACTGTTCTATACAGTGCATACAGTGGTATTTTTTCATAGGCATTTCTTTCTGCTGAGACCTGAATCTACTCTAGGAGATTTTTTTTCTATAAGTAGCCACATTTCCACAAGAATCACATTGTTATGTTTAATGCATGGCTAACTGAAGGTATTTTTCATGCTCATCATAACACAGTGTTGACTGAAAAATTTGCATGAAACTGTTAAACTTGTTTGTTACAATTATACATTACCACGTATATGTCACCGATGTTTCATGTAATAATACGATGCTTTATTTTACATCCTGTACCCAGACTGATATTAACAAATGTGCTCAAACTGTCAGTATATGTTATTGTCTTCTGCTGAAGTTCAATAATTACTATCCCTGGAAATTTTGGGAGGCTATTGCCTATATACAACTTTGCAACTTGCTTATAAATGTATTTAAGTATCTCACTTTTGCAGCTATTCATCTATAAATGGTGTTTCAGATTCTTTTGCGAATAGATAATATGAGGGAGGAACATATAATTCAACTCACATTCTGTTGCTCTGATACAGCTAAGCAATCATACATAGCATTCTAAGAAAAATAGCTTTTTTTATACAGTACTTATCAGTGGAGAAATAGCTTTATGTAATTTGAGGCATTTGCTGGAATTTGAGAACTCTAAGTAATATGGAGCAAGTGCCTATATCTTAAAATGCATTATATCTTGCCCCGTCTGGGTGACCCAGAGTATTACACATTCCTTTCAGATTATATTAAGTATCTCATGTAGTTAGCAGTGTCTAGTATGACTCTGAACTGTTAGATTTACTGATCTGAATTTCTCAAATGTATGGTTCCAGCTTTGTTTCCATCATCAACTGTTTGGTGCTTTCATCTGGACACTTCTGGAAGATATTAATTTGTTATGAAAGTCACATCTTTTCATATCATAAGTTGATTCAGCTTCATTGATAATTAGAGAGAAAATACAATTTGGAAAATGAATGAAGGGCTGGTTGCAGTCCCCGCTCCTTCAAAAGTGTAATCAACACATAGGAAAAAAAATAGATCAGGAAAACTGTATTTTCCAGCTTCATCCCCGACATTTTTCTCAGTTCTTTCAGAGGGTGCTTAATCAGGAGCAGCTGAATTTCAACCAGCACATAAAACTCATGTGCTCCATCTCTATATTTGGCTCAGTATATTGCATGGTGCTGGAGATCATACAGTTGATTAGAGGCATGCTTCAATTTCTCCTCCACACAATTTTTAGCCTTTATTTACATTAATATCTTGGTCTCTGAAATAATCACAACTCTTTTCTATTGTCCATAAACATCTGACTGGGACACAAATTACCTTGAATACTTATTACTTTATGCTTCAGAAATACCAAATAGTTTAGCTTTATATAAAATTTGGAACATTGAAGATGATGTGGGTTTGAATGAGGAATTTGCTTTTGTAGCTGGTTGTATTTGTTCTTGATACAGTTTTTACAGTTATTCTTGTTTTTATTTTTTGTTTCTTTTAATGAGCTCATGGAATTACTACTACTTGCTACAAATTACTAGACCAGTAACTGACAGTCTCCTTTTTTATGTGTGGACTACTACATCTTCGCTGAAAGCAAATAATCATTAAGCCAGCTAAGATTTTGGTGAGAAAGGCAAAATGCTGGAAAATCAGAAGTGTCAAAATGTTGTAAGATTTAACTATCTCATAAGATTTAATTATCTCAT
The DNA here is from genome assembly GCA_009733165.1 of Naja naja. Classification (NCBI taxonomy): domain Eukaryota; kingdom Metazoa; phylum Chordata; class Lepidosauria; order Squamata; family Elapidae; genus Naja; species Naja naja. Next base: position 54,442,379 of record CM019150.1, on the reverse strand, counting down.
GAGATTTCAGCAATTTTTCAAAACGATTTACAGGTGGTCCTTAAATTATGGCCATAATTGGGATCATAATTTACATAGCTAAGCAAGATGATTGTTAGATTGATTTTATACTCCCCCCCAAAGTTGTTAAGTGAATTACTACAGTTGTTTAATTGAATCACTCGGTTATTAATCTGGCTTTTCCCAATGATTTTGATATCGAAAGTCAGCTGGAAGGTTGCAAATGATGATCATATGACTATGCAATGCTGCAACTATTGTAAATACATACTGCTTCCCAAGCATCTGAATTTTGATCCTGTTACCATGGTGATGGTGCAGTTGTCATTTTTGGAGTGTGGTATAACTTTGAATAGTCACTAAGCAAATGGTTGTGAGTCAAGAATTACCTATACATTTTCCCCCTGTCCTTGCAAGATTTTATAATGCTACCATAAAAATTGCTCATCATGTTATTCTACTTGGATGTTTATAGTGGAGCATCTTTTGAGTCCTATTTCTAGATCAATAACCTAGGTATTTTCCCATTTTGCTTAGTATAAATGAATGTACAGATTCTAGATATTTTTCTTACAATAATTAATATTCCTATGATAGTTTAAAGAAATTTTCCAAGAATTTCATTTGAAAGATGTGATGATTTTCATGTTCTTCACGTTTTGGTCCTCTTTTCCCACAGAGGGTAATTGAAGTCCATTTATTCACAAATTTAATGTCATAATTCAGTAAGGAAATAATTTTATCTATGCATTTTCCAGATGTAAATTCTAAATATTTTTTAATTACTAGTGAATATTCTGTTTTAATACTGAGAAAGGAAATTGGTTCTTGGATAACAAAAAACTTGAGTGGGATCTGACTTATAATCACCTCAGACAAAATAAGTAGAGTTCTTTCAACCCCAAACAAGCCTTGAAATATTAAGAGCTAGCAACTACTGCATTTTCAAGAAAGCAGACATATTCTTGAACATATTCTTGAACATCACTCTGGGATTGGATGATAGCAGCAATAGCTCAGGCATTCTCTTGGACCAAAACAGCACCATGGGGGAGACATGAGTATTAGAGGTTCTAGACCTGCAAATCTCTAGATGACCACATAGCAATAAAAGTTTTAAGTATGTTTTCACTTAGTAATTAGTAATTACTTAGTAATTAGTAATTCACTTCCTTAGTAATTATCTTTGTCAATACACACTGAATCTATCCGCTGTACTCTGCTCTGTCTGTAGCTCCACGTCATAATTTATCATCCAGCACAAACCTAAGTTCCTCTGTAGGTGTATGCCAGCTCTGAAGCAAATCTTGATTAGATCTGTTTTGAAGGTAAGATTAGGGTACTTGTGCCTGTGAGCCGCAAGATGGCCACCATCTTTGCCTTGACTGTATTTGAACCACTGAAAAGAGCAGGTTCTTAATTACAATTTGTAATATGATTTTATTGAAATGGATTGTCTGATTTCAGTAAAACTATTTTAGAGTTTTAACAAAGCAGCTGGATTCAGATTTTCTTTTTCTTTTGTTTTAACGTGTTGAGTGGTAATAATGTACAGTATTCCTCCTTAGTGCTATCTCTGGATCCTGTTTGAAAAACACTGTGATGTCTCCTGTGGATAATGGCTCATCCATGTCTTCCTCAGAGGCCTCGAGAGAGAATGAGAGCATTCCTGGCATGTCCGGTATTGCTGACCCTGAACTGCCAGCAGAACATGCCTCAGCTGGGAAGAGTTCGCAGGCCAATGAGGAAGGGGGGAGGAGCTGCTGGCCTTTGTGGATTCTAGAGCGTGCAGGCCAGAGAGGCGGAGATCTGCCAGATTGATGGGGAAAAGACCCCACCCCTCTTAATGGGCTGCACTGGGCAGGGATATTTAGCATGTCAGGCAGAGGGAGGTGTTGCTGGAAACAATGTGTGGGTCATGGCCAGATGGTTGTTTGTGTTTCCAGAACTGTGCAGCTTGTGGATTTAATTCAGTTGCGGAGAGTGTTTATGTTTATGTTTGGAGCAGCCAGTTATCTGTCAGGTAGAGTAATTGGCCATTGCCTGGAAGGTTAGTCTGGAGCAGGGGTCTTCAAACTTGACAGCTTTAAGACTTATGGTCTTCAACTCCCAGAATTCTTCCTCCAGTCATGTTAGCTCAGGAATTCTGGGAGTTCAAGTCCACAAGTCTTAAATTTGCCAAGTTTGAAGACCCTTGGTCTGGAGCTTGTTCATGGCTGGCTTTGCTGAAAACAGCCACCTGAACTCCTGGCTTGGACAATTCCTGTGACTTTTCCTTGCAAGCCCTGAAACTGGACTACCAGACTTGTTGACAAACCTCAGTGGAGGCTGCAGACTTCGGAGGAGATTTGGGCTGTTTATTTTTGGAACCTACCCAGGCAAAACCTTGATTCCCAAGACTATTTTAGGTTTGGCTGTAAATTTGTTTTGCTTTTGGTTATCTACTTGGTCGGGAGCCAGAGGTGGTATTCAGCAGGTTCTGACCAGTTCTGGAGAACTGGTAGCGGAAATTTTGAGTAGTTTGGAGAACCAGCAAATACCACCTCTGTGTGGCCCCGCCCCCATCTATTTTCTGCCTCCCAAATACCAGCTGATCAGCTGGGTCTTCTTTTGTTGCCCTGCACAGGAGAACAGGTTAGTGGGATGGGGAGGGAATGGAGATTTTGCAGTAACCTTCCCCCACCACGCCCACCAAGCCACGCCCACCAAGCACACCATGCCCACAGAACCATTAATAAAAATTTTTGAATCCCATCACTGTCGGGAGCCCATTATTGTGTTAAGTTTGCAGCTGAGGGTTAACTGAAATAGAACTGTTGGGGGAACAGACTGAATAAGGCTCTCTACACCAACCCTGACGTGTGGGTGAGTATGGGCAGCACAAACACTGCATCTCATGGATCTTTCCAAATAGAGAATCTTCTAGTTTAGGGATCCAGATTCATTGGACTGGATATATTCACAAGCCCCAGAGAGATTATATCAATTGCTGCTGATCTGTATGACAGTCTGTTACTGAAGATGTATGCAGGGTGCATAACATCAAGATAAATTATTGCACAAGCATCTTTAGACAGCACTGCCTCTTTTCTGACAGGTTTTTCAGTGTTGGAATTTAGCATCCCAGCACTTTCATTGTAATCAGATCCATCTTATTTGACTGAAGAAGTACTAGAAGAGTAGCTAGCTACATAGGTCTACATTTGGAAGCAGATACATAATTTCAGCTTCACTTCAGGCATTCATTTGGGAAGCAGTAGTGGGCATATTTGAATAATAAGCTCTCTTGTGAATTGAACTAATACATAATGCTACATAATACGATGTTGCCAATTGCAACAGTAGAATTTGTTCTGCTGGATAAATTGATTACTTTGAAGGTTTTGCAAATGGTGATGTACAATATTATGGCTACCTTAGGTCATTTCCTAGTGCCATTTGGCCTGTTTCAGAATGAGGCAGTTTATTAACAATATAGTACTTTTATATTACTGACCTTGGGAAAACGCTTCATGTTTAGATATTTTAAAGCAGCAGCAGTCATTTTTAATCTTATCACTGGCATAAAGGATTTCTTTGTCAATGAATAAGAGAGCTTCTAGTCTTGCTTCGTCCTGGGATTTCCACAGTGATTCCAAGTGAAATCCTCTGATGTCTTTCAACTAAGTCTTTTTTCTTACCAATTGAATTTTGTTCACAATTGGAATAGTTCCATAGTGCCTTTTAATTGATAGTTCTAGGAGTTGTCCATCTGAAAATACCTGTAGCTGGGAACTAAAAAGGTAGTATAAATATGATTTTGTTCATTTTTACTGAATAGCAGTTCTATCTTCAAGACTCCTGTGTCTTACATAATTATGAAACTTACATTAATACCAAAACTATTACATTACAGTTTTAACTATTTAATGTTACTATATGTGTGTTTTATTATCTATTTTATTATTTATTAATGTGATTCTCTAAAGCGGGTATCAAACGCACGGCCTGCGGGCTGGATGCGTCACGCGCTGGGCATACCCACCCAGGTTTAGCAAAGGGGAAAACCATTGCAATACGTTATGTGACGACAACATATCATTGCCAGTTTGACACCCTTGCCCTAAAGGCTCTCAGAAAAGCTTAGTTTCTGGAAGTCCGTTACCAATCAGGCCAATTTCAACTCCTAAGTGGAGGGTGTTCCACATCATTGGTACCATAACTAAAAAGTAGTATGTTCTGGTCTCAGCATTCTTCACATCACAAAAATGGGGTACCTCTAATAGTTTCTCCTGGGATATTTGCTTTGAACAGATCAACTTTAGTTGGAGCAGGTGGTCCTTCATATGTCTTGGTAGTAATTGCATACATACGCAGTTTGAAACTTATTGTTACCAGTGGAGGGCTCACATGATCGTTATAATGAAGTAACGGTAGTGAGTGCCAATCAGTAGTAGACAATCTGCTGCACTTTAAGTTATCTTATAGGAGCCTCTGTGGCGCAGTGGTTAGAGTGCAGTACTGCAAACTACTTCTGCAGCCAGCTGCCTACAATTTGGCAGTTCAAATCCCACCAGGCTCCAGGTTGACTCAGCCTTCCATCCTTCCGAGGTGGGTAAAATGAGGACCCAAATTGTTGGGGGCAATATGCTGACTCGGTAAACTGCTTACGGAGGGCTGTAAAGCACTATAAAGTGGTATATAAGTCTAAGTGCTATTCCTATTGCTATCTGCAGCTTCCAGGCACCTTCAAAGTTTGCTTCACTACAGAAATCCAACCAGGTTAAATATATGCCCCATACTATACATTCACATGAAGTAGCTTAACATCCTTTCCCTCAGTACACTCTTATGGAATCTGTTGGTATAAATATACATTTTATACCTGACAGCCATCTCTAAATGCCATTGACCAGTTATTCCAAAGTGTCTGTCTTCCTGTGCAGATGACATCCTTTTCATTATCTAGAACTGCTGTACAAGCAACAGCCTTTTGCTGTTCACCTGGTTTGTTTTGCTTTCTCATAATGGCTCATGTGGCCAAAGTGTGAGTGTTACTGCCTTGCAGAAAATATACTGGCCCTTCCAATATTGGCACATAGTTGTAGGCATGCAGAGTGTTCTGCAGACATGAAGCAGTTGCTTTGTTGCCAGTTCCACGTTACAAAATGTTCTAATGGACTGCTGTAATTGTATGGCGAGGGAAGCAGATGATTGATTAGCTTTCATTCCACAACCACAGCTCCTTAAAATTAAATAATGATAAAATGGATACTTGAAATGGGCATATGTGGTCTGTGGCATTTTTATAAGGCAGAATGAAGTATAGGTAGTCTTCGATTTACAACCACAAATGAGCCTAACATTTCTGTTGCTAAGCGAGACATTTGTTAAGTGAGTTTTGCCCCATTTTTATGATCTTTCTTGCCACAGTTGTTAAGTGAACCGCTGCAGTTGTTAAGTTAGTAACACAGTTATTAAGTGAATCAGGCTTCCCCATTGCCTTCGCTTGACAGAAGGCTACAAAAGGTGACTATATGATCCCAGGACACTGCAACCGCTATAAATCTGAGTCAGTTGCTAAGCATCTGAATTTTGATCACGTGATTATGGGGATGCTGCAATGGTCGTAAGTGTGAAACACAGTCATAAGTCACTTTTCCAGTGCTGTTGTAACTTTGAAAGTCACTAAATGAACTGTTATAAGTCAAGGACTACCTGAACTAATTTTTTTCTTAGAGGTATTGTTTCAGGTAGAAATCATGTAGTTATTCCCCTTCCCCTTCTCTTCATCGTTTCCAGGTTTCAGAGAAACAGCTGATCGGCTTGAATGAGCAATGCTTTTCTTAGAAGAATCAGAATCTATGATCTCTATTGTAGTTCGTTCTAAATTTGTTCTATTGTAGTTTGTTTCTAAATTTGTAAAATGAATCCTGTGATATTCAGGCTCAACTGCCAGCATGTTGAGCTAGTTCCCAAAGTTTCAAAAGGTGTGTATAAAGTGATGTAAGAATTACCTAGCCTTCAAAACTGTGGTGTTGTGCTGCATCTGATTGGTCCTCTTTTCCTCCATCTTTTTAATCCTTTTCTCATCCCTTTGCTACCCCTTTTTCTTTACTCCCTCTTTTAAACCTTGAATGACGAGGAATTCAGTACTTCTGCACACATATAATTCTTTCCCAGGGTTGCGTTTTACTTCTCTGCTGAAGTGGCCTTCATTTATGAAAACTTACGTGATAAGGCTGTTTGTTATGCCCACTATCAGACACAGAGAGTCAGTTTCATGTAATGGTTAAAATACCAGGCTAGAAATGGGAAAGCTGTGAGTTCTAGTCCTGCTTTAAGCTCAAAGCCATCTGAGTGAGTTTCGGCCAGTAATTCCATCACAGTTCTAAGAAGCAGGGAATGGCAAACCATATCAAAACCCTTACCAAGAAAATTGCAAAGATTTGTCCAGGCGTCAAGGCAGACTTGGAGGCACTCCCCCCCAATAATTAGACATCCAAATCTTTTTTAATTAAATACATTTAAACTTTCTAGACAGATGTTAACACCAATATTATTATTGACCTTGATTTTATTTTACTAAAATACATGGAAGCCTTTTGCTGAACTGGTTGTGGACATTTGTTGCTTTTCACTGGGATATATGGGTTGTGTACTATTCAGTATATAAACTATCCTCGTATAGATAGGTTCTAAGTTTTCCTAAAATATGAAATCTCTTCCATCACAAGCAATAGCAACAGCACTACCGGTAAAACACTTACATACTGCTCAATAGTGCTTTATAGCAGGGATCCCTAACGCCTGGGCCACGGACTAGCACTGCCACTGGCCAGGCCATGCAGGTGGTTAAAAGCCCCATTCTTGCACACGCAGGATCCAGGCAGTGCATGAAACCACCACTTTCCAGTCTGCAGAAAAACTGCCCTCCATGGAACCAGTCCTTGGTGCCCAAAAAGTTGGGGGTTGCTGTTTTACAGCACTCTCTGAGTGGTTTACAATATAAGCATAGTTCCCCCAACAATCTGGGTTACTTATTTTACCAACCTCAGGAATAGAAGGCTGAGTCAACCTTGAGCCTGTCAGGATCAAACTCCAGACAGTGGGTAGAGTTAATTTCTTCTAACCATTGTGCCACCAGGGCTCAGTGATTATATTGTATATTCATGATCATTTTCATGAAAACTTTCACTAGTACCAGTGATGAAGAAATTTGTTAATAAGCCCCAATGTCATATGTAATAGCAACTTGAATAAAGGATTTCGCTTGAAAACAAAAACCCTTTATTTGCTTGGAACTTGCTGGTCGAGACCTCTATTTAGGAAAACATAGTTTGTGTATTTATAGTCCATCTAGTACTCCTTCACTTACCTATTCATATTTGTTTGAAAAATTAAAATTTTGGAAATAGAAAGAAAATAATTTAGTGGTAAAAAAACACTCCTACTGGTATTTTTACTGCAATTATCTAGTGCATTATAATATTCTTTTAGTATGGCTATATATAATAATGTAACTCTTGTATTACTTTATGTATTTATTGCCCAACAGTTTTATCCCACTCTAATCCTTAGGTTGGGTAAAAAGATAAAGTAAACAATACAAAAACCAAATAAAAAAGTAAAATACAAAACAAGCTATCAGGAAACAACTAAAACAAATAGTTCAGCAAAACAGCCAAAGCAGTTCTATAAAGAGGTATGGATGAAAATGCCTTCAAACTGAAATATGAGATTGATCAATTGATACAGGAAACATTTAACCTGTTACTAAAGGAGATTTTTTTTTAAATTTAAAACTTCACATAGTATTCCAGTGATGACAGTGAATTGGCTCAGAGTGCTGAATAAAAACCTGATATAGTACACTATTTTGTGTTTATTAACCAGGATTCTTTATGTATTAATTAGACTTGGTGAAGCTTAAATCACACCATTAATTGTGTGATTACAAATAGTTCTAAAGAGTTTACAACTTTCACTGCTGGAAGCTTCTAACACTGCATAGAATTCATATGGGGTACTGCTAGTAAAATACATTTTAAAAGCATTTAAACAATTATGTTAGAACTCCTTCTAGATCAGGTTCTATTTTAGTTTGCGTTCTACAACTTTAAATTCCAATTTATCTAATTAAGTTTGATAGCAGTGTTTTCCATTCTGGTAGCCATGTCCTGACTGCATGAACTTTCCTGTCTGAAAAATAAAATTAATATGCATTGTGTTCATTATAGTTTAGCATATGTCAAAAAAGTATTAAATAGTCCCTGCAATAGTCTTAGTTCTATCATGGTTTACAGCCATAAATTTAAATAATAACAGCTTTTGCTTGTCAAAATCATTCTACTTAAAGATTAAGCAGTTACAATCCCACATGATATATTTGCACAGGAATTAACCACTATAGTTGGTTTTGTATAGACATTATGTGTTGAGATTACCTAAACAAGTTGTCCCTTTCACATACATCTTCTATACACAAACATCATCTGCACAAGTCTCCTTGTAATGCTAATACAGTTGTCTCTTTTGCTGATATTCAAGACAGCGTGCCTAATACTTGGCTACTCTCCTGTGAAGATTATAAAATCTGTTATCAAAGTTGGACCGTTTGATGCTGTCAGTGCTTGTTCTCTGTAAGCAAGCTGTGTCTCCCTCACAGTTTTGGAAAGCATACCTTTTATCCTTGTGTTACATCATCACACTTATAGAGGCAAACCTTATTAAAAATTCCCAGCACAGCAGTTTTTGCATAAGAGGACACAAGGTTGAGTGGACAAAGATCGTATTGTATGTTTCTGTCTAATTCCCCTTTACCTGCCTTCGACTGTGCCTACTTTCTGAATCAGGATGTTTCTTCAGTTTACCCTGATAAATTAATCCTAACAGGTTATGTCAGCTTTACACCGTAAAACCAAACGGTGTAGCTCAGGCTCATTGAATCCCTTCTGTACATTTAAAGTAGGCATTATGGAGGCTTATTTTCCCCTCCTTTGCCAGCTTCTGTTCTGAAATCTGATCACTGCTTCAGCTGGGAGGGGTGTGGGCATGAGGAGAGGGAAGGGCACAGCCACTGGAAGAAGAAGAGATGCAGCAAGTGTGAAGCTAGCTAGCCGCCTTTAGACAAAGCAGTCTGCTGCAGCTTTTTGAAAGAGACACACACATGCCTGCCTGGGAAAATAGCGCGGTCCTTTTGCCTGCTCATGGAGTGGAAAAGAAATTGTCCAGTACAACGAGAGACTCTCTGAACAAGACAGAGGCTGCGGCTTGAATTTGGGGAGTCAATCACCCTTTGGCCAGGCTTTATCAAAGAAAAGAGGCGGAAACCTTTCCCGAGCACTGCATCCCTGGTGCTGCAGTATGCATTAAGAAGGCAGGCCAGCTCCCGGGCGCTCATTAACATTGCTTAACAGAGGATCTTCTCTGCAGGCCAGTGCAGCAGGATTTCGAACCCTTTCCAATGGTTCAGAGAACAACCTGCACTGCATTGTGTAGGCATCACAGAGAGGAAGGCACAGGGACTAGTTTTAAATGTGCAGAACTTCAAATAACCACAGGGTTCAAAGGCTGCAACCCGAGTGTCATCACCAATATTGTGCAAATTTGACTTCAAGGGCGGGCATGCTAAGAAGGCTGAGAAAATACTGCGTGGTTTGCATAGCAATTTATCTGAGGATTGCAAAGCGGTGGGATTTGAACTTTCTGATTACATCAAGTGCCTCCAGTTTCAGCAAAAGAAAGTAACAAATTCCTAGACTTTCCTAGGCGCAGACAAAAGAAGAAGAACTTTGCATAGCTTCTAATTGTGGTTTGCATAGCAATTTACCTAAGGACTGCAAAACTGTGGAATTTGAACTTTCCTGCTTACATCGAGTATCTCCTGTTCAGCAAAGGAAAGTAACAAATTCCTAGACTTTCTTCTTATAGAGAGAGAGAAAAGAAGAGCTATTTTTACATTGCTTCTGTTGACCTTTGGAGAACTTATTTCTCATTAACCGGCTGAAAGGAGGTGTCAGAACGTATCTGACCCTAACTGCTACAGAAGATGGGTGTGGGGGGAGGGTGTTCAGCGGTTGTTATTTCCCCCTCCTCTTAAATCCAGGACTTTAAAGGCTTTGTTCTGAGAACTACTTGTTTGTTTATCTGTGTAAGGAATGTGAAGGTAGTACTTACATTTTGCAGAAGAAGATGAAGGATTGGCAAATGAAAGTCGACAAAGAATTGTCAGGAGCAGACTTTGGGTGGAAAATGAACTGAATCTTTTCATTTTGCCTCCAGTGTCTTCATTTCTGCTCTAATCTGAATGTTGGTGCTGATTCCCAGCCCAGTTCAATCAGTACAGGCTGTCAAAATGTCATATATCTGGATAGGTAGTAAAGTGACAGTGGCAGGACTTCTGAGCTTAGGCTTATCAATCATGCCTCTGCTCCTTGTAATAAAATAACAAAGAAGAATCCTTATCATGGTTTGCCTGTTTCGGGACTGTTGGGGGAAAAAAAGTATAAGTCTCTATTCTTCTACTGCAGTGTGTGTGTGTGTGTGTTGTGTTGCATGTCTTGTTTGGACAGATGCTCATTAATCTGGCTGATGTTGCTTTTCCAAACTCCTATTGTATCTGTTTGCTTCTTTCAACTGCATGAAGATGTATTTTCTCTCTAACTGCTTTGCATCTCCAGTGCTAACAGTTTTCCTTACTATTGCACAAGGTAATGAATCTGAAGTAATGCATCTCAAGTTGAAGTTGCATGAATGCGTCTGCTGGGCTAAGTGTATTTGTGAGATGGATGCTCTTGTTACTGGCTCCGGCTTGGAATGCTTTGCTCTGCTTTGGAAAGTTTACAGCCCCTGCAGATGAAAGAGGGAGCTGACCAAGATTCTTGTGAGGTTTGGAATGCGTACACCTGGTGAGAAGCACACCTCAAGCCAGGAAATCAATGCATGTAATGCTTGGACCACAGGGACAATTATAAACAACCTGGATTCCAAGTTTTAAGTCTAACTGAGAGTCAAATTAATGCTCTAGATTGAGCAGGACGGAAGCTTATTGTTCATGGTCGGTGTGCGGAAGAGGAGCTGTCTGCCATCTAATTGTGCTCTGGCCCTGGTTTGGCTCCTTTATGATAATGACGATGATGTGGCAATGCCACTTCTCTTCCTCAGAGTGCCGCTGCTACCACCTTAATGGGTTTTCCTTTTTCAAGCGTCTGCCGATTCCTCTTTCATCAGGTTCACGGATGCTGGAGCAGAGTGTTGGGGAGTGGCTGGAGTCCATCGGCTTACAGCAGTACGAAAGTAAACTGCTTCTCAATGGCTTCGATGATGTCTGCTTCCTGGTGAGTAAACTAGCTGACAATCTATGACAAGGGTGTTGTTGAACAAGTCCATTGATTTTGGAAAAATATATTCAAGTCGATTGAGAAAAGTATAACATGGTTACCTAGCCTACAGGCATATTTTCACGATGTTTGACTCTTGGATTAAAAAGTTTGAACAGGCCTGACTGACAATAAATGCTAGACTCTCTTTTTTAGAGTGTAGATTTGTCCTGTGTAAATTTGATGTTCAAGAGTGATTCTCATTAAAGATAGTTGTATAGACATCTACGAAGTAGTGCAGGTGGAGAATTGAGCTTAAATGGATATGCCAACATGTTCCAAACATATCTGAAGTAATTCAGCCCCTAGTACTCACACCTTAGTGCAATTTCAGCAGTCCATCAATTTGAGAATATATATCACTGCCGTGTTCATTTATATATTTAGTTGCTTGCTTGGTAAACGCCTGCAATGTTCAAATATATACCGCATGCTAAATACTATGAAAACAAATGTATCTATTCTCCAGTATATTTTATACACTTACTCTGGATGTAAATATATTTTCTTTTTTAAAGATTCTGTTTTCATTGCTAAGCCTAATATTTAAGAACAGGATTATTGGGAGAAAAGAAGCTTTAGCCCTAGCCATCCTAATTAAGATAAAAAATACACCATTTATCTGCATTGGTATTCATTTCTTCTCTTAAAACAATGTCATTTGTATAGTTGATATTGCTGAACACTAGTTATCAGCATCTAGATAATTTGTACTCATTCATTGGCACAACAGAAAGGAAGATTACTGTGAGATAATGTGATTTAATATAATTGCCTTGTCATTTTTTTTTTTTACATTTAGCCATGGGGAAAGTATTGTGAGATGGTGAATTATCAATCTTCAGTATATAAAATACACATTTGCAAGACCTTCAGTGTAGAATATATTCAGTGAAATTTAGTGAAATTTCATCTTTGAAATAGAGGTTTCTGAATTACTTTGTGGGGGATGAATTAGAGAATATGTTTCTCTTTGTTCAGTAGGTTTCATATGGAAGCCCAAAATATATTTCCTGAATTGATTAGATTTCTACTTGTAAAAATCTTTTGTTATTCAAACATATCTAATTAGTTCTGAAACAGAAACCAAAATCTAACTGCATACCCAGATTACACTATAATATTTTCCAGAACACTGCTTTAATTCTGGCTATTTCTGTGGTCAAATCATCACTTTAGAAAGTGATAGGGACAGAATGTAGCATTATCTGCTAGTTTTGTAACATATTATTTCAAGGTTTTGCCTTCTAATTATCCAGTTACATTTGGATACGCAAACTGGAATGAAAATATTTTCATTTTGTTTATGACTGTTCTGTTGTATCATGAAGTTTGATAAATCATGCCAAAATTGGGATAGGTGAAGAGATGTTAGAGGAAGACATCTAAGTTTAGATATTATTTATAAAAATTTTGTATGTATTTAAATCTAGTTTTTTAACATTAGATGAGTTTAAGCAATGTTTAAAATTCAATTATTGACCTGGTGTATTAGTTTTAGAGTACACATATTTATCAGGATTCCAGTTTTAATAATTTCCCATTCCAACACTTTAGGAAAGCTTTTGAATATTTAAGTTTTTTTTCTGAAAGATGAAGTGAAGAATATTTATATTTCCTATTAACACATGCACACATACAGACATATACACTTTTCCTAGTTATTATTTGTGCTGAAATCAGAAGAGATGTTTTCTAATCCTAGCAAGCAACCTTTTAATCTTTTTAAAACTTTGGGAGCATATATACTCTACACATATATACTCTATATACATTTGTTAAATATAACAGGAACAATATACTTAAATTCTTCTCTGCATTTTGTAGGCTGTTCTGTTGTAAAAATGTATGCAGTAATTTTTTGCTCGCACACACAAAAATATAAATATATACATATATTTTTATTTTGTAAATTAGCCCTAGATTAGGAATAGGAAATGCCACCTTCTCTTAAGAAATCATTTGTGAACTTTCAATACTTGGCTAACAGTTTTGATTCCTGTGCACAAAGTAGAATGTACCAGTTGAATTTAGTTACTTTAGCCCTCTCTTTTCTCTTAAATAAAAATATGTTAGAAATTCTAATTGAGGAATATCTACGTTTTTCAGATATTTAAAGTAGAACTAAATACAAATGAAGAATTACACAAACCCAACATTGGATTTTCTTCTCACTTTCATGTCTTTAGTATTCTTTCTTGGATGAATCTGGATATGGATCCCAACTGCCCATATTAGAGACATTTATTATAGAAGCTACTGTTGACCAAAGTATTCATTCTCAATATTAATAGATTTCATAAAAGAACCATAATATTTTTAAAAAATAAGTTATATTGAACCATAATTAATAAATGGTAAGTATTTTATGAGCTGATACCTTAAATTGTGGGAAATGTTCTAGAAAGTTATGGTCCCTTGTTTCGTATTTTGTCAATCTAATTTTTCAAGGTTTTGTTAGAGAGTTTAGAGTTATATAATTCTAAAGGATTGGCACAAAGGAGTTACATTAAATCTCACTTGATATATAAGGTAGCTGAGTACATTGAGTAATGATTTTCATTTTGCCAGATGGCTATTAAGCTAATTGCTTCAGCCATAATATAAATTAAATTAGCTTCTTTTCATAGAATGATAAAACATAATTCAGTTTTTGTCATAGATAACATTGCCTAAAATATGTGTATATTTTGTCCTTAATGTTGAGAAATTTCCAACTATATCAACATAGAGTCAGCGGGATGTATTTTACATTTATATATTTATAAGAAAAACCAGAAAGGAATTCTTGAAATATTCTGCTTTATGTTGAGATTAAAATAGATTACACTCTACTATTATACCTTCCAGTGTTAATTTTCAAAAACTTGAAAATAGTTTTGATTCCAACAAAATTTTTAAAAAAGGGGTAGTAAGAAGATTGTGTAAAATGCATTTTGCATAATACTCAGGGTCAGTGGGGTCTGTTGCTTACGTACCTTTCTCCCAGCTGCGTGGCAACGGCCCTGCCTGGTCTGCTTGATGTCTTATTGGGGGTGGCGGTTGAGTTCCCCAAACTTATTGTGTTGGGGGATTTCAACCTGCCATCCCTGGGGGGGCGTTGAGGTTAGATCAGGAGTTCATGGCTTCCATGGCGGCCATGGACCTGACCCAGATAATACAGGGTCCCACTCATGAGGGCGAGCACACCTCCGACCTTGTTTTTATCTTGGGACAGTGGTGTAATGATCGGGGGGGTGTCTCCGCTTGTTTCCCCCTGCCATGGACCGATCATTCCCTCCTGTGGCTGACCTTCCAGAATGCCACCCCTCGCCGCTGGGAGGCAGAACCAATGAGATGGTTCCACCCCAGGTGCCTAATGGACCCGGAGAGGTTCCAGGCGGCGCTTGGGTCAATCCCGTCCTCTCTCGCCCATGGATCGGTTGAGACCCTGGTGGATGCCTGGCAGACAAACCTCCCCACCAGCACTCATAACCCAGATGTATTGTATAGTGAGGTATGGAGATGGCTTCAATTGTCATAAGCCAATACCTAGCATTGCCTTATTCAACCGTACCTGCAAAAAAAAACTCTCTAAAAGTTATTGTAATAAAAATTAAAAAATTGAAACTTTTTATATAATACAGTATAGCAATATCAATAGCACTTACAGTTATATACAGCTTCACAGTGCTTTACAGCCCTCTCTAAGCGGTTTAGAGTCAGCATATTGCCCCCAATAATTTGGGTTTTCATTTTACCAACCTTGGAAGGATGGAAGGCTGGCTCAACCTTGAGCCTGGTGAGATTCGAACTGCCAAATTGTAGGCAGCTGGCAGTCAGCAGAACTAGCCTGCAGTACTGCACTCTAACCACTGCACCACCACAGCTCTGATGCTACCACATAGGTCTTCTTCATATAAAACTTAGCAACTGGGTTGCATTTATAGCTGGTTCCAGTTTCCTGTGTTCACATGACCATGAAAAAATGACAAAAAAGAAAATGGCAAAAAGAAGCCACCCATTGGATACACTGGATTTGCTTTAAGTTTGGTTCACTTAAAGACCATGAGGTCTGCTTAATGACTGTGGTGTCTCAATAAAAATTGAGTTATTTCATGTGACCCACTTAACAACCATCCAGACTTACAAACAAAATTTCAGGCTTGGTTGTGGTCATTAAATGAAAACTATTTGTAATACAGTTGGAGCTGATTAACTTTTTTGTAGTTATTTATTTTATTATTTTCCCTGGTTTCTTTTCCACCTTTTTCCTGAAATTGCTCTGCTTATTAATTTTGTGTTAATTTACTAATGCTGTCATATACAGTATATGTATAAATATGTATGTATTTTCTTTTGCTGATTAAACATAACATGCTTATAAAATAATATAAATGTTCAAAACAATCAAAATTATAAAAAAGGAAGAACTGAAAAGCTTATATGAAATATATTTAGATTGTAATATTAAAAAAGCAAGCTATATTTAGTTCAATATTGGATAGCTAGAATAAACCTTTTTACTTCTTAAAAATACGTATATATTTGCAATATTTTCTGTGGATACGCTAAGATCTAATATACCTACTAATTTCTAAGATGTTGATGTTCATAAAACAAGGACAAAGAGAGGGCATGAAGGATATGAAATGGCCTAATTTTTACATGTGTGAATTACTTTTAAAGTTTCAATATGGGCAAAGACAACCAAAGTTTGGATATGGAAAGCTGAGTACCATCAGCTATTGTGTTAATAATGAATTTCATATTTTTATATTCACTACATGCATGATTCAACTATTAGGAAAAACCAATAACTTTTTTTCTGTGTTCATTATAGTGTTCCCTCAAATCTACTGTTACAACTGTCTTGAGAAGTACTTATTTAGTTTGGTTTTCCTGGGTTTGTTTAATTTGATAAATTGTTTCTAGGAAAGTTGGATAGGAAACAAAACACTTCAGCTAATACTTCAGCTTGTCTTCACTGAAGATGGACCAATACTAATTTTAACAGAAGTGTTCCTAGCAGTATAGCTGAAGGAATGTGTTTTCCCTCCTGCTGTTCTGACAGATGACTGGCCAGCTGTGTGTAAAATGCTAAATGGCTTGCCATTTTACCTTTCAAAGTGAATCATATTTCAAAGTGAGGACTTCCACCATTCACAAAACTAGCTAATACCTATAGTATGCATTACTTGCTTAGGCTAAATAGATGCAGCAAACATTTTCTCATTCCTAAGCAATTTCTAATACAAAAAGCAGTGGTATATAATGTTCAACGTTTTTTTCTAATTGAACTGAAATTTATTTTGAGGTGGGAAGATAAATACATTTCAGATTTCAGTAAATTTCAGATAGCAATGAGTGAGATGGGTACTCTTCAGAAATGATTTGGGCAAACTGCCTTTGGGTTACATAAGCTCAGCTCCTCTCTGCTACTCATTAAATTAGCCTCTTCTTTTTCCAGGCTTCTATGAGATCCTGAACAAAAGAGGTAGCTTTTTAAAGAGAAATTCATTTTAATGACTTAACTACTTAAAGCAGCCACATCTGTTTCCAGACTTATATGGAAGCCTGAAAAAAATAAAGGTTGCTCTAATGAACATAAAGGAAATGCTCAGATGACCCTAAAGCACCTCTTTGAGTCATTTTTAAAGCATGTACATCACTAGAATCCAAACTATATCCCAATTATACCAACAAGCAATAACTATAATTTTAAAAGTCATCACTCTGTTCTTCTCTCTTGCCTACTGAATATGCCCAGAAGAAATATAGAAACTGCTGAGCTATTATAAAGAATTAATACAGATTGTTTATAAAGGGAACATTTTCACAACATTTTCTATCAGCTGTAATGAAAGCAATAGAGATGTTGATTAATTGAGATAACTGTATTTTTATAAACTGTTTAGCAAACTATATTGCTGAAGTTTCTTTTTAAAAATAATTATGGTTAAAAAAGTATGCTAGCTTAGCTGTTGGCAAAAATACAGGAAATGAATGTCGTGTCAATGATCTAGCTAGCTGAATAATAAACAGGGTTATATGACAGATCCAATCTTTATTCCTCACTTTTTCTAGACAGTGTTTGGAGCAAAAAAGTTGCCCATACATGAATACACACTACATCCAAAGCTTTATTCCAAGCAGAAATCAAATGGAGAGTCTCTAGGGATTTATTGAAAGATGTCCTTTCCTGCTCTGGGAAGTGTTCACAGGAAGACATTGAGCACTTCCTGTGTCTTCAACTAGATGGCAATGAATCAAGATTTAGCCCCAGAGACTTCTCTGATGAATCCAGTTTTGGAAACGTATTCTTAAGAAAGCAGACTGATAAGTGTTTCTTGGCTGTCTGTGAATGTATGGGAGGCTTCAGTGAATGAATTCTAAGCACCATGTCATGTGGAAGTAACAGCCAACACCAACATCCAAATGGGTTCAACATACATACATAGATACATACAGTACAACAATACACAATAAAAAGTAGTAATAATAATGTAGTTCAACTAAGTTACAATTAATCACAATTATGATTTCTTTGTTTTGATGTTGTTTCAAAAGCAAATGCTTGTTTCTAAAACAAAGTTATATCCTTGGCCTGTGCTCGGCTTCCCAGGTTCTCCCCTGCCCCTGAGGATTCCTGTGCTTTGCTTAATGACTAGCACATTCTTTTAATGGCCACATCATGGAGACCAGTGAGCGCTGGTCATTAAACACCAGTGTCTCACTTAACAGCTGTCACAACATGCAAACATAATGGGCAGGCTCCATTATGGTTGTATCTTGAAGACTACCTGTAATGATTCTTGCATCTAACAGTAAAAGGTCTGATGCTCCTCTGATGTGAAATGATTCATTCCAAGAGATTTCTTTTTACAGTTTGCCAGAATGTCAGAGTTAAATCTTGACATTTCTACTCCATCAAAATCTAGTTTCACAGCTCTGACATTCCATATACTAGAATAGGGGTTGTCATCCTGTGGTCTGCAGATCCCTGGGGGGGGGCAGGAGCGTGATGTTATCACAAGGGGTCAGTGAAGACTTGAAGAAATGATTTAAATCGTAAGTCTTGGGGGTCTGTGGCCAGAAAAGGTATTTAAAGCAGGTCTGTAGTGAATAAAAGGTTGAGAACCACTGCACTGGTATCCTTGCAGTGTTGAACTTTCCTTTTTCTCTGATCATATATACTACAGGGACAGATTCCATCCAGCTCACATGCCGTGTCTTCTCTTATTTGATATAGGAAGTTCAGCAGAATTATTTGATCCCATGCCAGGCCATGGAACCATGCCACTTCTTTTTGCATCCACAATGAGAGTCAAATTAAAGCTATCCATTTCACAACATTTTCTCTAATTAAAATCACATAAAGTATGCACTGGATTTTTTTCTCTTAGGAAAATTAAATATGCATATTTATTTTTTTAAAGGCACAAATAGCAACTGGGGAAATTTGAATCAGGACAAACATGGGGAAAGCCTCATCAATCCTAATCATGCTCGCAACTGCTATATGTACAAATGTAGGGAGTGGAGAAACATTAATGTCTATCTTGGACATATGATTAAAGTTTTCCTATTGGTTCCCCAGGTTCTTTGCACATTATTTAAACAAATCATGTTATTTTATTTATTCATTACATAATACTTTTTCCTCCTCCTCCTTTCTCTGCAAGAACCTATGAGATGGGTTGGGCTGAGAGAATGACTGGCCCAAGGTCACCCAGCTAGCTTTCATGCCTAAGGCAGGACTAGAATTCAGTCTCCTGGTTTCTACCTTGGTGTCTTAACCCCTAAACCAACTGGCTCTCTATAATTTCTTTATAGTTTCCTATTTGTCAAAATAAATATTTAATACTGAGTCCAGAAATGGTAAGACTGGACTGATACTTTGCCTGGGTTTATCCCAGTTTTAATATATTGTTTATTACATAATTTCTTATAAGTTGTTTCTCTGTGTGTCAGTCCAAAGGTATTTGTGCAGATCACTAGGGTTATGTTCCTATAATAGAGGAAACCAAATAATAAACCCTATGATTCAGGATGGGCAATTGGTTGATAATGCAGTTTCAAGTTTGGTACTGCTGGAGTACTACACTTGTTTCTTAAACTTAGCAACTTAGAACATCTGACTTCATATCTTAAACCCTCTTCTGAGAAGAGGGTTAAATTTAACCCTCTGTTTTCTATTAGACTACGTAACATTTGTTGTATGTCTCTGTCATTTAATACCTTATTTTCAAATTTTACTGGTATCTGGAATAGAATATTAAGCTTGTCAGAATATTAATTGTTACGGTTGTACTTTTAATATTTTCACAAAGTTGAATTCTGTGTTTCATAAGTCCTGCATTTATTAGTCTTAAACAAAATTGTATTTCTAACTATGTCATTTTCTTGTTCTCTGCAGGGATGTAATGTTATGGAAGATCAGGACCTTCGGGAAATTGGTATTAGTGATCCACAACATCGCAGAAAACTTCTACAAGCAGCACGTTCCCTTCCTAAGGTTAAAATAACCATCTATGTTTATGTACAGAAAAAAGTGTGTTTTAATGTCAGTGTAATAATGGATAGAAAACCACAAGACATTTCTTAAATATTAAAATAGAGTTTATTTTGGTCACAGACTAGATTTGACAATAAAACACAAAAAATGAGTAAAACCCCCAAACAGAAAAAAGTATGTTACAATTTATGTTAAATATTTAGCACTTTTAAGTAAATTTGAAATTATTGCAGATGCGGGGTAACCTGCAGACTTCAGGCTGCTTTTGTATAGGCTTCAGCCTAATTTCAAAGCATCAGTATTTATTAAGACCTCTAACAACAGCTGTCTGTTGCAACCTGGGGTCATTCTGAGCTTCATGTATGGGTGAGAACTTTGTACTGCTTTTCTCCAATGTCACTATAACACTATGTTCAATATTGTCACTTTCTGAGAAAGCATAAAAGTGGCAGCATTTTTTTTCATGTAGAAGGTCAAATTGGTGTAGAATCATAAAGAGTTTGTCATGTACTTTCCTTCTTAAATCAAGGTTTTTTGAGAAAGTATCCCAGGGCTGGAGAATCAAATAGGTTCTGACACAACTCTGTATACAGCTTATGGAGTTAATGGATACAATAAAAAAGTTATTGCTTCTTAAAAAGTATATTTTGAAAACAATGCATAAATAAGAGATAAGAACAAATCATATCATACCCTCTAACGTTAGTTTTCTATTGTGGGGATTTTGTTCATAACATAACTAGAACAAGAATGCGTGGCCATAGACATTCACATGAAAAGGAAGACTGCTGGAAGCTAAAACCGAATGGCTGCAGCAGCTGGCATTAAGTGAGCTGGAAAACAGGGTATCTTCAAACATAGCTTGCCCAGAAGACTGGCAGAAAATAGTATAGGAAGTAACTACAGCCCCCTGCACGCGCACACATACATACTTAAATTTTTCATGTTTTGCTGTTGTTATCCTTTCCTCCGATATTTATGTAGATCCAAGTTTCAAAGCAACATATCATGGTATCAGATTTGGGAACATGACAATTCTTGTGAAGAATTTATGATCCAGATTTTTCTTTAGAGCCTAAGAAAATGGTTACTTCTTTCAACAATTTTAGACAACTCCCTGGTGTTTAGGCAGTACTAAAGTATATTGTATTATTGCTCAAATCTGCTTTTTTCCTTGAATTCCAGAAGGCAGTAGTTAATAAAAGTAAATGAAGTTACATTCAGTTCAATTTTAGCCACTATGACGAACAAGAAGTATGTGTGTGTGTGTGAGAGAGAGAGAGGGAGAGAGAGGGGGAGATTGTGAGTTTCTTTAGGTTCAATAGATTATTGAACAGGTAAAGGAATATTCTCCAAGTCTATTTTTACTCCAGAATTAAAAGCAATTGTTACAGTCATCACAACTATTGTGAAACAATATTAACATTATTTAATTTCATTCATACTTTAGTGGGCACTATTGTACCATACCCACATTAGGAGTCTCTAGGCTCTTTCCCATTGGGCCTGTTAGGAAGTATATTTGACTTCAGACCTCCCTCTTTCTATTTATCACCTAAAATTGATTTGACTTCAGATTGATAAGGGAATTGTGTGACTAACTAAACATTGTATGACACTGGTTGCCCTCTTTCTATAGAAAAGAACTGGAGAGGGAGGGAGGGAGAGAGAGATGGATGGAGATATTGGAACAGAAAAATATGTATACTTGTTGTCTAATGAAAAAGCTATTTGGGTAGCATCTTGGAACAGAAAGTTAACATACTGGCAAAACATTAAACCTCTTCCCACCAATTTTGCTTTCCAAAATTGATACTTTATCAATACTTTATGGAAAAGAAAAAGAGCCACTGAGATACAGTTAAATTAAATCATTTGCCCAATGATTTATCTCCACTTAGTACAAATTATTTATATCTTTTGTTCAAAAAGCCTCGCATAGTTGAGTGCAACTTAACAATTACATTGAAATATCTAAAAAAAAATTTAACGGCTATTGAGTTATAATGCTGTACTCTTCGTGTTCTTCACAGGTGAAATCTCTAGGCTATGATGGAACTCAACCTTCAGTTCCTGCGTGGCTTGATTCCTTGGGGCTTCAAGATTACATTCAGTCATTTCTGTCGAGTGGCTATAGTTCTATAGACTCAGTGAAAAACCTCTGGGAGCTAGAATTAGTAAACGTAAGTTAATATTTTATTGAATTCCAGATCAGATCAAAACTTGGATGTTCACTGTGTTAGGATAAACCTTAGCATTGGAACTGTTTGAGGGAAAGGATGGAGAGCCATAGCATGATAATCTTTTGTAACAATATATGCTAATTTTGTTCATCTCTGCAGGTACTCAAGGTGAATCTTCTTGGCCACCGTAAACGTATTATAGCCTCTCTGGCAGACAGACCATATGAGGAACCCCCACAGAAACCACCAAGGTTCTCCCAGTTAAGAGTGAGTTTTCATGTTTCAATGTCTGCTCAGTAATAGCTTAGAGAACTGTGAAGACTACTAGTACCATGGTTGTTTTTTATGGGTCTTGTTACTCATTCAGATTCTTTTTTAAAAAACTAAGGAAGGTCTACAAAATAAATACCTTTTCCTTAAAAACGTCTCACTAAAAAGTGGAATTCAAAGTGCTAAATTTGATATATGAAACTTTATGTAGTTTGGCACAAGGTAATTCCAGAATTGCTTACTTCAAGGGTCCCCAACCCTGGGGTTATGGCCCAATACCAGGCCACGGCTTATTTGAAATTTTGGGGCAAGCATGCATGCACATGCACGAAGCTCCAGTTGCTCAAGTGTGTTTGAGTGGAAGGTGGCTTATGCTCCATTTGGGGACTGCTGGCTTAATCAAGGCACCTCCTACTGGCATTCTAGTTCTGACAAGTGCAAAGGGTAAGACCAGAAAACTTCTGGCCTTGCAGAAGTTAGCAAAAAGATCAAGTTTTTCTGAACGTCTTCAAGGAATTATTGTTAAGCATCAATGTTTCATTTGTATTTATTGATTCTTGATCATTTTGATTTGTTTTGATAGTATTTTACTGTTTTGTGATATTATTGGTGGGTGTTTTCCCCCTCCCCCCTTAACTATGGATGTTTTAATATAATTTATATTGCTACAAGCCACTGAGAGCCTAGGTGGCTTGATTGCACATATATTTTAATAATGGTCATAATAATATACAATTTATATAGATATTGCCAACTACTTGGTATGCATACAAGTTTTTAAAAAATGTCAATTTCTTGAATTTCAGTGCCAGGATTTGATATCCCAGACATCTTCACCTATGAGCCAGAGTGACTCCTGCACAGCGAGGTCTGCAGACCTCCTGCTGCCTTTGGAAGATGCTGGGAAGAAGAGACTTGAGAACATCCATGATATTGCATCTTATCCAAGAGCAGAGAAGTTTAGGACACAGGTCAGAAGAATCTGAGCCCTTAAATCATTTTGATAATCTTTGGAGATTATTGTTTACTTTAAGAAGTAGCAAACCAAAAACAGTTATACTACAGAGCAGCAGCCTTCATAGAAAAAGTGCCCAGTCTTGCAGTATCTGTATCAGTTTCTCTGGCTGGAGAATGTGGCTATAACATCAAGATATTCACTGTAAAAACAACAGCAGTAATCTGTGTGTATTTCCAAAAAGGGTGTTAGGGGAAGGGAATGACAAACCTTGATGGTTTGTGGTTTTTTTGCTGTGAGCCGCCTGGAGTCCTTTGGGAGTTGGGTGGCATATAAGTTTAGTTAAATAAATAAATAAATAAGTTTAAATAAGCAAACAAACAAATAAATGACTAGTTCTGAATATTTTTTGACACTGTATCTGGAGATGGAAATGATTGTTTCCTCCTCTAGTGTAGCCGCCAATTAATTCAAGCCAGTTTCTGTCTCTGTATCTTGTATTGTTTGGCCTTGGCACTGTGCCTGGAGGCAATTTTAGTTCATCAAAGGGACCAGGTATTATGTGATCACAGGGTTGATAATTATACAGAAGAATGTATGTTTTAGTTAGACAACAGTTTCTAAAGTAGCAGTTGTCAAAAAATTGTTAAACTGTGACCACAGTTTATCAAATTAGCTATCTCAATCCATTCTGTAAAGCCATCATGCTCAGAATAGGATTTTTAACAATTCCTTCCATAGGACATTTGCAGAACCAGTTAAGTCAGTAGTTACACTTTTTATTTATTTGCTTTGTTTATAAATTTTACTGGCCCTCCAATTTACCACAGGGTAACTATGGTTGGAGTTTTCATCAATAGCCTAAAACTTTGAAAATTTTAAGAATTTCTCAAAGTAACACCATACTTACCTTTGCTGAAGTGTTTGAAATCCTGATTTTCACTAAGCCTTTAAGTAACAATTTTCATTTAAACATTTTAGTGTGATTATTTTTATATACTTTTTGCATAGCTGTAGTTATTTGTATACATAAACATAAGTGTGAATATGTATAGTTATATTTAGATATATATGACTTGAAATAGATGTAATCTGTGTAGTTAGTTTATTTATTTATTTCTTAGTCTCTAATGAAAAGTTCTGATTTGAACAGTTATTTGTGTTGTAGGAGGAACATCGTGAATCGAAGCTTACACTCAGACCTCCTAGTCTGGCAACTCCCTATGCTCCCGTACAGCACTGGCAGCATCAGCCAGAGAAGCTTATATTTGAGTCCTGTGAGTATGAAGCCAATGTAAGTATATTCTTGATTTTTGTACTATGTTGTATAATTTTGAGGTCCTCATAAATGTTTATACCTGTATACTGCATGAGTGAAAAAGAGGGCTGTGAAAATATTTACAGACCCCTCACATCCTGGACATAAACTGTTTCAACTCCTTCCTTCAAAATGATGCTATAGAGCATTGCACATCAGAACAACTAGACACAAGAACTGTTTTTCCCCGAATGCCATCATTCTGCTAAACAAATAATTCCATCAACACTGTCCAACTAATTACAAAGTCTGCACTATTATTACTATTAATCTTCTCATCACTCCTTATCACCCATCCCCTCCCACTTGTGACTGTATGACTGTAACTTTGTCGCTTGTATCTTTACGATTTATATGGACTGTTTCATAGTATGATTTGACTGCTTATTGCACCCTATGACTATTATTAAGAGTTGTACCTTATGATTCTTGACGAATGTATCTTTTCTTTTATGTATACTGAGAGCATTTGCACCAAGACAAATTTCTTATGTGTCCAATCACACTTGGCCAATAAAGAATTCAGAATAAAGAATTGAGAATTTACTGATTGCTACTTAGTTTAGTTAAGTTTACTAAGCATACAAAGTTAATATCAGCTCATGTGGCAGAATCTCCAGCTAGAATAGAGGAGGAAATGAAGAAGCAATTTAACATGGAGCCTCCATGATAGGAAGTGATAGAGGCCAGCTCTTGAAGCCCTTAGAGCAGGGGTGTCAAACTCATGGCCCACGTGCCAAATGCGTCACATGCTGGCCCCACCCCCACCCGGTTTAGCGAAGGGGAGAAAAGTCCCAATATGTCATGTGACACTGCCGTGATGACACGAGTTTGATACCCCTGCCTTAGAATGTTCCCCAGAGAGTGCAGTTAGTCTGGCAAGATTCTTCTAAACAGAGGAATAACAATAAACTACTATAGCCTACTCATTGAGTTGTTCTGTTTCCTTGTGCTGACCTCATATGTACAAATAATTATACTATCGAGTACTTACTATTTTCCTGCTTTAAACAGTATCTAGGGTCCATGTTAATCAAAGATCTTCGAGGAACAGAATCTACACAGGATGCCTGTGCAAAAATGAGGGTAGGTATGCTATTTATAAAAATTCTTTCAATACCAAGGGAAAAATTAACTATGTAATGTGTGACTCCATAATTGAAGATTCTGCTCAGGATGTAGACTAAACTTATTAAATCCTAATTCTTCATTATCCTAAGCTACCATTTGGCCATACTGTTTAACAGATTCAGGATAAACTTTTAAAGTATTTTGAAGTCTCTTTTCAAGCCCTGGTCACTTGTGACGTTTTAAAAACCCAAATTGTAACAAGTGTGTTTCAGCAGCAGTAAAGATCTTCAAGCACAAATTATGAATCGTTTTGCGCTGATCCTTAGATCTGAAATTATCTTAATTTGACTCACCTCAAAGAGTATCTAGACTACATTTTTAAGGGCTTTATTGCAAGTTCCTGGCATATTTCAACTCCATTAAAACTAGAACCTATTTTAATTTCTATAGAAGTGTGCATGAAGTGTTGCCACTTAAAATGTTGGCATACAGTAAATATTCTTTGGAAGCTTCCTAGCCCCCTTGATTTTAAAAGTTAATTTTTCAAGAATATGGTTGATAGAGAATAATTTCAACTGGAAATTTTTCAGTATTTCTGGCCAGTATCTTTGGTTTGAGTTGAAATAGCAAATATTTGACATAGATTTGCAAAATGATAATTCTAGTTTCATCTGAATTATGGTGGGCTTGTATGGAAAATCTTTTTCATTTGCCACTTTGCTAATATTTCATTTCTATAGTTTAGGCATTGTTGATGTTTTTTCTTCATCTTTGCTGGGAGATTTAATAGCATCTTCTTGCAAATGCCCTGATGGGGGGAAGTTGAATCAGTACTTTATGCTGCTCCTTTTATTTGACTTGCGGAAAGGTTTGATAGTGTTTTAATAATAGTCATAAAAGTTTAGAAAAGGAAATTATTCTTTTCCCCCTAGTCCACAGGTCAACTGCAATTTCTAAAAGAATTCCAACATTGTTAAATTGACATTGTTGTCTCTCATGATATACTACAGTCTGTCACTCCATTTTAGTTTCTTTGTGTGTGTCAATGTTCTTTGACTATAAATAAAGATAATTCATTTTCAGCATTTTTAACTCAATAATTTAGATTTTTTTCTTTTATTGTATTTCACTGCATTCCAGATTTCAAAAATGCAGCTCTATAAAATACCTAATTTATGAAACTGAAAATTCAAACTGAAGTGAGAGAATTTGAAATCTTTTGTGCACATGATCTCCATTCTTGAGAAATTACTTAATCTGTGTCTGGTTTTTTTCTACTTTTATAAAGAAATCAACTGAGCATATGAAGAAAACTCCAACAATAATATTATCTATTACTTATAAAGGAGTGAAGTTCATAGATGCTGCTAACAAGGTAAGAAAATCCTTGCGTTCATGTATTCTAGCCTTAAGTGGGAAATGATAGTGCTGTAGTAGCATGAATATAATATTAATCTCCTCAAGCCTGATCAGTAAAAAGCCAAAGTATTCTGACAAATTGTAGCTCTGTGCTGAGATGGGCGGTAATTAATTAATTAATTTTTTATAAAGCTACTCAGACTGATTTTTCTTTATCAAGTGCTATCTCTTCTGACAGAGTTGCACAGCTGTAACTTCTCTGTTACACTTGCTATTAGACAACTCAAACTAAATCATCCTGCTTCTACCCTGAAGCTTGGTCAGTCATATGCAACCTCCACCTCTATATATTGTGCCTCAAAACGGAGGCCTCAACTACCTATCTAGGTTACCTTAATAAAAGCTTACAGGATATAGTAATTGATATCAAAACAATGTTGTGCTGAAGTCCCAAGTCCGGTCCCTGGCCGCTACACAATAAACCTGGGAACCTAGCCTCTCCTGAACACCTACAACATTTACAAATGTAGTTTTGCAATGTAGACAATATTGAGCTATATGGATCAATGGTTTGTAAAATGAGAAGGCAAATTTCAGTGTGAACAGTGTGTGATTTTTATTCAAGTACAAAGTAACGCAATGAAACTTTGTTTTGTTAATATTTACTTGTGTTAATTTCACTATACATATTGAGCAACAACTGTTTATGTATGGCAGAATGTAATTGCTGAGCATGAAATTCGGAACATCTCTTGTGCTGCCCAAGACCCCGAGGATCTCTGTACATTTGCCTATATCACTAAGGATTTGCAGACTAGTCACCACTACTGTCATGTCTTCAGCACCATTGATGTAGTAAGTAATATAACAATCAGTGCTTTGTTTATGGAGGCTTTGTATTCTGCTTAATGATGTTCATCTGTTAAGTCACTGGCTGGAATGAGATCCTCTGTGAACAGGAATTAAATGCCAAGTGATAGATGCAAGAATACAAGTAATATATATGGCCCTTCCCTTGAAATTGTCTCTGGATATGAAAGGTCCAAGTACACATTGTGGGGCCAATATATTTTGTTGCTACTTTCAAACATAATACTTAAAAATAATGTTCGCAAGTAGTGACTATTGTTAAATGAGGCACCCACATAATCATCTGACTAAGTGACCCCTACCCCTGCTCTCCCCAATGCAGTTGTTAAGTGACTAAGTGAATCATTAAATGGAACACTGGGTGCTTCACAAATGATGAAAAACCCTGCCTGCCTCACAGTGCCTCTAGGTTCTGTTTTACTGTACTATCAGTCTTTGGGCAAGAAAAGCAGTACTGGTTACATGTATATTGAGGGTAGGATTTTTTTCCCTGGGCTCCATAAACCCCCAGAAGCTGATTGCTTCGTGTATTTTTAGAGGGCTTCATGGAAACAGGAGGATAGAGAAGGAAAAAATAAAACTGACTAAAGATTTCTAAAGCTGGATGGGGGCTGGTATATATTATATTATATTTATTATGTTATCATATCTCATATGTATTTACCATGTTTAAGAACCATCCATGTTCCTCACAGAGGGACTCTTCTTTCTTCATGCAACATTAGTTCTTCCTTCCTACTCTGCTCACAAGGTAGGGGTGGTCAGGGTGCTCAGCAGTAGCTTTCTTTGGAACAGGAGATTGAATTTCAATGCGGCCTCTAAAAACACCCTCAGAATTAATATCTAATAATATTTTATCCAACCCTTTTAATTGAGTCCTATTGGAATTGATTGGCTGTGGAAAATCAATTTTGATGGTGCTGTTCATTCATATTGATCAAAAAAATTCAAATCCCAAAGTGCTCAGAGTAGACAAATATGATTTATGTCCATAGGTATCTATTCCAAGCCACAGTACAAAATTAATGAGTGTGCAGTAGCATCACAATATAAGCTTCACTCTTCCATATTTGTTTCTTGATTTCTGATGCAAGTACCTGATTCATTGGAGGGTGGGGGTTACAACATTTTCACTTGCTTCCCATATATATACCTCCTCCCATATGGAGATATCTACATCTTCTATTAAAATATGACTACAGTCAGCAAATTGTATGCTGAAATGTAGGTTGGTTCAACAGAATTGAACAGCTGACTTTAGGGACAGTGGGGTATCTGTCAAACCTAAGACACCACATATATGTCTTTTAAATTGATACCATGAGAAACGCTGTAAGAACCTAGGCTGATATTCATTTTTCCTCCTATAAAATTGTATAATAGCATATTGTGAAAGATTATATCCACACAAAAATTTCAGATTTCAGGAAATCCCAAATCAGATATGTATGAACAGAGATAGTATTCATATTTATTACTCTGTAGTTGAAATACTTGCTAATTCTCTCATATGCCCTTCTACTTTAGGTAAAACATATAGTATTCCTATATTGAAATAATCTTGCAATACTTTCAATAACTCATTCTTTGAGGAGGATTTTACATGCACTTAACATTTACTGAAAAGAGCAGCTTACTGTTACATACCAAGGTAATTAGTTAGCTGAAATTTTATATTAAGGGAATTATATGGTAGCTAATTCCATAAGAGAACAATTAGTCAGTTTCTTGGAAGTGTATCCTAAATTCTTTTTCATTTTTAATAATAGAAGATACACTGTAGAAGGTCTTCAGGATTAAGACCTTCTAAAGTGTAGAGGATGTTCAGGATTAAAAAGTTATTTTAGGTATTTATTATTGGCTGCTAATATGAAGGATCCATATGCAATATGTTTCTAACTTGTTTTAGGAGCTCCAATTTTTTTGGTTGAATAAATAAACTGAAAATGAATGTCAGATTTAAAACCTAAAGATTCCCTAGTAAAATACAACAGATTTTCTGTATTTTAAATATTGTGCATCTTTTGTTTCTTTTTTCCAAGAATCTAACATATGAAATCATTTTGACATTGGGGCAAGCATTTGAAGTAGCCTACCAGTTGGCCCTTCAAGCTCAAAAATCAAAATCTCCAGCTGTTTTGACTGCAGAAACGATAGAAACAAAATCTTCAAAACCAGTGCCTAAACCTCGAGTCAGCATGAGAAAGTCAGCAGTATGTATATTAAATGCTTTTATCCTTTCCCATAGAATGATGCAACAACTTAAATGATGTCTGAACTTATCTTTCTAAGTGTGTCTGCTTTCTGTACAAGGCTATTATTTTTTAAACTTTTATTGCAGCAGATGCTCTAGGGCAGTGGCCCCCAACCTTTTGGACACCAGGGACCAGTTCCACAAGGGTATTTTTCTGCTGACCAGGGGCACATGGTTTCTTGCATGGTGTGGATCCCATGCATGTGCTGATGGGGTTTCACTCACTTGTGATGCCCAAATTCCTGGTTGGCTACGTCCTAGTGCCACTCCATGGCCTGGATGTTGGGGACCCCTGGTCTAGAGCCGTCCGTGGACTCAAGCTCTTTTAATACTATCACATAACCCACTGAATATGTTTGAAAACTCACAATGTATTATTCTTGGGAGGGGAATGTCTTTAAAAATGTAATATTTTTTATAGAATTGGCACCCCCTCCCTATGTTTTGCAACTTTTCAACTTCCAAAATATCTTGTCCGCCCCTTTACCACTCAAAGCTTTGTGGGTTAAAAGTATTTCTGTCCTTGAAACAATTTTGAGTTCAAGGCAGATTGTTCCAGCCATTTGGAACATTTTGAATTTGAAAGCCTATTTCAAGTTTGAAAACAGGTCCAAGACTATTTGGGGCATCCAACTTCAAACTCAGATTCAAACTATTCAACCATTTTAAATTTGAAATATGCAGCTTCTAAAAAGTTTGCCTATCCTCCCACAGAGCCACTTCAGGTAAGTGAAAATAGACCATCAGTTATCAAACAATAGAAAGAATATAAATTACTGCGGAAGTTGAACATTATTCAAAGTACGTGTTTTAAAAGCAAATATAGCCAAAAAAATATCTCTGTGCAAATTATGGTTTTGTCTTTTTATTGTTACTTGATGCATACAATTTGAGAGGCAGATAGGATCAGATTGTCCTTGGTTTCCATATATTAACCAATGTTGGCAGAATAGAATTGCTCTCTCTAAAAAGCTTTATGGGGAAGAGAGACTACTGATCATTGGCATATTTTCTCATCTTGTGATCTGATAAAATGGATTTATTAATCGACTCTTCATTTGTCTCACATTTTCCAAGAACTATACATGAAATTGCTAATTTGCAGTAACATAGGAAGTTACAAAAATAGTAAATATTAAGTAAAAATGATGTCTTTATAATACCTATGCTGTAAAGTTAATTTTTCTTCATAATTGATGTTGCTCAGGCATCTCTACACTTCCATTTAACATGAATCTATGTTTGTTGCAAAAATGACTTTGGCCTTTATGTCAGCAATATCTATGCTTTTATATGTATAGAAGCATTATTGTTCTCAGGCTTCCCCTGTTGTCCGATAGGAACAACAAAAACACACAACTAATGATACACCAATTCTACTTAGTTTCTATTCTTTAACATTCCAAGATTATCCCATTAATGGTCTTTATTAATCTAACAAGAAAATAAATCTTCTGGAATTCTAACCCATAAGATTTCTTTCTTGGTTGCTGTCCTTCTTTCTTACCTTCTGTCTGTGTTTTGTTTACTCCCATTCCTCAGGTGCCGCTCCCTTCTGATAATCGCTGTTGTTACTGTCATACCTGTACTACACACCGTCCTTCCTATCTACCGCTGCAGTCTGTTAGTCCAGGAGTTAAGGTCTTTACCCTTCTTGCAGTCATGTTTCTAGTTGTGAACTTGTTTCTTTAAGTGCGCCAAATCTCCTTCAGATTCCTTCATTTCTTAGTTTTGATGCTCTTTATTCCATTCTGGATTACAATTCCATTTTACATTATGTAAGGCAGATTTTGAGATGTGTAAACCACATTTGGCCTGATTAGATTCAGTTTGGCAGGGAAAAAAGTTCTGCTGATAGAGAATAAACTATAAAAACATATGAGTACAGTAGATACTAGGAATGTTTTGCTTGAAAATCAGTTCAATGTTATTACTGAAGTGCAACTAGATCATGATTACATTTGAACAAATTTTATCTTGTTCATATTCTTAACATGTTCATATTCTGAAATGAGCTGATGATATTTTTGTTTTATGGAAATCTGATAGATTTTTCTGGTGCCTACATATATCCCATATGCATGGACACATATGATGCTTAAATGCTAGACTAGCTATCTTCATTCCAAATCTGTGTGTCTCTCTACACTGATTTAAAAATGCACCTAATTTCATACTTCCAAAGAAAACAGGTTGCCTGAAATGTTCTTTCTTCTCTAATGTTCTCTAGCTGGAGCAATCTGAAGAGGACCAAGACTCCCAGCCCCATGCTGGTGTATCCTGGGTAGTTGAACCCAAGCAGGATTCCAAGAGGACCCTCAGCACTAAGTATGAGACTACTATCTTCTGAAAACAAATCTACATCCAACCAGTCTAACTGTGCCTTTGCAGTCTGATCTGCCTGCTGTTCTAAACCTTCCTTTTTTCCCATTGCTGGCACTAGGCATGGTGCCACCAGAGGCAGAAGCATAGGATTATCATAGACTAAACAGCTTTTTGTATCTGCTTTCTACTGAACACTGTGAATTCTCCTAAAGGAAACAAGGGTAACACACTGAGAGAGTCAGCTGTTTTTAGATGTCTTGAGAGATGGGAGAAATGAAGCCTGTGGGAGTTCAGTATATGGATTTGGGAAAATCAACTGGTGTTTTTGATTTTCTCTTCATGTTGACACTGTGAATATGGAGTGGATTAACACTCCATAGGGCTTTTCTGTTTAGCATTCTTGTTACTGGATGGTTCTACAACTTTGTTCTCTTGTGTACATACTGTTGTAAACTAGATTTATATCTCCATACTAAGACATGGCCACAACTGTTCCTTATAGCATTCTTTTACTTGTCATCTCAAAAGACACTAATTACTGTGATATTGTTTGCAAACCTCTTGCTCACCTGACTTCTAGCATGAATCCTGTTCACACTCTTTACTGTTTCTGGATACCGGAATGTATGGTATAAACTAGGCACCATGATTCCCCCTATTAAGCACTTTCTTTTTTCCTAGGAGTCAGACTTGATATAAATAATGTTAAACAGGAATGTTTCAGCTCTCCAAGTATTTCTGATCAGTCTGTGTAGGATTTACTGTTAGAGCTTTCTGTTCATGTTAAGCAACCCACTTACAATTAACTGATCAATCACATTTCCTGAACTTTAATTAGAGTGCATCTTGCAAAG
The DNA here is from genome assembly GCA_009733165.1 of Naja naja. Classification (NCBI taxonomy): domain Eukaryota; kingdom Metazoa; phylum Chordata; class Lepidosauria; order Squamata; family Elapidae; genus Naja; species Naja naja. The sequence goes on along the minus strand of CM019150.1, from coordinate 54,409,063 downwards.
ATACACACTAGTTGCTGAAAATAAGGATCAGAAGCTGATAAAGTATAAAATCAAGGCAAGTGGTAGGAAAAACGGATGGTATACGTATGTTGTATTAAACAAGGTTAACAATTAGAAGATATCCAGGTTTTATACAGAATATTCCTAAATGTAAGGCATCCCAGGCACATTGGAGTTTTCAAAATATTTGTAATTCATCTTTCTACAGGCAGGCCAGTAAATAGTATCTGACTTTTTAGGTCTTTTAAATACAAATTTTATTTAGTTTTTTAAACAAAAGAATGCAAAGGTAGATTGAATTTTAAATTGCTGGCTTTTCACTGAATGCTTTTCTTCAAAGCAGCAAGCTTTGCTATTATTGTGGAATTAAATAGCCACTACTATTTTGGACAGCAATTCCAAATATTCGGTTTATTTTGTGAGATGGATTCTAAGATCATCTCTGTTCAGATGATGTCTGAGATTTGCCTACTGTCCTTCAAGTAATTTGTTTTTACTAAACACAAGTTTTCCAGTGATAATCCATACACTTCATATTATTCAGAGACTGTAGAGTTACTGCGACTGAATGACCTTATGTAAATTATCATACATTTCTCACATCTGGGGTTTAGTCATTGACAGTAGTATAAACTTCCCTTGGTTGCATTTTTAATGTATAAAATCATTCAATCCCTAGCTTTCTTTTCATTAATATTGTCCCCATTTTGTTTGCCTTCTGCCAAGCTGAACTACAGACATCCACGTTTCTCCATGGAAATGTAGTATATGAGCAGAGCTCTAAGAAGCAGTGAAATCCTGGAGGTACGAAGATCAACACCTGGCTCTGGGTTGTGTCCTTGGCTGCTCATTAAGGACTTCCAGAGTTGAGTGAAAAGAGTTCCAAGCCACAAGCTGATAAAAGCAATATGCATTTTTAGCAAAAGAACTGAAACTTCTGCAGTTAAAAGACTGATGCCATGAATTTTAGTTCGAAATGTTTTTGTTTCCTTTATATTGTAAAATCCTCAATTTCAGCATAGCATTGATGGAAGTGAACAACAGTAATTGCTAAAACAAAACATGAATATGCCTGTCTTATTATATAGCTTTACAATATCTGAATATTAAATCATATATATCATACTTGGCTTGGAATAGTAATAGGTGAATTCCCAACTTGATACAATATTAAATTTATTTTGAGGTACTAGCACCTAGGCTGAAAATTGTTCATTCTTAATAGTTACAGTAATAATTTAAAAGAGTATCTAACTTAAAAGAATCAGAGAAATTTAAATTGTTGACAGTTCTTGAACTAACTAGAAGCCTGCTATAAGTAAGCCTACTTATCACTGCAATACAGCTGTTTTGTGAAAGTATTTTTCTCTCCACACAATTTATAATAACTGGACTGTGATTTCTTGCATCTCAATCAAGTAATCTATTTTTTAAAATGTGATTTGATTGTACTCTGTGGTTTGAGATTTTTTAGATTATTCACTGATTAGCACTTTTTATACTAGTTGATAATTTAAGAATGCTCATTTAAGTTCATAATTTAAGTATCTTATATAACATTACAGAGTATAAAAAGTGGAGATCATGGGCATTATGCTAAAACAATTTAGTTCCTTAATTCCACTTAATTCAACAATGACTGCTTCAGATGGAAGCTGAATTAGAAAATGAGTATCTTAAGCATTCACAGTCTTGAACACTGGCTTCAGTTCTGACTGTGATAAATAAGTATCTCCAGCTTATCCAAGAAAAAGATGAGGAAGTGCAAATAATGCTTTGGTGGGTATGATAGTTTGATATACCCTGTCACTGTGTTAATGATTTTCTTCAATTTTTGTTACTGCTGTATCATTAAGATGTAATTTAGTCTTACGTTATTTGGTTAAAAATAGGAGGAAAAAGTATCCTTATCCCAAATAGTTGGATTTGGGAATAATTCACAGAGGAATTTCTTGAAACACAACATTCCTTTATATGCATATGTAAATGATATGCTGGTGTTGGTATATTACTGTACCAGTAAGTCTGTTCTTAAAGAATGCAAATTGCATTTTTGCTAAGGAGGATAGGATAGTTAGCCTTAGAACATATTGACAAAGATGATGAAAGCTTCCAACTTGCTTCTTCCAGTAATTTGGTGCTTCCTTTCTGAGTTTACATGGACATAGCAATATCCATGGGTGCATCTCCTGATTAAGCATTCCTTTTAAGAAGGCAATTCAAGCCATTTTGGACTTGAGTTTTCCTAGCGATTTTTGCTGTTTCTAGACTCCAAAGTATTTGAGACTTTTGTCTCTCTATGAGGTTTTGTAGCACCCAGAGAAGAATACCATCTATTGCTGGCACTTAATCTGTTTATTGGTCCATTTAAAATATTACACTTATTGTAAGCATTCATTTGTGCTGAAATAACATCTCCCTGTGCTGCTTTTGCTAGAACGCCTTTTCAAAAAGGATAACCTAAAATTATAGGCTTATTTTTACTTCATTTGAGTCCAAGATGAGATCACTTTATAAATGCTATGATGGATGAGCTACTGCTTATCTTTTGAATGGAAAATCAGTTTATGAAAATCAAAACTCCTGTAGGATTTTTTTTATTTTTTGTTTTATATTTTTACACACTAGTATCAGCTCACAGAAACTGGCCTTTAGACTTTCTTAGCTTGTGAGAGAAATCCTGAATTTGAGGTACATGACAATCTGCCCAGCCTTCTTTGGGAAAGAATTCTAAAGCAGCTTCAAGCGGTGAGCTGTGCTGTTCTTGCAGACAGGTATCTAATGATACCTCACTTTTTCAATACCTTCTTTGCCTGTGAAAATAAAAATGCTGGGTGATATTTCACTCCTTCACTGCCTCTGTTTGCATGATCAGTATGAATGTCTATCGGCAGGATTTTCTGCTGTGCTTGCTTCTGAAGAAGGCAGGCAGATTCTTCGTAATCGGCAGTTTGAATATCAACACTTTTATGCTAATTGTGATGTATGGCAGTGGGACTGATTTGTAATAAAATGTTATTTAATCTGTCTTTGTATTTTGATACTTGAACTATTTCCTTTTTATTTTATGTATATAAAAATTATTCTGTCTCTTCCTCTTTTTTTTTGTGGTACCAAACATAACCAATCTGTGCAACAACATAGACTGACCTCACTACAACAAGGCGAGACTGTAAATATTTCTGAGCTTCCAGCAGTCGTTTTGTTGTTTGTTTTTCATAACTGTATGAGTTAGAACTGAGTAAATTAATAAAATTAGACATCTCTGTATGGGTTGTTGTGGTATATTAGTCTGTACCGAGCATTTTAAAACTACTGTTCTATATTAACTGATGTTTTGTTGAAAATATTAAAACAAATTCTAATCATAGGCATGGGATATTAAAGTTACTTTTCCCAATTGAAGTAACATGCACCAGCTAGTTGAAAATCACAGGACAACATTTTGAGCTGTTTAAAGGTTTACTGCAGCAAACTTGGCATTGTCAGTTTGGTATTATTAGCTGTACCTTGCAACTTCAGTGACCCAGTTTGGAATACAGCAGCAAAGAGCAGGACAGCTGCTCCGTTGATCACACTGGATTTTGCACCAAAGTACTGTCTGAACAATTGTCAGTTTGAATCTCCCCTCTCCTTGCCATCCATGATCTGCCTCATTAGGTTGTTAAGAAGAAACTTTCCCTGTTTCAGACTTTCCCCCTGGAAGCAGCAATTTCTTCAGTATTTCTGAGTAGTACGGACCAAATACCTGTCTGTTGTGATGAATCAAACTACCAAACCTCTGACCAATTTCCAGTACTTCTTCCTGAATAGGATTAAGGCCTTGCAGTAGATTCTTAGCGTTTTGACCACCAGGATACAAACAGTGTCTAAGAAAAGTCTGGATCCGTTGCTCTGTGGAAATTAAGATATTTGGAAATAGTCTAGAGTGCTATAATTATAGCTGCACCATTTGGGGCCCTCATTGATTATTAACTGCAAAGTTGTAAAGAAAAATTCAGGATAATATCAAGTATTTAAAGAGCCAAGATTGTACAGTACACTAGTAGCAAAATAATTAAATTTTTTTAATTATATTTTAACTCAAAAGTATTTAAATTCATCTGCTGACAGCTTGTGCATTTGATAACAAGATTTTTTTAGACATATTCTATATCCCAAGCAGTACATTTGATTAATGCCAAGCAAAACAGAAATGTAAGGACTCCATTAGAAATAAAAGGTAAATTTATCTTGTTGTCAGGCACTGTATAATGGACACATATTCTGCTATCTTACTGAGATTTTTACTCATTTATTAAAACATTGCTTCAATTTAGCAATATTTAAATCAGAGTTAAAAGTACTTCAATTAACCCATCGAAGCAGGGGCACAGTTTCTAATATTGACAGTATTAAATACTCTTCTCTGGGAATTTGTATTAAAAATGGCATTTAAACTGCTGCTTCTTGGAGAAATAAATGCAAAAATGTTTTCAAAGTATTTCGAGTATTCTAGAAACTTTCTTTTATACTAAACATTCTACATATTGAACCTATGTTTTGTGAATGGTATTCATGATTCAGAGTTTGGAGTTGAAATTCATCATTTTTATGCCCAAATAGACTTGCATCAAAGCAAACTTGAATAACTTACCAATTAGAACCCGTACAGCATTGTTTTTATCTCCAAGGTTCCTAAGCTGGCCTTTGAGTGAAGTAGCCTTATCAGTACTGAGTGCAGGGTAACCCAACTGATTAAATATGGCATCTACTTCCATGCATATTTGATTGCTGATATCCATTAAGGCATTTTCTGATCTAATCATACAATAATAATAATAAGCATTTTAACTATGTCAATTGAAACTTCAATGAAGAGAAAGATTCTTAATGTACGACAATGAAATCAGTTTGATATACTTTCTCAAACTAAGTTTCTGACAAAATATGGAATAAGATTGGGCAACAATTAATTAAAATTAACATTTATGTATATACTTTTCTTAATGCATGGTTCCAAAATTCAAATTGTTGCTCGTTCAATGAATGCAAATTAAGATACATCTTCATTATTCCCTAAAGACTAAAACATTGTACCAAAGTACTTATGGGATTGCTGCTGCCTACCACATTTGACCATCTGATGCATTCCTCCCCAAAGAACCTGCTAGAGTTCTACCTTTTGCAAGCCAGGAGGGACAGAGTCTTGAAAATGTTTCTGCCTTTTAACAGGAATGTCTACACTTTAACATAGCCTTCCCTTCCAGAATTTCATCTGCCCTACACTTGTTTACTTTTATATATATTATTAACATATTTTTACAGAAAGTCTTTAATATATAAATTGGCATTATACATTACCATACTGTGTATACTAGATTTCATATGCAGAGAACATTTTATTATTCTGAATTGATGAACACTGTACAGTAAACCTCAATTATAGTGGTGATTAATTAGAGAGAAAGTTACAATAAAGCACAGAGCTTAACATAAGTAGTCAGGAGTAACACTTATCTTTTTTTAGTTATATAGTGAGTTTTGGTTTGGTTTGTGTGCTTGCTTGTGGCTGTTTCTATCAACCCAATAGTGGGGGAAAATCATTTTAGCACCAAGAGTGCAGCAATCTTTGTAAGGTGATTGATTAGAATCACCTTAATTAGAATGGTGGATTTACACCAATCCAAAAAATTGTAAAATATCCATGGTTCTCAAGTAATTGCAGAATACAATCTTAAAATTATACACTTATCTCTTTCCTGTTAACATAGGTTAGTGGACAAGATTTAGGTAGGCAAGAAAGAAAACACTAGATAATTGTCTCCCTAGTGTAAGCTAGTTTTTTGAGCTTAGCATTGTATACAAACCAGACCATTATGGTTTATTCAGCAAGCTTTGGTTTAGTACCATATTGAATCCATAGTGTGGAGTGGATGTTGGCTTGATCAATTCTGTTCTTGTATATTGATTGCCTTGTTAACCAGCCTTGCCTATCCTTCTCCATAGAATATCGTCAGAGGTTAGCTCATTATAACCTGCAAAAGAGTGGGCTAGGAAATGTTCCTGTCTTCAGAAAATATTAAAATAGCTTGCCTTATATCAGGGAGACCTTCCAGAAGAGCTTTTATTACTCTTTTCAGCCTATTGCCACCTCCTGATGAACTGAATAACTCATTTCCACATATATTGCTGCTCACTAATAGGACTGAAGCAATAATGACTAGCCGATTCACTTCTCCTTGTAGAGCATGCAAACGTGCTTTGTCCATCAACATAGTCTACAAAGAAAGAATATTCATGATATCACAAAAAGTAGCGGCTGGAAGCAATCTTGGTGATCATTGAATCACCAAGGCAGGAGTCCAATTTGCAGCATCCCTGACAGATGAACTTCTAGCATGTTTAAATACTTTTCAGCAAAGAATTCATATTGGTTGCTGTGCTTTGAGCCTTCAAAAAAATGCAGGGCCCAGAACTGGATGTAGTATTCTAGCTACATGTGGTTTAACCAATTGAGAATTTATAGGGAACAATTTTGTTTTCTAACGTTGATGCTGTATTTCTGATTATGGATTGTTTTTGCTCTTTTAAAAACATTTTTTGAATAATTAAAAGTTTTTAAAGCTAATTCTTCCCTATTGGTTAAGATCAGATCTAGGAGAGCCAATACCCTATGGAAAATGAAAGACAACTGAAGAATTTTGAAAATTTGGACATTGGCTAAGTTTTTCCCAATAGATGTCTATATAGTTCTAGTTTTCCATTATGATTGTGTCCATTATGATTGCACCTCTCCTGAAAGTTTTATAATCTGGTCCAGAAGACAATATTTAGATCTTCTGTCAGGGTTGACTATCTATAGCATGTTTCCACCATAGCTGTTGTTCTTTCCCTTCCTATATATTCTTATCCAGTGCTCTTCATTGGACCATCATGCTGAACTTCCTGGATACCAGTGTATGTGTGAACTTCCCTCATAACCATTTAGCTGTTGTGTGGACATTTCTAGCACATTAAGATTAGAGTTGTACTTTGCTGAATTAAGATTATGCTTCCTTACCTATTTTTTATCTTTCCTGGTTTTGAGAAACAATTCTTTTAAAAGAACCTCTTACCTCAGGATAGTGTTCTGTTCCAGGCTCCCAGTCCAGCAAATCCATATACGCTTGATTTAACACAGCAGTAGGACTATGAATAAATGAGACTTTTCCAGCAGATATGGGACAAGTGGAAACAGGTGGTCCATTAGTTCCAGAGGTGGATGAAGAAGGAAGCAAATCAGAATTTGATGCTTTGGTTACTGCCTTGCGTAGCCAGTCAGTTGTATAAGTTAAGCTGTCTGCAGTGATGGAAAATTTGGAAAAGAAACAGGGCTGGTTTTTTCCAGTAATTTTTCTTTCTTATGTTTTGGACAGGTGCTGATTTTTTTATATATGAAGTGCACTCCATGAATGTTCACATATTAGTAACTTTAATTTCCAATTTGTGAAGTTAGATTCTAAGCATTATATCTTACCAGTATTTTTAACTACTCAAGTTTAACAATTCAATTTATCCATTTGTTTCTGATTTCAGAAAAACAAGCTTTTTCTGGCTATTCCTTACGAAATTATCTTCAGAACTACTGGAGTTTACCCAACTGACAGGAGCAAGAAATATACAAACTCCCAGTAGCCTAATGTAATTCGACAAGAGAATGTAATAGAAGATAGGACTCTAAATAGTCTGTTATGTATTTCTTAAAATGTTAACATACTTGTTGTATTTATCTGTGAGTAAATGTTGACAAGGGCCTATAGGGTTTGGCTCTGTGTTATTAGTTTACAAAAATGATCTAGCAAATGTCCATTGCTCTCTCTTTGATACCTGCCTGGTAGTTTGTTCAGGAGTTCCTGAAATTTTTTCCTTTCATATTGCACAGAGTGCTCCAAGAGATGGGGTCGAAGGCTTTGTATGGTAAAGTTGACCATATCCATTTTCATTAGGTTCAGAACTCGGAAGATCTCTCTATCATAAATAACAAGAACAAAACCATTTTGCATTGTAATTAAGTCAATAAGGCTAATTTAAATCAATATAGCTAATCCTAGCAATAAGGAATCAATCTTCAATTCTAAATTATAGATTATTAGCTTATAAATTGTATCCTAAATTCTCTAAGTTTATATCACAGATGGAGGTTCTCTGAAATGAAGCCAATTCATCTGGCATTCATATCCAAAGATAACTTCTGTTTCTTTCCCAAGGGCTGCCTAAAATCCTTTTCTTCTGTCATTGGGCTAGGAAAAGAAAATGCTGTCCCAACCGGCTGGTTCATGTATTTTCCTTTTATCAGACAAGCAAATTTTCTTTTGTCTACTGTATGGATAATGTTGGGAATAAGCCTTAAGTTACTCTTTTAAGCCTCACTGCATATCACCCAATCCTCCTGGTGAAATGTAAATGTGAATCTGGCTCCAAATTTAGACCCTTGACTAGAACCAAATTCTATACCTTTGATTGGAGTTGAGCAGCTAATAAATTTAAATAAATAAATTTAAAGCAGCCCATGTGAATCCTATATCCAACATAGGTATATTCGTTTCAGTAGCTAAACTTGGGAACAGATTGTTTCTTTTTTCAGAGCTATGTCAACGTAGGAAATAAAAAATTCGGGAGCCTAGGCCCCCAGCTATTGTTGCATATAGCACTATCATTTAGTTCCTAATCCATATCGATGCTTTGCTGTAGGAATAACAATAACAGACTGAAGCTCGATGTTTGTTTTACTTTCAGACTTTGCAAAAAGTCTAAATTGAACAAACAGGTATTTCTGTGCGTCTTTTCTTACTCCTAGAGATGAACAATGGTGAACTGCAAGTTCTTTATAAAATTAAAGTCATAGGAAAATGTTGCACTACAATAACAAGGTTTTGCATCCTACATTCTACAGTATAATTTTAATAAATAATGTATGACTCATACAGGATTGTATTTCCTCAAAACTCAAACCCACCTGAGCAAATGAACTGGGTCTGCCATGATTCGCAGACTTTGAATTTCTTCATCTCTGATAGGTGCACAGAGCATTGCCATGGTGCCTAAGATATATGTAGTGAGGTTGGGAATATTCAAAGCTCCATGCTCAGCTTCTTGCTTTATCAATTCGATGTCTAGTGCTTCTTCAATCTGACTTTTTAAACGTGTTTGTCGAGGCAGAAGCAAAGCCAGCAGAGTCTATAAAACCAGAATGAAGGAATGAAACATTTGTAAAAGCGAATGTTCACATTGATTTAACTATTCAAACTCAATAACATATATTACTATAAAAGAAATATGATGTATGAATGAATGGTACGATGCCTCTAAGATTGTAAATCACCAACAGATGGCAGTATTGATATATTGATTTAGCTGCTTCATTTTAGTTGGCAGAAAATTGCTGTGAGAAAAGGTTGTGTTGCTATTTTTGTGAAAAGGGACCTATAATGAATACTGATCAGATTAAATTTTAGATAGCTGAAGGAGTCTTTCCAATTGAAATTCATCACTAAGTACAGGTTATTTGTTGGTATGTGTAGTTGAGTGCAGGGCCAAAAATTGTAAAGATGTGAACCAGGAAGACTTATTTATGTGATCAAGAATGAAGTGGACAACCTATTACAGCAACAATTTCCACATAAGAAAGGTTGATGATCTAACTAAAGACAGTCAGCAAATCACTGAAAGGGAAACTTATATCAAGCTTGGTATTTAAGAATAACACAACAAATTTTGATGTTCCTCCTTATTTCAGGAAGAACATCCTTGAATTTTGTTGACTGCAAAGATAAAAGCTTCGAGTTGAAATTTGCCAGTAAAGGTTGTCACACTATGAGAATGAAGGTGCAGAATTTCACAGCATTGTTCAGCTGATGAAACATGGGCTCACCAAAAAATAAAGGATCAGTCCATGGAATATTGCAAAAATTCAGCTAAAGAAAAAGAATCAAAATGCAGGCTTCAGCAGGAAATTTCATGGCTACAGAGGGTTTTTTTCGAGGTAAACTCATATCTATTTCTTTGAACTACCAGCTCAGAATGCTCTACTGCAACACTCAAAAATTTGAAACAACAATTCAGCAGGATTCGAAAACACAAGGAAGAATTTTTGCTGCAGCATGATAATGGTAGGCCTCATACTCACAAGTCATCTAAAAAGCTTTGAAATTAGTTGGATCTCACTCTGTCCCCATCCACCATACATGATGCTATCTCAATCCATGGTGACGGATGATCTCACTAGTGGCTTCATGTAGATGTTAAACAGAAGTGGAGAGAATATCAAGCCTTGCAGGACCCCACAAAGTAGTGGACAGGGCCTGGACTTCTCGCTTCCTATCAACACTGAGAGTGGCAACAGAGGAAGAAAGTGAACCAGGACAACTGAGCCCCCCGCTCCCAATCCCTTAAACTGCACCAGAAGGATACCATGATTGATGGTACTGAAGGTCAAGTAGAGCAAGAATGGATGCACTACCCCGCTTCCATTAGAGATCATAAAGAAGCATGATCAATGCCATTTCCTTTCCATATCCAGGCCTGAATCATGACTGGTAAAGGTCTAGATAATCCATTTTATCCAGAAACCTCTGGTGCTGCTGCACAACCATCTTCTCAACAACCTTCCCCAAAAGGGAAGATTGCAGACAGATCAAAAATTATCCAAGAGGGTGGAATCCAGCAATAGAGGGCAGATCATAGCATCCTTAAAATGTTAGGGCACTACCCTCTGCTGCAGAGATGCATTAATCACTGCCAAAATCCACCTGTATGTCATTTCCAGGGAAGCTTTCACAAGCCAGGAAGGGCATGGATCTAAAAACAGTTGCTTGCTCTCATAATCCCTAGGATCCTGTCCACTTCCTCAGGAATAGCAAGGTCAAACTGTTCCCAGATAATGGCAAGGACTTACACCCAGGTGCTTCCACCAGACCAGCAACTACCCAGCATCTAACTGGGAACGAAGCCAAGCGAGGGTACCATGTGACTTCCATCTTTTCTCAAAATTTAAAGAATAAATTTGTGGGCATCTCTTTAACTCAAAAGAAGAGGCAGAGAAGATTGTCAGGGCCTGGTTGAAAAGACAAAGTATGAAGTTATTTTGTGACAACTTTAAGAAGTTTGTCAATCATTGGCAGTGATTGATAATGATTATTTGGAGAATAACGATCTTGTAACAAAAGATTGTTTTATTGCAATAATTATTTTCCTACTTAATTTTGATAGGGATATTTTAATTAGTGAAAGATATGGAATTGAAGACGTTACTTTTCATCTTGCATATAATAATTTTGGATACAGTAATATCTTAAACAAGGAACCCATTTGAATTAATTTATTTTCAAGTTAATTTTACTTTCCCAGCAGGTTTCAATAAAGTGCCAAATAAATGTGGAACAAAGATATCCTCAAAAGCTTTGCAGCTGGAAAGAGGCTGATACTAACTTCCATTGTTATTTTAGGCAAATGACCAGTAATAAAAATGTTCTGGTATAAAAAAAATATTTAAAAACCACCACTCACATAGTTAACTCTTTTTGAAAAGTCCTATAATTCTGCTGCTGCCTTTGGTAAAGTGACAGCACTAACTTCAAGCCTTTTAGGGGAGAAGATTCAAGTGCTAAATTACAGGTAGTCCTTGTTTAACCATCACAAATGGTTCCAGTGAAATGGTTGCTAAGCTACATGGTCATTAAACAATGAAATTGAGACAGATGCTGGAACAATTGCTGGATGCTGACATTTTATTCAGATAAAGTTCTCACATACAGCAATGCCAGTGTTAATCTGACTCCAAAGTACATTGTTATCAAGTATAGAATTTTTTTGGGGGAGACAGATCAATAAAATAATTTTTACTACTGTTTATTACTATAAACAGGGTGTGTGTGTTTTAAATTGGGTTTTAGTTGTTTGGGCTTGTTTGGGTTTAATTTTTTTTTAATTATTTATTGTTCGTATTTTAGTTATGAGTCCTTCGGGAGGGGGCATACAAGTCCAAATAAAATAAATAAAAATAAATTTACTATTATGGTATTTATGAACAATTGTTTTCTGAGGTAATTGCTAAAGAACTTATGACCACAGTTGTTAAGCGAATCATGTCATTAAATGAATCTGACTTTCCCCATTGATTTTGCTTGTTAGAAGTTGGCTGGGAAGATTGGAAATGGTGATCACATGACCCAGGAGTACTGCAACTGTCATAAACACATGCCAGTTGCCAAGCACCTGAATTTTGATCACTTGACTATGGAGATGCTGCAATGATCGTAAGTTTGAAAAGTAGTAATGTCACTTTTTTCAGTCTATAATAACTTCAGTCACTAAGTGAGTGGTCCTAAGTCAAGAACTACCTGTACCTGTAATAGTTTTTTATCACAAAAATCAATTTGTTAGATATGAATAATTCCCATTCCCCTTTATAATTTACTTCTTTGATTTCTTGAAGTAGCTTGACAGCGTGAGAATAGTCTGGTGGTACTTTGGAAAGTTGTTCTTTCAGATTATCCCAAAAAGCTTTGTGCACTGTTTCTTTCACTCTGCTTTCTAAACTGTAGTGAGATAAAAGTAGCTGCTGTTAATATTTTTTCTACCTACAATATTGTCTAGAGGCCAAGTTTCATATAATTTTTCACCTATTGATAAATATTCTTTTTCAGTCCAATCCATATTGTAAGGAAATACTAGATTTCAATAAATGATCCTATGAAAAGTAAAGAGTAGGTACAAGTAAAACATATTCTGGGAAATGTAACAGGAAATGCCAGTTCAAATTTTCCTCCAGACACCATGAATACAGTATTCTGGAGAATACTATCTGGCTGTTTCAAAGAACTATCAGTCCTAAAAGATAATAAAAAAGAAAATTCTCTGTCCTAGGGGAATGCCAAACCACCATTCCAGATTGGTGTGGATTGAAAAACAAATGGTGGAGTTCTCCCAAATATTCCATTCCCAGAATGGTAGAGTTTGCACATCCTTTAAATGGTTTGTTATTATATCTTGAGAAGGTGGGATGAGAGCTAACAACATGCTACACATGGTAACTGAGAGTAGCCCATAAAATTTATCTAGAGCTTTTAAAAAATCAATTCTCTGAATCATGCAGGTAAAAACAGAAATATATCAACACATAATCAGAACAATACAAAAATAATCTGTAACATGAATATTTAACCATCAGTTTCAATTTTCCCACTTTGAATCTTCATAGTAAATGTCAACCTTCTGCCACTTAATCATAGCCTTACATCTTTTATTAAAATTATTTATGAAATCTATATGTAATTTTTCAGTCACCAAGTGTTCTGACTATGTTTTGGGTTTATGCAACTCAAGTAGCCAAACCCAGTCTAATAATATTCCATTAACAAAAACAATTGCTTATTTGGCAATAAAGTAATCTAGACAAGAGATTAAATGAAAATCATATTCAACCATATTCACTAAGAATGACAAATAGCAGATTTCTTCTCCAACTACGATATGAAGACCTAGCTCTATTGGGAATATTCTGATGCTGGAAAAGGTAGAGGGAAAGAAAAGAACAGGTCAACCATCTATAGGACTCAGTTACAGTGGTGATGAATGAACTGTTAGAAAACCTGAAAACCAAGTTAAGAGAAATATCATCATGGAGAAAATCTATCTGTATGGCTGTTAAGAGTTGACAACAACTTGATGGCACAACATCAATTAAAAAATATAGCCTTATGCAAAGTTAACTGAAAACTTTTGAGAACATGGAGAAAATAAAACCTACCTGTTTGGTGATAAATTCACTTCTTGCAGTTTGAAGTCATGGTTGACAACAATTTCATGGGCTATTGTCATTTTTGAGACTTCATTGGCTGTTTCCATGAGCTCTGAGATAGAATGAATTTGGGGAGAATTGGCTATATAAAAATAAAATAGAATGGTGCTTACTTGGCTCACCAATCAGGAATGCTTTTAAAGACATGTACTATTTATAATTAAGCAAAGTATCTTTTTTGATACAAACTCTACTCAACCTTTCCACTTCTAAACAAGCAAACAAAAGTTTTTTCTTCTGTGGTAGACTCTGACGAATTATAATTATATAAGCATGAATTAAAATAGTCCAGTTTAAAAAATAATATAGGATGTTATTAGTAATTTCCAAGTATTTCTAATATTTATTTATTTTGTTTGTCAAGCATGTATGAGAAAACAAGTATAAGTATGAACATAACATATAAACATATAAGTATAAACAGGTATAAGAAAATACATAATAAATGAGTGCAAATAAATGGATAAATGGGAACAGTAGGACAGGGATGGTAGGCACACTGGTGTGCTTATGCACATCCCCTTATAGACCTCTTAGGAATGGATTGAGTCCATGGTAGACAGTTTAAGGCTAAAGTTTTGGGGGTTTGAGGATGTAACAATAGAGTCGGGTAGTGAGTTCCAGGCACTGACCACTCTGTTGCTGAATCACAATCATAAACCTTCTAGAAAGCCATTACAAAGTTCTCCAAAGAACAGCAAATTATATATGAACATTGCTACCACTCAGAATTGATAGTACTTGTCTAGAACCAAAGATCTGAGATCCAAGGATAGAACAAAAATATTGATTCAAAACCCAAAACTGGACAAAACCAAACATACAGATATTAGGGCATGGGACAATCTTTTCCTGCAAATTTTGAGAATTGCCAGAATTGGGGCAGATAAATTTAATATAAAGAAATTTCTTCAAATGAAATTATTTCAATACAGAATCGGTAAACTCTAAATCTAGTTTTATTTTTTACTACAACTTTTCACCTAATGAAAATATCAAAAAAATAATCATTTTGCTATGTGCTTGGAGTTTGAAAGTTAAATAATTTGCATACATACCACTTTCTGAAAAATTGCACAAAAATTAAAACTCTCTCAAGACCTTTTATTTTATTGAACTATTAAATTGCCTGAATTTTGCTGCACCAGTTTTTATCTTGGAAATGTCTCTATGCATTCTAATCCAGGTTTATTAAAGCACTATTTGTACCACTAACTATGAATTTGAAACAATTTCGGGGGGAAGGGAACGGGGCGGACATGCTATTTTGCGTTAAATATTAATGTTTGGTTTCTCTAGCATTCAGTTCAAATTATACATACAAGATGGGATGTTAGGTGGACAGAGTTTTGGAATGTCTCCACCCTGGGTTTCTTCATGCTCCCTCGGTTTTCTGGAACTACAACCTGTGGTTTGAGTGTCATTGCAGTCATTTGAAGTAGTCTCTTTAGGATTAGGCATCTTGTTTCTAACAGAAGACACAGATTTTAAAATGACATAGACTATCACATCAGTTTTTAAAGACCATGAAAAAATTATTCTTCTGTACTGTGGGCAATTACAGAAATTAGCAGAAAAAGATTTCTTTAGAAAAGAAATGGCCATCATTCAGATAGTCTTCAACTTACAACAGTTCATTCAGTGACTGTTCAAAGATAGAACAGCACTGAAAAAAATGATTTTTTTTCAAACTTATGAAAAAAGTCCGCATGGTCATGTGATCAAAATTCAGCCACTTGGCAACTGACTCATATTTATGAAGGTTGCCATGGCCTGGGGTTATGTGATAGCTTTTTGCAACCTTCTGACAAGCCAAGTCAATGGGGAAGCCAGATTCACTTAACAACCGTGCTAAGTCAACCATTGTGGTGATTCACTTAACAATTGTGGCAAGAAAGACCATAAAAGGGGACAAAATTGACTTAACTGTCTCACTGAGTGACCTAAATTTTGGGCTCAATTGTGGTTGTTAAGTCAAGGACTACCTGTATTCTTTTCTCAGACTATCGTGAACTTCTTATGCCAAATACTGAATCAGTGTGAAACCTGGCATGGTGTCCCAGTGGCCCTTTCCTTGGCACCAAACAGGATCAGCACTCAATCTTTTTTTTATATTAAAAAAAAACAAGGCAAGAGGCATACACCATTGTGCAAAGCACAGCCTCCAAGATCACTCCATCTTTGAAGAACACCTCTGAGTGAGAAGGCAACTTGAGTTCTCCCTTCAAACGTTTTCTGCTCCAATACTCCCCCCTCCAACTTGGCCACCTCTCTGACAACGCCTGGCGCCCTGAGGCGACGAAGACGAAAGAGCCTGAGCAAGCCAGGAGGAGCACCCGTAAGAGGAGAAACCAAACAGGCAGAGGGGTGCCCCCCTCCCTCACCTTCCCCGGGGAGAGCAGGGAAAGAGTAGGCAGGGGCGGGCGGCGATGATCAGAGGAGAGGGGGCAGCGCGGCCGGATTTTCTCGGCCGACCCTAAACAGCCAGCAAAGCTTTCAGGATGGCAGTTGGGGCCGAAGCTATTCCAACGGAATAGAACCAACCACCTGCCCGCTAATGGGGGGGAGGTTTGTGTCCGTTTGAGAAAGAATCAAATGTAAGTGCTACGCGCTAACAGTCTTTTCGCGACAATAAGAATACAACAGTAGCGTTTGTTTTCCATCTTCAGATGGAAGGCGAGGTCGATAAATTTTCTTCTCCCGCGTTTGAATTTCTCGGAAGGACGGCCCCTCCTTTTTTTTTTTTTAGAAGGGTCATTCTTGTCTCGTGAACAACGCGGAAGACCGAACCAAACGGCACAGAAATGGGAAGCAGCTCATAATTCCAGAGAGCCTAAAGAGAGTTTCAGTGAGGTAAAATACTTATCGGACGTTATCACGGTGCCATAGCTACTCTAATTGTTACTCTACACAAACACACATTTTGTGAAAAAGCAGTGTTTTTTTATAGCGTACTCGGAGACCCCCCCCTTTCATCCCCCCAGTGAGCTGTTCCAAGAACGGCCTGGGAATCTCAATTGGAATATCCATGGGGAAGGCAATGGCGCCATCTAATGCCAAGATCTGGCTTCTTTAAATAATGACTTTACTAATGGAAAACACTGACTCCCCATAAGATTCCAGAGATGCCAAAAACAAGTCTGGATGTTTCCATGCATTACAAACTTCATCTGGAAGGAGAATGAAAATGCTAAGAGAGATTGTCAAATGATGTAAATATTAATAATTTTGCCGGAGATGTATTGCAAATAGTTATAGGACAATTGCCCAACGTTTTCTCATTGGAGTTGCTGAGGATTAAATTGGGAAGCTGGAAAAAAAATCTCAGAAAAAGATAGTAGCAAACAGTTTCCATATAGTAGCCAAGAAAACCATGTTTAAGTATGGTCACTAGCAGCTGAGTTGGATTTTCAGAATTAATACAAATACAATTAATGCATTTGGATTTTAACAATACACAATGAGTCAACAAATTAGCTAGATGTTAATTAGACAACAATAGGAGTAGGCACTACAACTCATGAGAAATACTTCCCAAGTGCGTTAAAAATTTTACATTCCACTTAATCATTAATTAATCATTGTAAGACCAAGAAAATGGAAGGAATGCATTTAGGCTGAGTAAACATTTTCCTGTGTAATTTATAAATCCATTCTTTCCTGGAGAATCACTTCTTTGGCTCTAATTTCTTGTTCTTCATCCCATGCTGGCTGGGGAATTCTGGGAGCTGAAGTCCACAAGTCTGAAAGTTGCCAAGGTTGGACACCCCTGTTATAAATTCAGGCTGATAATTTTAAATGTGTTCTACTATTGCATGCTTCTTATGTACTTAACCTGCATGCTCTCTTGTGCTGAATTGCCTGTAATTCACATAAGTACTCTCATGGATTTCCATTTACATGAATGCTAGTTTAGAGAGATGACACAAACAGTCTTAACATATCTATGGTAAGGAATGGCATACAAGAAAGCTATTTTCTTTAGGGGGGTTTATTATTATGCAGCAGTTTCTTATTTAGCTGTTTCTATAATAAGGTATTTTATCTCTCTCATAACTGGGTTATCTGCCTCTTAACACCAAACCTCCTTTTAACCATTACTACTGAAATAATGGGCTATCGTCATTTTCTCAATTTAATAAACTCAGCTTGGTGGATTTTGGATGGAAATGTTTTTTTTTATTTCTATGCTGTCTATCTCATCTAAGTGGCTCTGCACTATTAAACCTGTCTGTAAAATAATCCTTTGTATAATGTTTGCATAAAACCTCATTCCCATTTTTACAAATGTGTAATAACACAGGTGTAAAAAAAATCCAGTTTGGGTTTCACATACATTTTGCTGTACCCCCTTTCCTCAATTTGTCTGTTAAATTTATGGTGAAGGATAGGATAGGATAAGATATTTGGAAGGGGATGCCCCTGCTCAAGCAGGTGTTGTGGTTAGTCGGCAGCAGGTGCAGACAGCTGAGGAGAGCAAGGACTCAGATGAGGAGCCAGGACCATTAGGGAGTGGACTGCTGCCTTCAGAGATTGTGGGGGCTGGCAGCAATGATGAGGTTCCCGAGTGCCAAGTTGTCGTGCGCACAGGATTGCCCATAGGAAAGAGCACGGGCGACTCAGGAGTAAGGCTGCAAGGTAATGGCCCTTCGTTCAAGAAGATAAAAGCCAGCTGTGAAAGGAACGTACTTTGCAGAAGGCAAAGATGTTTTGAAACTCCAGCCTCATGGACATTCCAGTATCCTGAGTTTGTATTTGAACATTTTTGTATTGCAAATTATTTCTTGTCTGTTATCTTTTGGCAAGTCTTGCACAGTTTGGCAAGGTTTGTGCTTATCACAGCTAATTATTTTGTAAAAGCATTACAAGGTTTTTGTTCCTTTTGGATTGTGTTTGATTTGTCATAAAAAGGCGTGGGTCAGAACAGCAGGAGACCTGGCTGAATCCCACCACTGCCCTATACCATTTCTGACAGATGGTTGCCCAGTCTCTTCTTGAAATCTTCCAGTGATGAAGCACCTACAACTTCTGAAAGCAAACTGTTCCATTGGTTGATTATTCTCACTGTCAGAAAATTTCTCCTTATTTCTAGGTTGAAACTCTTCTAGATCAGTTTCCATCCATTATTCCTTGCTGGTCTTCAGGTGTTTTGGAAAATAGGTTGACCTCCTCTCTGTGACAGTCACTCAAATATTGGAACACTGCTATCATGTCACCCCTGGTCCTTCTCTTCACTAGACTAGACTACACTAGACTGCAACCATTCTTAATAAGTTTTAACCTCCTAATCTTTGTTGCTCTTCTCTGCACTCTTTCTATAGTCTCAACCTTTTTTTTATTGTGTGGTGATCAAAACTGGATGCAGTATTCTAGGTGTAGTCTTATTAAGGCTGGTATTAGTACTTCACTTGATCTTGATTCAGTCTCTCTGTTAATACAACTTAGGATTTCATTGGCTTTTTTGCCTGCCACCACACACTGCTGGCTCATATTTAATTGGTTGTCCATTAAGACTCCAAGATCCCTCTCACAGTTACTGTTATGAAGCCTTGTTTCATCCAATCTATATGTGTACTTTTGTTTTTTCTTTCCTAAGTGTAAAACTTCTCTCTACACTGAATTTCATTTTGTGAGATAGGGCCCAGTGTTCAAGTCTGTCAAAAGCCAGTTGGATCTTGAGCCTGTCATCTAGGGTGTTGACTATTCCTGCCAGCTTAGTATCATCTGCAAATGAAAAATACTAATTTATAATATGGTAATCTCCCTAAGTAGCAGAGTTCCTTTCTACATAGCCTCACATTAGAGAAACAATCCATAGTTCTTTTCTTTCACAAAGCTAAACAGAATCATTTATCCAATCCTTATCTAAAGATTAAACAAGCTGCGTTCTTCTGTATATTTGAAGAGGAGACACACAAAGCAGTAATAACATAGTTCCTTTGGAATCCCCTTATCAGCGCCAATCTAAAAGTTGTTATGGTTCCTTCTTATAACTGTCAGCCTAGCTCTCAGATGGTTCAAACATTCTGCCTTTCATTTTTGTTTTCCTATATGACATACTTTCTCAAGAATGCTGAATTCCTTGTACAAAGCCAGAAAAGTGTATATGTATAATGACTGATGAGATCAGTAGATGATAATTATGGACATAGTACATTTCTCAACTATAGAAAACAGTGCTTCTAAGATTTACTGCTCTAAAATGTATATTTCACACAAACAGAGCAGATAGAACATATTGTCACAGCTACATATAATTAGAATACAGAGGGGCATTGATTTAGAACCATTCATTTAGTGACAATTTGAAGTTACAATGGCACTAAAAAAAGTGACATGACTAGTTTTCATACTTAAAACCATTGCATCCTCCCCATGGTCAAATGATCAAAATTTGAGTGTTTGACAACTGGCACATAGTTATGATAGTTACAATGTTCCGGGGTCGTGCAATCACCATTTGTAACTTTCCCAGCTGGTTTCTGACAGAGTCAATTGGAGAAACCAGATTCACTTAACAACTGCAGTGATTTGCTTAACAATTATGGAAAAATGTCATAAAATGAGGCACAACTCACTTAACAGCTGTCAGCTGTCTTGCTTAGCAATATAAATTTTGGGCTCCATTGTGATCACAAGTCAAGGACTAACTGTATACCAAAAATAATTAAGTCAGCTATGTTGTCAACTGAATTTGGGAGATTTTTCCATTTGTAATGAAAAAGTCAGAAAAATAACACTTGAAAGTGAATTGCTGTAATTATATTTGCACCTACATAAATTCATTTGTTTCTGTTTTTAACCAAAACATATATCTATCTGTGCAAATCAAGTCGTCTTTCACAATTGCCTGAATTCTAGCTAGTGTACTGTACAGGATTCTATATCAGAGCTGCAATACTCGAGCTAACTACTAGATGCCAATAAAAACCAGAAAATGATTGTTCTTTGCTACTATCTAAGTATCATCAGGGCGCAATGGCTCAGTGGTTAAAGATGCTGAGCTGACAGCCCAAGTTTGAAACATGCGTGTTGTATGATTGGATGAGTTCCCATTATTTGCCCCAGTTTCTGCCAACCTAGCAGTTTGAAAGCATGCAAATGCAAGTAGATGTTGTCTAATTGGGTCAATTGATTCCACTGTGATATAGTATTTCCACAGCACAGTCTCCTCTCAAGACCCTGCTGACCATATTATTTTTGTAAGCTGGCTGTTGTGCTAAATATTAGCACAAAGCAATGTTTTATTTATTTATTTATATCCCACCTTTATTATTTTTTATAATAAAGACACTGAACTTCCTTCCTCTCTGTTTTCCCCACAAAAACTACTCTTGAGTTGGATTGGACTGAGAGAGGGTGACTAGCCCAAAGTCACTCAGCAGACTTCCATGCCTAAGGCAGGACTAGAACTCACAGTCCCCTGGTTTTTAGCCTGGTGCCTAAGTAAGGTTATAGTGTCTATTTTTATCTATTTATAGTATCTAGTATTTATCTATTTTTATGATAGATAAAAATATATGTTTTGAAATCACAGTATGTATATGATAGTGAGTTGTATAACTGTTGGAACCAGAAAAAACAGTGTGTGAACTAGAAGTCCATTTATATTTTGGGCCATTTATATTTTGTATAATGTAACATGCTTCCGACTTTAGAAGAAACTTTAGGATGTTTATTTGTTTGTTTAATGGCAGTAGATGGCAACATTTTTCCTGTTTTCCCATAACATGAAAACCCTGTCTATAAAATGTAATAAAGTTTGTCCACAGAAAAATCCATCTACACTCCATTCCTCTAACAACTCATAGCTTATTAAGTATGTCTGTATATATGTGTTTGTATGTGTCAATCAAATTTTTGTGGCCACCCATCTTACACAAAACGAGAGGACTATTTAGGCTCCCTCTTTCCAGGGGATCCCCAAATGTATTAAAACAACTGTGTTTTAAAGGATTTGCAAAAGCCACAAAGTTTGAAGTTGTCAAGATTGCTTGTTTTAGTAAACCTATATTCTGTATTTTAAAAGGTACATTCCTCTCATATGCTTATGACATAGTATGGTATAATTTGTCTTGACTATAAGTTGCAGTGTTGTTTTTTTTAATATGGCTAATCTGCCAAGAATGCTGAAGGTAGGACATAACCTGGCTTCCTTGGGTGGGGAGGTAGCCTAAAGCAGCTTTCCCTGACCTGATATAATTATGCACTACTGTTTTCATCATCCTTAGTTAGCTTGGTCAGTAATCCAATACATCTGAGGAAGCTGGTTCATAGTGTTCCTTAAAAACTGTTATCGGTATCCATTTTTCTTTTAATTTGTAAAAAAAGAAATTTGATTTTAGATACCATCATGTCAAAAACAAAAATCTGAACATACGCAACAAGATTTCTTACTGAATGATTAGCTTTTCATTGCAACTGCACAGAAGCATAATATCATCAAAATAAATGCTAAGTGGATAACTGAATGTCTGGTTTCACTCCTTTCATTTTTTGTTTTTTTCCTCTCCTTTCTATGCTATACAATTTTCTTTTGGGAGAAAAAAGACATAATTCAGTGCTCTGCTAACACTCCAGAATCTCTTTTTTTCAGAACACTACAATGCATTACATAGAGGGAACTCAGAAATAGTCTGGAAGTTATTCCTTGGTTGAGCAGAGCTGGAACTGAACAAAAAGAGGTCATCCTGTCTGAATCCCCTCACCCTCCAAGGAATGGTAGGAATTTCTCCATACTCTGTACGCTGGGGGAGTAATGCCCAGAGTGCATGGCTGACTGTTTTCACATCTAAAGCCTGTGCAAGGCCCCAGCTTAATGCCTGTCAAATTACAGGGGTATTAACCCTAGATCTCTCAGAGTGAATGGAAATCTTGAATGCAGGGAGCCCATGGAGGGGGCAATGGTCCTACCTTTTATTTTACGAACCATCTTCCTTTGAAGTGAATTGAAACTGAGCATTAATCTTATTTCCTCAGTAGGACTGATAGAGGTCCTTGAGGATCTTTCTACTTCCATTTAATATACCTTCTTGATTATTTATTTCTTGAGCTGGTTTGCTGATTAATACATCAAACCTAGATACCATACCATTTATTTTGCCAAATATGTTATTTTTTGTTTCCTTCTCCATAATTTCTCTTTGTACAGATGTAAAGGAATGGGCATGTCCACTTAAAAAGTTTCTATCAGTATAGTAGTTTGATCCATGACAGCCCAGCAATCCAATCTTGAAATTTTTATTTGCTAATAACTTGCTAGACTTTAATAATTCTGGAAATAGTTATAATAAAGTTTTGAAAAGTCAGGTCTTTTTCTTTCCTTAACTTTTAGCTGATTTAATATATTGAGTCATTTAAGGCAACATCAACTAGTACAGATAGTTCTTGATTTAGTACCACAATTGAGCTCAAAATTTCTGTTGCTAAGTGTGACATTTGTTGAGTGAATTTCACACCATTTTATCATATTTTTTGCCACAATTGTTAAGTGAATCACTGCAATTGCTAAGTTAGTAAGACAGTTGTTAAGTGAATCTGGTTTCCCCATTGACTTTGCTTGTCAGAAGGTTGCAAAAGGTGATTACACGATACCAGGACACTGCAACCGTCATAAATGTGAGTCAGTTGCCAAGTGTCTGAATGTTGATAACATGACCATGGGGATGCTGAAATGGTTGTAAATGTGGAAAATGGTCATAAGTCATTTTTTTCAGTGCCATTTTAACTTTGAAAGTTCAATAAATAAATCGTTGTAAGTCAAGGACTATCTGTATTGTTCTGAATGGAAGGTCATACTAGGTACATATGAAAAGGTAATTTCTCTTGATTTGTAATAAAAGCCTGAGAATGCTCTAATTCTTCTTTGGTGGACCTGTGACAAAGCAAAGAAATACTGAAATACAGAAGGTTTTAAAGTGAATATTAAAAGAAAATGTTTTCTTTTGAATGCCAACATGTTTGTTGTTGTAATTACAAAAATAAATCAAGCAATTTTTAAAAAATGTCTGTGATGGAAAATGCACCCTAAAATCAGCAACCCGTAAGATCCAGACAACCCAAGAGCAATAGCTTTAGTGTTAAATCAATCTTACATAGAATGTTGATCAAGCACAGCTTGAGTGCATGTATACATTAGTAAAATACCTCAGGAAAGAAATACTTTATAGTTGATAAGGATACAAGAGAGACAATAGTATTCTCTTTAGTGTATAGATTTCTTCAAAGGCAATGCAGTTGTAATGAAGGAAACCTTCAGGAAGATAAGCCACTTTCTGGATTAATTTTGGCCATGCCTGTGAAAACTGTCTGAACAATATATTCATCAATGTCAGAACTCATTCTACTAGGTGGTGTTAAACTATTGAGGAGTGGGGTTAGCTTAAGTGGACAGCAAGAGTCTTGTTAAAATCTGGCTTTAGCTTTGAAGAGCTTTGCTCTGACAGCTTCCCTTTCATGTCCTCTTCCAAAGCTCAAACCTCTCAGTCTATAAATCTTTAGGCTCTCAAACCAAAGGACCTCCATTGCACATATAAACATACTTGGATTTACCATAGCTATTCTCTCTTATTAGCAGAGTAGCAACATTTAAGAGTTACAACTGGCTAAATATATGTTCCTGTCTGAATTTGGTGTAATGTATTTCCTCAGGTTGCTCAAAAGGAAATGTAATTCCTCTGTAGAGCTTGAAGGTGCAATAAAGAAAGACAACCTGGGAGAATTGTGAGTAGAAAAGTTTAGATATTGGTTTTAATGGACTCATTTGACCTTATTAATGAAATTAATTTAATCCTCCCTCTAATAATCTTGTTTGCAAATATTTCATCTTGAGTTTTCAAGTATGGGACTATAATATACATTAGATGCTTTGTTTATATCCAGGTTTCTCTCCTATGCCTCTACTTCTCTGTTTGGGTTGTTCTGTGCCTTTGAGGAAATTTTTGATTTCTGGTAACTGTCTGAGGTATTTTTTTGGGAAGTGGTTTGTCCTTGCCTCTTTCTTAAATCTAAGAGAGGATGTTCTCTCAAGGTCACCGAGCTGGTTTAGTGCCTAAGGCAGGAATAGAACTCCCAGTCTCCCAGTTTCTAGCCTGGTGTCGTAACCACTTTACAAGCTTTCTATACTTCTTCATTTCTCTATTTGACAACGTATTAAACATCCATAGCATTAGAAGAACAAAGTTCTCTCCTAGTGCACTGAATGAAAAAAGAGCCTGTGTACTACTTATTTATTCTATTTTTATATTTTAAGTCTCCCATTAAATAGTTTCTTTTTTCCTTCTACTCTTACAAAAAGCCTGAGAGATGGGTGGAGAAATAGAAAGAATGGGTGTGATTTACAGTAAGTATGGACTTCAATCTACCTATTCTCAATATGGCCCAGTGTTCTGTCTTGTGTGGTAGAATCCAGCAGTTAGGAGAAAAGTTGATGAAATTCTTAATGGAGAGATTGTTTTCTATATTCATAATTTTCTGTGCAACAGAATATTGCTTTTCTTTTAGGCATCTGCAGAGAAATAAACATTGCTAGATAAGATTAACATTTTTGAGATTACTTCCTCTGTAATATTGAAATTTTGTGGTGGCTACTTCTATGCAGCAATAGAAGTATCCTATATAGAACATAAGTTATTGTCTTAATACTGTATAACTGTTTTAAGAAAACTAGCAAGAACAGGAAGAAATGGCGTTAAGAATCAAAATAAAACCTGTTGCCTTAAGAATTTTGTATTTTCCTCTTGCTAGTTCTTCATTTTCATTTTTTGTCAGTCTAAACTAGCTTTCACTGACTGAAATGCTAGGAGTTGCAAGCCAGCACATGTAGAGAGTGCCAAGTTAGAGAAGGCTAGCTAAAGTGATATTCTGAAAACCATATGAATTGAATGCTAAGAATGTATATAATTTAATTGTTTGTTGTTCTTTTCCAATCTTCAGAAGATTTGTTGCCTGGGTTGGAGGGCAGGAAAGCCTTTATTCACACAGTATGTCATTAAATTATGTGATTATAGCATTCATCATATAAGCACCTACCCACTGAGATGATGCAGGGTCCTGGGTTACAAACACACAAAGACTTTGCTCCTGCAGGCAATTGTGCGGTAAATAAAGGTTATAAGGTGATATAAATCTGGAGTGACAGCTTAGCTGTGACAAGAGATAGAGACAGGCTTAAGAACTTGATCATGTACTGCCTGCCTTGCTGCCCTTCCTAAGGTACTGAATTTTGCTACTGAATCTTTATCAGAATTTATCTAACTACTAACATCATGAGATTTTAGCTTCCAGATTTTGAATTCATTGCCTTCAAAGCAACCTTAGATGTGTCCAAAATAATCTTCAGACCAAACTACACAGATAGATACATACTAGATCTTATTTTCGCTTTAGAACGGTTGATGTGTGATTCAAAGATGGAATGTGATTGTGAATCCCTTGCTGTGGTCCAATTAATTTTTGGACCAAATGAGATTGTGAGCCACAGCTTTGGAGCTAATTAAGATGATCTGCACCAGATGCTTTATGAATTCTGACAGATTATAGCAGCACTTGTGGATTCTTCAAGCAACCTGTTTGAGTCAAGCTGTTAAACTAAGTAGATCAGGGCTCTCAACTCCCGGCCCACAGGCCAGATGCATCATGTGCTGCCCACGCCTGGTTTAGTGAAGGGGAAAAAAGTCCCAATATGTCACATGAAGATGCCGTGGCAACGTGAGTTTGACACCAATGAAGTAGACTACCCATAGATGTGTGACAAATGCTAAAATTGGGATAAGTAATTTAATCAGACCCTAACCCTAAAGACATTTCAGCTGTAGCCATTTTCACTGGATGAAAGTTAAGCATAGTGGGAAAGATAAAGAGTCAAGCTAAACTGCTGGACACAATCAAGTAATTGTCTTAGCAAAAAATAAGTAAATGCTTTCTTCACAATGTTTTTCTGGCTTCTAGTACATCCAAAAGTTCTCTGGTAGTCTCCTACTCAAGAACCAAATTCAGTGATACATTTCTAAAATAGGGTTGCAGTAAAACAGCACAAAGAGATTTTCTCTTTGTAATTAATACATTGTTGTTGTAGTTGTAACAATCATTGTATGCTACTATAATTACTGGAGCAGCCAATATGGTGCCATAATAAATTGAGTTTGGATTAGGGAAATTGTATGTTTTGGTCATGGAGCAAATAGTAACTTTAGAAAGATAATTTTCATCAGAAACTTGAACTGATTTTTCCCCCCAGCCCTGCAGAGATCTGACTCCCTTCCATGACAGTACATAATACGCAAAGCAAAAGGAATGTGTTGTAGAAAAAAGTTCTGTATTGTATCTAGTAAATCCTTTTCTGAGCTTTCACTGGTATGCAGCAAATATTTTAGGAATATTTGTTTGGAAATGTATTACTGTCCCTCTATAAATATTGAAAAATGTTAATGTTTGTCAGAAATTACTTTAAAAATCTTTGCATGACTAATAACTGATGTTAAATATGTGTATTTCAGGTTGTATTAGTTTAATCTAAATTAAGCCCACACATAGATTGAGTTAGTGTTTTAGCAACAGAGCTCACAATCGTAGTCAGAATTATACTGCAAAAATACTTTGTATCTTGCGGCAGTCATCAACCAAAAGTAATGAATAATATACTAAAGTTAAAATTTCACTATTTTCATAGGCATTGTGGACAAAAATCTCAAATATTATATTATTTCTATTTTTAGTAATTCTGTTTCAGTCTTATGCTCAAAGTAAGAATTGGAAAATATTAACATTTATATTGATGTATTTCGTTTACAATTTTGACATAACTTGAGTAAATAATCACTCTGAGCAATAGTTCTTAACTGTAGAAATGTGGGAAATTCATATTTTCTTCTGCAAGAGTCATGAGCCATTTTGAGTTCTAGTTTAAATCATGGAAATAAATATTGCTGAAATATGGAATATTCCATTCCTTTAACTCCTTCCAGGGTTCCTTGGCTAGAAAGTAAAAAAAAAGCACTCATATCATACAACTGTCATCAAAATACCCCCAATTCCATTACTGCATGCAAGCAATTGTCTGGGAATAAGCTCTTGATTTGTTTTTAATTCTGTTTGTTTGGTTTTTGGTTCCATAGAGTGATGTCCAACCTAAGGAGAAGGTAATTTAAGTTTTCCAGTGTTATTTCATAAGCTCTGAAGCATATGAAGCATATGCTTGAGAGCCTTTTCAAGATCCCAGGTCTTCACTGTTTTGGCATTAAATCCAGCCTAGGATTGTTTGAAAATCATTATTTTTCAACTACTGGTGGGAATTGTGTGATCAGCGGGAATGTTGCAATAAAGCTAGGAGCTGAGCAAGGATCTAGCCAATGTTAAATTTAGTGAAATTAATAAAAGATACCCAATTATAAGGTTTGCTATTTAGGCTATGGACATTTAACAAGTTTAGCTCTCTAAAATATAAACTTATTTGGGAAATGTTGTATTTCTTTTGAAGGTGGTATTGTGCAGGCAAATGCCAAACCATGGTTATCATGGACAGATCACAATAAACACAAAAAGCAAAAGAATTATTGGAAGACAACTTTATATTCCAGTTACCACCAATCCAATACAGAAACTAGACAACCGGATAAAGACAACTCTTAGCAACCTTATCAAGAAAGGACAAACCACAAAAGAAGAACAGTGGTGGATGAAAAGCAGTGGACCTGTCACCACATGCTTCTATGGACATCACAAAATACACAAGCCAGACATACCTTTCTGTCCTATTGTATCTTTACTAGGGATCCCAAAAAAACTGAGCAAAAAGCTTGGACATCTTATAGAGGGAGGAAATATATCAACTCTCCACTACAGTGCGTCCCCAAAAAATCAAAGATAATAAAAGAAGGTGAGATCATGGTTTTGATATCACAGAACTCTTTATCTCTATGGACCCAGAATTAGTGAAAGAATCCATGGCAGCATTATTACACAACATACCTGACCTGACCAAATAAAATACTGAAATACTCAGAATCATGGATCTCATCAAACTTTGCCTAAACTTTTCAGCATGATGGATAAATGTATCAGCAAATCAGAGGAATACCCATGGAATCATCACTCTTAGGATTCATAGCAGAAGCCACAATGCAGTGTCTAGAATGTATAGCACCCTCATGCGTATGACCCAAAGTTCTTATCTTGTCATGAAAAGAAAGAAATAACTGAAGAAGACACAAAATATCTTCTAAGAAATAAAATTCAGAAGACAAGAAGAAAACAACACACTTCCTGGATATCTTCAGCAGCAGAGGCAATGATGGCAAATTAGAAACACTATCATAAAACCACTCACACTAACCAAATACTCCACTACCAAAGTAACAACGAAATCTCTCACAAAAGAAACTGTGTAAGAACACTGTTTAGACTATCATGAACATGTTGCAGCAACCCTGAACATCAAAAACAGGAAATAGAGTCTGGGGAACACTCTGACAAGTGCTCTGCATCGGAGGCAGAGATGGGGCCAGGGCCGTCTGACAGTTATCAGCTGCCTTCGGAGTCGGAGATCAGTCGGGCAGAAGAACAGCTGGAGCCCGTTCCCAGTGTGTGCATGCGCAGAGCTGCCAGGAGAAGGGAACAGTTAAGGAACAAGGGTTGACTCAGGAGTAAAGGCTCAGGTGGATGGTGAATGGTCCTTCCCATAGGGAATAAAGAGGAGCGAAAGGGGAGTGGTATTAGATTTAAAGTATATAGTAAGATAGCTGCCAAAGTGAGAAGTGCTCAAGTTAATCTGCTAAAGAAAGACTAGATAATTGTATTCATCTCTTAGCAATTTGGTATTTATCCTGCATATTTCAAATATTGGAGAAAATGCTGATTAAAATTGTTCAGAGTAACCTGACACTAATATTACATTTAAATCTATCATATAATGAAGGCTCAATCTTTCTCAGGTCATATTTTGGCCAGAAGTGGATTAAAAATCATGGCGAGTGTGATTAAAATGCATATACTATTAGAACAAACATTGAAAATTGCAAAATAGAAGTAATCTTACCATGGCATTTGCTGCTTTTATAGTTAATTAAATATAATTTTTGGGTAGTGAAATTACAGGTTTACACATAGTCCTATGATTTTATTTTAAAGATTTTGGTTATTTCCTAGAGACAGTCTCATAAGATTTCAGCTTTCCTTTATAAAGCTTAAATACAGCCTTTACTAAATCTCATGATGTTTATGATCCTACATTTTCCAATCTTCAGTTACAGCTAGAGAGAACCTCTTAAGCCTCAGCAGCTATAAAGCAAATAGCTGTAATTAATAGTAACAACTATGTTTATAAACCAGTCCATGGGGGAGGGCACTACTTTTTTTTTCTTTTGAACTTGGAGTCAGCAATTCTATACTCAATACTAATCAGAATTCTCTCCTATATAGGCAACAAGCTTAGATTCTTAACTAATCAAGTTGGCTATTTTCAGTCACTATTTACAATTTCTGATCACAAATGATTCATATTTGTATGAACTATTTTTGAAAAATATTATCCTCTAGACAAACAACCCCCAAAAAACCTGGATCTTTTCAATTCCTTTTGAGATGTGCAGTCAGCTTTCCATTTCACTTGATGCAAAACAGAGATCAAGCACAGATTTTTTCTTTAGAGTTTTGGCAATTATATTAAATTATTAGCCATCTAAGTATCAGCAACTCTGGGTTGAAATTGGCATGCCAAAAAAAGCATGTTCAGTGTAGAATTATAAAAACAAAGGGTGGTGATCTTATCTTCTTTTATGACCAAGCCATGAAATAATTTAACAACAACTGTGATGCAACAACCTACATTAGCCTATATTGGCTAATATAATGGTTTACATTAACTCTGTAACAGAGAAAGAAACAGCCACAGCCTTTTAAACTCAAGTATGGGACAGACTTATGATGAAGGGGCTGTTTGGTTAACTGTGGCCTCAACTTCCATGGTCCAGTTTAAAAGATCACACATAGCAGGATCAAAGATATTTTTCACTTAAAATTTTATACAGTTGTTCCCAATTCAAGATCAGCATAATTCAGTATAAGACAAGTTCATAGCACCACCAGAAATGTTGTTTATATGATGATCCAGTTTATTTCTGATGTCAGCTGCAATCTAATTTCAATGTTAAGAATATAGTCCATCCATTATATAGTCTAAAATATGCAACCACTTTTGTGTGTAAGGGTTACCTTTGTCCTTTTGGTGGCATACTGTGAGCTGCATTCCCTAAAGTAGGAAGGGCCAAAAGAAAAACTAAATTTGATTTAAATAAATTGTGCATAAATACAGTTAATATGACTTTGCAGAAGAAAATCTTGAGTGAGTGTATCTCTTGCTGTTCTGACTGGGATTAATAATATGGTACTGGAGAAATTATCATTTGCACACGCTACCGATTTATAATTTATTAATTTGAAATGCATTACTTTATATGCACACTGAAAAGCAGTTTGGTGTGATGAAGGTTGAAAATCAAGAGTCCTACCTTAAGCATAAAGCCAGCTGAGTGACCTTGGCCAATCATTTTCTCTCAGCCCTAAGAAGGAGACAATGGCAAACCACTTCTGAAACAGCTTGCCAAAAAACCTCCATGAATCAGACATGGTTGAAAGAAAGAAAAATATATTGTACATAATCTTGTTGATCACATATCATGTTTTGGATTATTTTACCAAAAGATACAAGAACCACATTGTAAAATTTCAGCAGTATGCATTTTTATATAAACACTTCAGCTGCAGGCAACTTTAAAATCAGAAAAAGAAGGAAGCAACTCTTTTGATTTCTAGATGTAATATCTGTATCTCTAATGGTATGTGTGTGTTATTTCTAATTTTGTCTTTTGGAATGTTTATCTTCCAATTTTGGTCAAAGACTATACTCTTGTAGCTACATAACTATGGATCTCAGTTCACTGCTCATAAAGCATTTACCTTGTAAATATTACACTCGGAAGACTTGATCAGCTTATTAATTTTCTTTTGATAACTAGAGTTACTACAATTGGGGTTTGTGGGTTGTGATGTTTGATATTTATCAAACCATAACATCCAGGATACATAGGAGGGAAAGACACAGAAAATAAAATTTCACAGAACTAATATATTCTGTTCCACAAGTACTATCTTTTTCTCTGACTGTCCTAGGAGATAAAGGCAGAAATAGGGAAAGTCGTCTGCACTGCAATTCTTTGCTAACACATGGCTCATTCTGCTATTATTTCCACACCATGAGCCTTAGACACTCAGATTAGCACTATCCTGCCCTGAAAATGCCAATGTTTCCATGTGATCCCTTGACCCTGTTCTTTAATTTGTGGTGTAGAATTTAACATCTTGTTAACTTCCTGTTAAAAGTAGTTTTTCCTGTTTGAAATAACAGAGATATTCATAACAGTTAGGGGAACAAAACCTAACACTCCTTTTTCAGACACCTGATCCAGATTTGCTTCTGGATGTTATCCCAGATACGTTAATGTTCAGAGGTATAGTCATGCCTTGTTCCTTCATTACTGCCTGGCATTTATCGCTGTCATTTATGTTATGGACTTACCAGATCTCTTCCCTGCTTCCTTCTTCCTCCATGTTCCCGTTTTTTAAAACCACACTTGAGCATAATGTGATAGTAACTGATACAATCTTATCTTCATGTTGCATTTGTTAGCTAAGTCCTGTATCAGTTGTTAGAATACAGGGAGTCCTTGATCTATGACCAGAATTGAGCCCACAATTTCTGTTGCTAAGCAAGACAGTTGTTAAGTGACTTTGGCCCTATTTTATGACCTTTCTTGCCACAGTTGTTAACTGAATCACTCCTGTTGTTAGTAACATGGTTGTTATGTAACTTTGGCTTCTCCATTAACTTTGCTTATCAGAAAATTGCAAAAGATCACATGACCCCTGGGCACTGCAACCATCATAAATACATGCTGGTTGCTAAGCGTCCATATTTTGTTCATATATCCAATGGTTGTAACTTTGAAAAATGCTCGTAATGTTTTATCTTTGAATGGTCACTAAATGAATGATTGTAAGTTTGAAGACTACTTGTATATAGCTTGATAAGACTTATCAGGCGGGCATCTGTATCTGAGCTGCAAAAATCCAGACAAACAACAGATGGTACAACATTTTTAGTTTTCCTTCTGCCATTTTATTGTTGTTGGTTTTATGAAATCCAGATTTTGTCTCCCTACCAATTGCCCCTCCCAGCCCACTGCTATTTTTCTTCAGTCCCCAGCACCACTCATTTACCCATCAGCAAAGCACAGTGTCTCGCAGCAACATACCTCAGAGAGAGGGAAATGTCAAATGCATAAGGATTTGTTAAATATAGCAGCTGTTCTTTTAGCAAAGTAGTGACTTTC
Organism: Naja naja; assembly: GCA_009733165.1. Taxonomy (NCBI): domain Eukaryota; kingdom Metazoa; phylum Chordata; class Lepidosauria; order Squamata; family Elapidae; genus Naja; species Naja naja. Next base: position 54,375,859 of record CM019150.1, on the reverse strand, counting down.
AGTTTCCCAGGGTCTTTTGGCTCCACATACAGCCCCCCCTCTAGCCCCTAAAAATAACATGAGGAAGAGGGAAAGGTAACAGAGGGCAGATTTATGTGGAGCTAGAATTATGCTGAGGTCAGGCTGAAATGTGGAAAGAAGAATTGGGGTCAGGGTACATGAAACACCTTTTCCGCTAGCAAGAACTACAGTATCACCAAAGTTATATATGTTAGTGTCTGATTAAAACAGAAAGGTCAGCCTGGAAAGGGTCTATTGGCATACCTGCTAATGCAATTCAGCACTAACCTCAAACAGAGCCAGCAGTGAATCAACAATAGCAATTTTATAGAAATAAAGATAATTTCAGGCAATCAAATGAATGAATGGCATTTTTGGCCAATAAAAGGAGGGGTGAATATCACTCCTTTTTCCTCAGTTTCAGGAAAATGGCCTATATCTATTGGTATAGCTCTGATTATTTCATATGATTTTTAATAAACTCTGGTTTTCATGCAGTATTGTTTCTCAAAATGATATAAATTATTTCAAAATAGGCCATAGCTTAGCACAATCTTTGTTACTTTGCCTTCTTAGATTTACTGAGAACTAGGTTGGCACTTGAGGCTAGGTCTATTATTTGGTACTGAAAAGTTTTAAGGCTAAGGAAGCTGTCTATGAAGCTGTGCTATACTACTGCTTTCAAGAAGTTTGATGACTAATTCAAGACTTGCATTTTTAATTAACTTTTACTAACTTGCTATCTGCAAAATATTATGGATAATTTCCATTAGTAATATAGTTGTGTAATTATTATAATGTAATAATACTAAAATATACATATACACATATATTTAATTTCTTGAAGTAATACAAGATGCACATAAATGTATAACCTATGTGCATTACTATTTCTTGTAAGAAAACTGCTCCAGAGAGTTAAAATCAGGCAAATTATAATCAGAGAGTTATAATCATTTATCAAGATTCTTCTGCTTTCTGTTCAGCTTAAGAGCATTCACTTCAGATAAGGGTGGACTCAGAATATCTATCCTTTTCAGAATCAATATTGCTTGAATATAATGGAATGGGGAAGACAATTTATTCATACTTATGGAATCACTAGCAGGGGTCATGTTACCTAGCTTGAGTAATGAAAGGTCTGCAAGAAAACAGTCAAGCTCAGAAAACACAAAGAACTCCTCATTATGGAATCAAGTATTCTGAGTTTGGGAATAGATTTCTAATATATGAAATCTAATTAGCACTGGAGCATTTTTTCTTTGAAATTCTGGATATATACTTGGTAAATGTATTTTACATTTGTTATTTATGTTGTAGAATACCTGGACAATAGGGCTTGAGTCTGACTTTTGCTTCCAGCCCATTGTGTCTTCACATCCTGGCCTCATTTCCTTCTTTGCACTATAAACTAAATACAGGAGTGCTACTTCCACCATTACCTTCCAATGGGCAGTCACCTAAAGTCTTCTTCCTGCCATCAATAGGCATTGGGGATATGTTTCTCATATCTTGTCCTGCCTTTTGTGATTAAAAAAGATGACCACTGGTCTCAAACAAATAGCAATTTATTTGACAGAATTTCAAAAGAGATCAGAGTAATAGAATAATAGAATAATGCTGTAGGAGTGTAACTGATTACATCTTATAATGTATAAATACTAATAATCTCATGCTCAAAATGAAAAATAGTTGAAGGCTGAAATTACAGAGTTTGTTAGCACAAATGAAAAAATAACAATAAAAATATACTTGATTCAGCACCACACAGAATAAAATATGAACTCAAATTTAACAATTTAATTCAAATCCTGGCTAGATCATCTATAAAAATAGAGAAATAGCTATTTTTTTCTTTAAAGCAAAAAGAAGCCCCAAAAACAAATAAACAAACTGAATCAAGATTTATACCTTTCCAACATCTTTTTTTCATATGTTCTACAGAGGAAGAAATGGTGGGTATCTGTTTTTGTATCTGTCATTAAGGACATCTCTCCTTGAGAGATGCATTCAGACATTTGGGCATCTGTGATGGTCTGAGACTATGGATTGTCAAGAAGAGCACGTTCATACTGTAACATTGTGCAATTTATATTTTTTGACATATGGTTCAACATAGTTAAAAATCTTTTCCCTTAAAATAGGTTTCCAGATTTAAAATATTAAAAAAAGACTGTTTAGCTTTCTTCAGTTTGTAAAACATGGACAGAATTCTATGCTTCCTTAAGTTACAGCAGCAATAGCAGCTAGTCAACATCAGTTACAGTGAAGTCATGTTTATATCAAGGAAGCATGCATATTTTGATCCAAAAGCATAAGGCAATGGTTTCTGAGAAAATGTTCTGCTTTCTGACAAACTGGAGTGTTTATGTAGATCTACCCTGTCTGACTGGCCCTCTCCTTCCCTGAAAGGTGCTGACTGCGTAGGAAGAAATAAGATTATCATTGCTACTATCATCCACTATTCAAGAGTTTTGGCTAGTCTATAGCATGAATTGCCACTATTTTAAAGCACCAACCTCTTGTGTTCTTGGTGACACATAGGAAGGAGGATTAAGAATAAGAACAGCAACCATTGTCAGAACACAAACAAATATGCAGTGCCAATATGTTTTTTTAATAGAAAATACCAACAGACATTTTGGTGGCTACAACATAATCTCTGTAAAGGAAACCAGCCTACAGACTAGAAATGGACTATGGCATCCTAAGAGAAAGAAACCATATGGAGAAAGTTGCTGTAAGAGAGTGTCATAATTGAGGTTTTTAACTGAAGGTCGAATGAGGAAATCCCGCAAGAATCTTCGCATTGTTGAAAACGGTTTTGGATAAATGTTGTTTAGTCATGAACACATATTCTGACTCTCATTGTTTTATCTTAGTATCTGCTTCCATTTGATAGAATAGATGACAGAAACCCTGAAAGAGATGGTTGGTGAATTTCTTTTCATGTTAAAAATAAGTATAATCAAAGTTGAGGCACGTATATACATATAAAACTACCTCTGACTATTTTTTAGAACTCTTACTGTTTTGAATTACTGACAATATAAGTAAAAGACTGTTCATTGAAACAAAATGTGATTCTATGTGAAGTTGCTGAGTTTAGGGATCTAAACTACATATTCTCTATAGACTATATATTCATTTCACATGATGCAGTGGACATGCTAGGTTAACGTTTAATATTGATAATGCCCTGTGTGATGAACAAGAATGCTATATCATAAAAAATATCCTGACAGTCATGCATTCTTTATGCAGTTTATTTATAGAACAAACAGCAATGTAGAAAAATCAAAACTGTTTCCTTTATAGACATTCTGATATGTTCATATACTTGTTGTCCATCAACAACTCTAACCTTAAAAGTATTTTGATAAATCATAATGAGATGCTTATACTTGCCCATTAGTAGAAGCCCTGTGAAGTAGGAAGACTACAGTGTATCATCTTGTGAATCTTGGAGAGACACTTAAGTTATGGAGTATGGCTGTGCTTAAATTTCAGGGATTGCAGTGGTTTCCAGCTCATGCAATAGTTGCTCAATTGTTGCTGGGATCCAAACATCTTTTTCACAGCAGCCCATCTGTTGTGAGAAATGTCACTTAATTTTTCCCAGCATTTAAACCACACAATGATGTTTCTGGGAAATTTTTCTTGGAAGAATTGGGTGGTCAAAGTAGTAGCTGCAAATACAGAAAAGTTTTCCAGGAGAAGAAGGGGGAACTATTTTAAGATAATGCACATTGAGGAAGTCAGACTACAGAAATCCATGCTGCTGTATATTCTTTATCCCAGGAGTCGTGAATTATTTCTTAGTTTACAGTATTAGGATATGCATAATAGCTCCTGAACAAAGATTAAGTAAATGTATGGATTAATCTTTCCAAATAGTAAGTAAAAGGTTTTTTTGTAGTGCTATTCAGACAAATACCTTTCTAATAAAATAGTGTAGTATCTTCTCCTTACAACTGGCAGGAAACCATGACAGGAAATGAGCTAGACTTTCTCAAATTATAGGATAGATTCAAATTGTTGCTTTAAAATGTTTTGAAGTTATTAATATCAAACCAGCCCGCCCAACCCAAAATCAATACTTATTTATTTATCTAATATATTTAAACCTTCTAACAGTTGAAAGTCTTAATAGTTTATAATAAACACACAAAAAGGATAAAAGTAATAATACAATTTGAGTTAAAACATGTCCAATAAAATCAAACTAAATGCAAAATTAAACTTCAAATTAGAAAGCTTCCCCTGGTACCAACATGATGCCAACTGAACCTCTCTGGAAAGGGCATTCAACAAATGGGATGCCTCCACAGAAAAGGCTGCAGAGAGCCATCTAATACCCTTTGGAAGGGACATCTGGAGAAGACCTCAGAAGATCTTCAGGTGTGGATAGTAAAATACAGGAGAAAGTGCTCTTTTAGGTAAAAACATTGTATTTAAATAATTCTGGATTTAATGGATACAGAGGATTTCTTCCTTTCTATTCCCATTCTTAGTTTGCCACATGTACTGCTTTATATACCTCAAAATGTAAAACATAACTCTATCATTCTAGTGTCAGACACTGTTCATCTGTTCAGACTTAATACCTAGACATCCCAAATCCCAAAATGTTGCTGCTAGACGAATAGATCATTTTATTTATTGATGTTAACTATATGTGCCACTCTTTATTAAAGGTAACTGAAGGATAACAGGATGATTCCCAACCCTTTAGTAAAATTCCAGTGACATTCTTAAATGTGAAGCTAAAAAGATACTATCAGATGATAAGTAAAAGAACCCTGAGGAAATAAAACCTGGTGCTTATAAAACAATAAAGCAAGCTTTCATTAGGAATGGGATTCCTCAGCCAAGGCACCAGAGCCAAAAGGCCTTAAGCAAGGATCCCTAACATTATGTTGCATGCCTCCTCTGTTCTATACCCCGCAGCACAGTTAAATAACCCACTGAGTTGGGACAGGTTACTGACAACTAATTTTAGAATGCAGATAGAAATATTAGCATTGCATTTGGAAGGTTCCATATTGTTACAAATAATAAAGATGTCTAATCCTTAGGTTTGTTTGACTTTGATTCTCAAACATTTATCTATCGGCCTCCAGTAATAATACAAGTCTCTGCATATATTAATGTTAGTATTAGAACAATATGCAATTGAGGTGATCCAGTAAAGTTGAAAGCAATTGATCTGTATACATTTACATTATATAAATATGTATCTCAGGACATAATCTCCTACTCTTCTAGGGATATTCTTACTCTATTCCTAAAAACTGTTTTGTTTTTCTGCTACTATTTCTGTCTCCATCTTATCTTTGTTTTTCCACATCTCTCAGGTCTTAGAACACCCATTCTTCCTGCTATTGATTTTTCCTGCCTTGCTACTGATTCTAAAGAACTAAAGTCAGCCGGGAGTTTAAAGCTGCATCTTGAGTTAATCAGCACATGATTTTCAACTTGCTGAGGTCAAGATTCTAATTTCATGTGGATTATAGTGGCAACAAAATCTATATAATTGATCTGCAGTTTGGTTGCTTTGTCTTATAGGTTCCTGCAGCACATCCTTTTGCTATCTGATTAAACAGCTGATCCTATTTAATTAAGCAGCAGGACATCAGTTCTGATAACTGTGAAACAACCCACCAAAGCTATTATAAGCCTCTTTGTTATACTGTGTTGAATAAGAACATGACACCTTTAAGTACTGTATGGACTTTCAAATTTCCCTGAAATATGGCTTTGTAGACTCCTTGTCTCAATTTTATATATTGTGTTGTGTGTTGATTTGTTGCAATTTGTACTAAAACTACAATATCCCGATCTTCCATATTGAATAGAATAGAATTCTTTATTGGCCTAGTGTGATTAGACACACAAAGAATTTGTCTTCAGTGCATAAGCTCTCAGTGTACATAAAAGATATGATGAATATGATCATAATCATAAATGCATTCATCATGAATCATAAGATACAACACTTAGTGATAATCATAGGACACTAAAGCAATAAAAAATACAGTACAATAAAAAAGCTTAAATAGCAAAAGGAGGGACATTTAAACAGTATATTGAACAGTTAAAGTATATTGAAAGGCAGAACAATGGCTACTTCATAAATCAGATATGGTGTAAAGAGGAAGACTTTTACCATTTTGCAAAAAGCCAACAATTGGGGAAGAACACATCTCAGAACTTAGTATGTGGGCAAGTCTTAAAAAATCTTTTAGATTTTTTTAGTGTAACAGATTGTCACAAGTAAGCTGCACATGTTGTATCAGATTGTTCATAGGTGCTGGCATTTTTTTTATATATAGCTGGAAGAGCTAAATAGCAAGAAATTTGCTTTTTATAAAGAAATTATAAATTATTGAGGATTATTACTATTCCTTCAACAAGATAAGGGATCATGGGAAAAATGGAATTGGATCTGAGGTAATAATTCAATAGATCACACAATTCAGTGAACAGTGTATCACTGTAGTGATGAACCACTTACAGATCAATGGAGACTTACATGAAAATTGGTGGTATATAAATCTAATGATATTAATAAAGTACCTCCATAAAATACTTATATGTATAAGACTATGGATTCGCTTTTTGCAGAGATAAATTGTTTTGTGGATCATTCTGAAACAGGAGTCTGTTATCTGACATTATGTATTTTGGATTTACCACCTGAATGAAAATTATAGCTTACAGCCTGTTGAAGAGTTATGGAGACATCATAGATTTGCTCTTTTTTTATATCATTAGGGTTTATACATTCAGCTCTCCTTATATATTGCACAAGTTTATTTATCCTTAAGTCATTTTTGGAATTATTTGTTGAATGAAAGGCAACATTAAACTATGAAGTAATACTAGGAGAAAACAATCTAATCAGGTACTATCTCCCCACTAGGCTTTGCAATCTAAAAAGCAAGATGTGGACAGGAGCAGTCTGCTACCTAATACAGTAAATGATAATTTTCTTTCACTCAAGGAATGTAGTCAATCCATGTTATTTTCATATACAGGAAAGATAATTACATAAACTTTTTCTTGGGAATAAAAGTATCACAAGACCCCAAAATAATTAAAAGTTTATTCTGTCATTTATCTTCTTCATACTATAACTTGTATAGCACTTTGATTGAACTTTCTATATCAACCTGTCCCAGCCTGATATCCTCCAGAAATGAATAAATAGGAATTGGAATCTCAAGATACTAGGTGATTCAGTCATACGGTTGTGCATGATACATGGTTAACTTCATTCACTTCTAATTATCCTTTCTTTTAATATGGATGCTATATTTAGTGGTAGTTATAGCAATTAAGCCAAATGTGTCAGTTATTATACAGCATAAATGCAAATTCCAGCTGATTCTACAATTAAATAACCATTTCTATCTTACTCAATAAAATATTAATTTATTAAAGATTAAAATTAGATGTTTGAATACAGTACAAATCTTATGGAGAAAAGGGGCGTTGGTGCTTACCTGATATGCCCATTCTGTGTGAGCTGTGAAGAGCATCCAGGCATGGGAGGTGCTTCTGTCTCTCATTCGATAGGCTGAGCTGATTTCTGAGGACACTCCTCCTCCTTGAGGCTCCTCCTCCATGTCCCAAGTTTTTGGCGAAGTCGAAGTGATGAGTTCATTGTCATTCTCCTTCACCTTGCTCTGCAGAACTGGCCGGAATTGGACCCACACCAGATGGACTCTGGGTGGGGCTGGATGCTCTTCACAGCTCACAGAGAATGGGTGTATCAGGTAAGCACCAATGCCCCTTCTCCAGATGATCTGTTCAGAGCATCCAGGCATGGGACATACCAAAGCTTGGCGTGTCCTATGGGAGGGTCTCCGTCTGGTTTGGAGTTCCCCCTTGTTACGTGTGGACCCATTGCAAAACTCTTCTTCTGAAAGCTGCTTCTGTAGAAGCAAAAACGTCCAGCTTATAGTTCCTTATGAAGGGTGATGGTGAAGCCCACATTGCCGCTCTACAGATTTCTTTGATCGATGCTTGAGTAGCCCAAGCAACCAATGTTGCAGCACTCCTAGCTGAGTGTGCTGTAATGCCAGTAGGTACTGGCAAAGATTGAGTCTCGTAAGTCTTTGCAATCATGGCTCGTAGCCACCTGCCAATTGTCGATGATGGGACTTTTCTTCCTTGAGTAGCAGGTTGAATGGAGACAAAGAGCACCTCCATTTTCCTAAAGGAGGCAGTCCTGTCTATGTAGATTCGGAGGGCACGTCGTACATCTAATAGATGCCATTGTCACTCTAGACTGTGAGATGGTCTAGGACAGAAGTTGGGGAGTATCAACTCCTGTGCTCTGTGAAAGGCCAAATTAATTTCGGGAATGAAAGTTGAATCCAGGGGTGGGATACAACCAGCATTACTACCGGTTCAGTGATTATGTTTTGCACTTGCATGCGTGCTTTGTGTGCATGCATGCCTGACGCGCGCTGTGCGCGCATGTAAATTAAGCTTAGGCTGGGCCTCCTGGACAGCTGAAAAGCGCTGCACACAGGTGTGCAGAGTTCAAAAAGCCTTTTCCCTGCTTTTTCAACCTCAGCTGTGCCACGCAAAGCAGCTGAGGTTGAAAAAAAGGAAATAAATGACAGGTAAGAGCCTGTGCGGGTGCGTAGGCCAAATAGCAGCAAACACAGAACCGGTTCTGTGTCTGCTGCTCTTCAGAGCTACCGGTTCTATAGAGCCGGGCAGAACCAGTAGCATCCCACCCCTGGTTGGATCTAAGTGAAGAACAACTCTTATCAGAATGGAAAGTGCAAAGAGGAGCGAGGCAAAAAGGTCTATGATCGGTTGGCCAAACAGATGTGACATCTGGAACAATCTCAGGCGCAGGCACCACTCGGAGTGGTTGACAGTGGCCCTGCTCAACCAGTCTGCCTGGATGTTGGACTGTCCCGAGATGTGTTCTGCTTTGATGGAGATTAAGTTTCTCTCTGCCCAGTGGCACAGTCTTTCTCTCTCTCTCTCTCTCTCTCTCTCATTAGTGAACTTGAATGCGTGCCCCCGTCTGTTTATGTGGGCCTTTGTGGCCACATTGTTGGTCAGGATGAGGACATCTCCTTGGATCAGCGGTAGAAACGTGCGGAGGCCAGATGGACTGCCCTCAATCCCAGATAGTTTATGCTGCAGGCCTGTTCCATCATGGACCAATGACCCGGAGCTGTAAGGGACTGACAGTGTGCCCCGCATCCAGACTTGCGTCTGTTGTGATAGTCTGTCTGTGAGGGTCCTTGAAAAGACAGCCCTTGTTGATGTTTGCTATGGTCCACCAATGAAGTGATGAAAGTGACCTTTGACCTGGCATTGCTCCTTCCTGACCGTTGATACGGAAGCAGAAACCATTGAAGGGTTCTGGCATGTAGCCACTCTGATGGCCCTTGTGTCTGCTTGGTGGGCCCTGTGAAGTGCTAACTCTGCTCTCTTGTCCTCTGGTTTGAGAGCTTCCTCCACTATTTCCTTATGGAGAAAATATATACTGCCTTTGTTATATTGTGGATAATCATAGACAAAACTATTTCTAATAGTTTTAGTAATAGTAATATCTAAATGGTACCTCTAGAAACTCTAGTTAGCACTTCCCACATTTAACAAGGGCTAGTATATTTCATAGCTCTGATTTGAAGTCGGATTATAAGAATTGGTCATAAGACAAGTAAAAATTTTCACCTGAGTCACAAATTACCAGATTTAAAGTAATCATATTTTGTACACAGTATGTTAAGATTTAGTTCTCTTGAGGCTGAGAAAAAAAGAGGAAGTCCTTGAGTTAAGACTATTTGTTTAATGATGGTTTGAAGTTGTAGTTGCCAAGTGTTTAAAAAAATTTTTAAATTCATATTTATATGCCGCCCTTCTCTGGAGACTCAGGGCGGCTTACAATTTTTGGAGCATAACCCAATGCGCTCAGCAATAGCCTTCATTCTCTTGTATATGCCTGCTTATTACTAGGGCTTCCCCCCCCCCAAGCAGCATTTTTACAAAGTCAGCTTATTGCCCCCAACAATCTTGGGTCCTCAATTTAACTACCCCGAGAGGATGGAAGGCTGAGTCAACCTTGAGCCTGGTGGGATTCGAGCCTGCACTAATTGCAGGCAGCTGGAACTAAGTGCTAGGCATTTAACAGCCTGCACCACCAAGGCTCTTTTGATCAGATGACCATGGAAATGCTGCAATGATTGTAAGTGTGAAAAATGGTCATAAGTCACTTCAGTGTCATTGGAATTCTGAATTGTCTCTAAACAAACTGTATAAAAACTTTTTTTTCCTTAGAAACCCCTTCTTCTCAACCTGGGGACAAAATTATAAGCTTGCCTTGAAATGATCAATTACTAGGGAGAAAAACTAAAACAAAATAATCACCCGCTAAAAGTATCAGTACAACAAATATGGGTGAGAAGAGGCAGCCTTTCTTGTTTCCATTTCTGCTTGCCAATATAAGGAAAGAGAATCAATAACCAAGAGGTGCAGGCTGATATCTATTGAAATCTAATTTCGCCGGATTTTTCTGACATTTCCCCATTTTATTAAAGCTCCTCTTAGCAGCCCAGTCCGAGCTCTGCTGAACGAGGGGCATTCTGTTCATGCTCAGAGACCCTCTCACGCATTCACTAAACCCAGCGCGTGGAAAGACCGAGAACGAGCTAGAATTTTATGTCCTATTTAAACTTCCGAGAGCGCGTTTGGTTTATGATTTATTTGACAACACAGACCGCTCTTCGTAAGGCAGCCAGGGAATAGAACTCCGTCAGGGAGAAGGAAGGTGATAGAAAAGTGGTCCGTGGCTGATACGAGACGAGGTTGGTACAACGCTGTAAAAATCCTCGGTGATTTAGAGAGTTTTCCCCTCCTTTCTTTCTTTCCCCCATCCCCCTCCGCCAACAGTGGGAGAGAGAAAGCCCTTTGATCTGCAATTGCTTCGCTCCTGCGAATGCGTCTCTTCGCCTTCAGACCAAGCACCAAAAAGTTTTTTTTTAAAGTGTTACAGGTCACGGTATCTGCAAGCTGGTTTCTCTCTCCCTCTCTTCCCCCCCTTCATTCTTAATACTCCTTCTGAACACAATCCCCTTTCTCATGCCCCTCCCCTTTCCTCCTCTCCCGGCAAAGGGGCTGTTGGGTCTGAAACTCGCTCGGGAGTTTGCATTGATCCATTGATTGCACATGGTCTCTTGCCTGACCTTCTTGCTCCCAGGGAAGCGGTCTCCATGGCTACTGGCCCTACTCCCCCAGTGGCAGACTGTAAATTCCTGCAGGCAGAGCTGAACAGAGCCCGGACGGGTGGGAGGGAGTGAAGGAGCAGGCGAAGCAAAGGCAAATAGAGAGAAAGAGCAAAGAAAAAGGGCGTTGCTTGGATGGACCTTTACAGGTCTTCAGCATTGGACCACGGCCCTTTAAAAAAAAAAATCTGCCGCTCTAACAAAAACTACAACCGGCTACGTTCCTTCTTGAATAAAAGAGGCGATCAGGTCCGCTCAAAGATTGTCCTCCCTCCCTTCCTGTGCTAGAAGCATCAGAGGAAACCAGACGAAAACCCGAGCAATTTGGCCATCCTTTCTCCAGTAGCCGCTTTCATACACCATCGGAAAAACAGTTCCTTTGTTTTGTGGGTTTCTTCTTTCTTTCTTTCTTTCTTTCTTTTTTTGCCTGTTAAAATCTACGTGCACCTCCAAAGCATCAGAGAAAACTTCCCGGTTCTTGGCACCAACCTTCTGCACAAACGCATCGGTTGGAATGGGGGCCCTGGAGATCCTTGGGTTGTGCCTGGTTCTCTCCTTCGGCAACACTGTGGCTAAAGCTAGTCAAGGTAAGGAGAATCCCAACCCTGCCCCGACCTCCTAGACGGACACTAGTATTTCTCTTATGTATATGCGTGAGCGAGCGCACACATAGGCGCGGAACTATTCCTCTACTTTTTAAATGTTGGATTTTATCCGTGAGATTAGTAAACCTGGTGCTCGGCAAAAATCTATCTTTTAACTTGAATGCAAACTTTTCGGTTTAATCTTTCAAAGACTGTTGTTGTTTTTAAAGAAATCTATTCTTCGAATTGCTTTTAAGCATAAGGAGGAAAAAGGAATGGTTATTTGGGAGGGGGTATCAATTTTCCTTCCCAGCTAGAAATCAGAGTGTTGTTATTTGCAACCTCTGCTCGGATTACTACTTGTTTTTTACGAAGTTGATAGTACTTTTAGAAGCAATTACATACTTTTAAGATTAAGATGGGGCATGAGACTTGAGGGAATGTTTTTGTGGAGTAAGAGTTCACATGTAATGCAACTTCAGATGTTAGATACAAAGATTCTTGGCAAAAATATGTGTTTTAGCTTAATTTATCTTGAAATAGCATGGCTGATTTTCATTTAAGATCAGACATGCAAATCCAAACAATTTGTTTAGATACTTCCCTAAAACAGTAACATGTCATGTCTCAATGATACAAAGTGGACAATGTATGATACAAATGTGTTAAGAAAAATCTTTTAGCTTTATAGTTTGTACTTTTTCTTTTATAAAGTGGTGAGAGTTTTAAGATTATTTACTACTTCTTTAGCAATATCCTTTTAAACCCTTTAGAATCTTTTTTTTACCATTAAAAATGCAAAGGGTGTTTTGGTTTTATTTTTCTTTGCAGGCCCACTAAAAAGGAACTAGCTTCTTGTAAAGTTTTATGATTTTAGTTTAGAAAGAAATGCTTTCGTTTTGATTCCAATTAGGTTTGGTGTGTACATTGCTTTCATATTCTTATCATAATATTTATTTATTAAAGCTCTTTGGTTTCAAATTCCATTTAAGCTGTGGCCAGATTTATGTAAAAACAGCATAGCAAAATTCCATTCTGTAGAAACTTGATGGATACCTTTGGGAGAGGAGAAGGAACATGGGGTGGATTTGGGCAAGAGTCTTGCAGGTAAAATCATGTTCTTTGTTACATCAGTTTTCAATAGAGGGCAAAAATGACATTTCTGTGAAATTTTGCAGATCCATTTTTAGCTGGAACACTATTTTTATAAAAAATACTTCACTATTTCCTATTGTTTATTCCAGTTCATTATGCTTGGAACAATCATTTATCATACAGAACATGTAAATTAATGTTATTTAGAATGCTGATTGTTCATATTAACTATATGGGGAGGAAGTTTGGGACAGTGATGGGGAGACTGAAGATTGTGATAGTTGAAAACCAAAAAAGTTAAACTTGAGTCCTCATTTCCTAGGTGGTGATGGATGTCATGTAAAGAGTGAACAATTTATGCTGACGTCTTGTAAGTTTGACAAACAGGATGAATCTTGAAATATACATTGATGAATGAAAAAGTAAAATGCATATTTAAAATCCAGCATCTATCATCTGAATAGCCAAGTTCCTCTAAGAAACAGTGCAATAAATGTTTAAAAGCTATAACTGAAATAGGGGTATTCTATCATTTGAAATTACCATTTTCTTCACTATTTGCATCTGGTATTGTCCATAAATGTTGGGACCACATTTCCGCAAAGTTACAGCAAGCATGTCCAAATGGCAATATAATTTTGAGAAGTCGAGGAAGACTGGTTATGTAAGGAGTTGATAGTCTCCGTCCATGCAAAATAAGTTGCAGAATACTAACCAAGAATCTTTTAACAAGTGTAGAGGGAAAAATCATTTCCCAAATCTGCCAAGGCAACAATGAGGTATTCAAAAAGCCAATATACTGAAAAAATATAGCTGCCAGTTAATAAACCATGATAATGAAACGTGTTGTGACATCCCAAAATATTCCAACCTTTCATAAATATATTCCAATAATCTGAGAGGTGCGTCTGAGCAGCAGCTATATGTAAAGCTGAAATCCATCTGATACTGAGGTGTTCCCTTCTCTTTGCTGTGTTCTGTTCTTCCATTTCAACAAAACCTTTTTTGTAAATCCATGCTTGTTATAGGAGATCTAACAAATAAGTAGCAGAATATGAAAATGGTAATAAAAAAAATGTAGCTTTCCACTTGATCTAGAAAATGAGTCTTGTTTTTTTGAAGAGTGAGTGGGTGGGTATCACTGATACTACCCTATAAAAGCAGCCATGGTGTTTTCCAGCTACATCTGTTGTATGTAATATTTAAGGATCAGCAGCTGAAGACTGTGGGGACAAATCTAGTCTTGACTGGGTGCTTATTTTTCATGCTGCCTGTTCAGAACCAGGGCAACTTTACAGGAGGAGCAATGTGTACAGCCATATTGTCTAATGTAAAGGATTGTGATAGAGAAATTGTTTACATTCTTTTTTCTTATTTGCTCTACAGGAAAATTACCAAGTGATTGTGTACATAAATTGCAACAATGCTCAGTCTGTCATCCAATAGTATCAGAACTAACATCATTATTATTGATGTTTTGGGCCTCAATGTTACCTGCATTTATTTGGTTTTCCATATTATTAAAATACTCTTTGCTCCTATTCATACTTTTCCCCCCATTCTTTTCAATTGTGTCAGATTCTCAGAGACTGCCTGCAGTTTCTTGGCAAGGTTTTTCAGAAGTGGTTTGTCATTGCCTTTTTCTTAGGGTAAGGAAAAAGTGACTGGTCCAAGATCTCCCAGTTGGCTTTATGCCTAAGGCGGGACTAGATCACCCAATTTCTAGCTTGTTGCTTTAACCACTACATCAAACTGGCTCTCATTCATACCTACATTGTGGTTTATTTATTGGAAGCTTAATCTGTAAGACAGCAACAGATTTATCCTCCAAGCCTGTTTCAAGAGAAAACAAGAAGAAAATGAATGATTTGGCCTTAGAGATGTGGCAGACATAATAATACAAATCCATAGAAAATCTTGTTTTCATAAATAGCCAACAAGAGATGCTAACAAAGTGGTAAACTGCCAGCACATTCTGTTTTCATACAAATAAACTGCTCTGAATGTGGACTAGTTTGGACATTCACAAATATAGAAAATAAGAAAGTCAGACTAAAGTTAAAGATATAGCCCAGTCATAATCTTGAGTTATGTTTTATGCTTTGTCCCATACTTTACATGTGAACTTGGCCATTCAGTTAAGTTGCAGTTCTCAAATAAAACCTGGTGGATTGTATACTTCAGAGATTCTGCAGAATAAATTGCATGAGGAGTTTGGAACTGACCTCTCTGGAGCCAAAGCCTCATCTGGAAATGAGTGCAGCAACTGAGACAAGGGGAAGGAGGGAGAGAGGGAGAGGGGTAGAAGAGCTAAGATGCTTTGGCAAAATGTATTGTTTGAAGAGTTTCAGACTTAACAGAAGTTTTGCTGTTGAGATTCCATCTCCTACAGTCTGAAAATATTTTTTTTTAACCTCTTGGGCAATATTTTTCTAACACATACTCTGCTTGTAACATTTATTATTACTTATAAGCTTCCAATTTGGTCAGTATCCATTGTTTAGACATAACTAATTCAGTTGACAATTGGGGAAAAAAATGAAGTGTTGATGCATATTAATTCATCCCTTTAATGCTCAGTTAAATGCTTTTGGAAACAACTTAGAAAACTATATGCCTACTTACTTTGTTTAGCTCATAAAAGCAAAATGGATTCCAAGAGAAAAACAAAGCAGTGGCTAGCTCTATTTCAGCCCTAGCCTGTCCTTCAGCCCTATAGATGTTACCCTATAGCACTTTTCCTCAACCCCAGCTACTTTAAAATGTGTGGACTTCAATTCCCAGTATATGCAATTTAAAGATGCTGAGGTAGAGAAACACTGTACTATAGCAATAAGGGGGCAGGTGGGGATGAATTGTTAATTACATAGAATTCTGGGAGGATTATACATATTTATTTACTAAGTATAATGTCTTTCTACAGTTGTATTCCACTCCTGGAAACTTTATGCACACACCTATGTAGAATTTTATGGCAATATTACGGTAGCAGCTTACCATTACCATTTGACAAAGTAACTTAAGTTAGTGGACCAGCAAAATTCTGTGGTCATAATATATTTGGATTTTAGTAAGGCATTTGACAAAGTAGACCACAACCTACTTCTTGGCAAATTAGAAAAATATGGGATAGACAATATCACCAATAGATGGATTCGTAACTGAATGACAAACCTCACTCAATGTGTAATCCTTAATGGAACTACATCTACATGGAGTGAAGTAAGCAGTGGGATACCCCAAGCTTCTATCTTAGGCACAGTATTCTTCAATATATTAATAAATGACTTAGAAGGAATAGTATAGGAACTCATCAAATTTGCAGATGACACCAAGTTGGCAGGAATAGCCCACATCCCAAAAGGTAGGCTCAAGTTCCAGAAGGATACTGACAGACTTGAACACTGGGCTGTATCTAACAAAATGAAATTAAATGGTGAGAAAAGTAAGGTTTTACACTTAGATAAGACAAACCAAATGTATAGGTACAGAATAGGTGGAACCTGGCTCAATAGCAGTAAAGATTTTGGAGTCCTAGTGGACAATCACTTTAATATGAGCCAGCAGTGTGCTGTACCCATCAAAAGAGCCAATGAAATTCTAAGCTTCATGAATGTGATCTGGGATGAGTTCGATCCTGTTTCCGAGGATGAAGTGGACAGGATTATGCGGCGGCTGAGTTCCACCACATGTTTGTTGGACCCGTGTCCCTCCTGGTTGGCTTATGCCACCAGGGAGGCCACCTGCAGTTGGCTCCGGGCAGTTGTCAACGCTTCGTTAAGAGAGGGTGTTTTTCCCTCCGCCTTGAAGGAGGCGGTGGTGAGACCCCTCTTGTAGAAGCCTGCCCTGGACCTGACTGTGTTAGACAACTTTCGTCCAGTCTCCAACCTTCGCTTCTTGGCGAAGGTTGTTGAGAGTGTGGTGGCCCAGCAGTTTCCACTTTTCCTGGATGAAGCGGACTACCTGAATCCATATCAATCGGGCTTCCAACCCGGTTACAGCATGGAGACGGCATTGGTCACACTGATGGATGATCTCTGGAGGGCTCGGGACAGGGGTTTTTCCTCTGTCCTGGTCCTATTAGATCTCTCAGCAGCTTTCGATACCATCGACCATGGTATCCTTTTGCGATGCCTCGAGGGGTTGGGAATGGGGGGCACTGTTCTTCAGTGGTTCGCCTCCTACCTCTCGGGGCGATCGCAATCGGTGTTGGCGGGGGGGCTGAGATCGACCCCGAGGGTGCTCTCCTGTGGGGTCCCTCAGGGGTCGGTCCTCTCCCCTCTTCTATTTAACATCTACATGAAGCCGCTGGGTGAGATCATCCAGGGGTTCAGGGTGAGATTCCATCAGTATGCAGATGACACCCAGCTGTACATTTCCATCCCAAACCAGATCAGTGATGCCCTCTCCCTGATGACCCGGTGTTTGGATGCGGTATGGATTTGGATGAGCGGGAACATGCTTCAACTCAACCCGGCCAAGACTGAGTGGCTGTGCATACCGGCATCTCGGTCCAGTCAGGAATATCCATGTTTGGCCATAGGGGGAGAGGTGTTGCCCCTTGTGGATAGGGCACAGAATCTGGGGGTCCTCCTGGATGTACGGCTCCGGTTGGAGGAGCAGGTGGGGGCCGTTGCCAGGGGGGCCTTTGCCCAGCTCCACCTCGTTCGTCAACTTCGCCCATTTCTGGACCGAGATGCCCTGTGCACAGTCACTCATGCCCTTGTTACCTCTAGACTCGACTACTGCATCGCTCTCTATTTGGGACTGCCCTTGCATACCATCCGGAGATTGCAGCTGGTGCAAAATCGGCGGCGGGTGGTGATGGGAGTTTCCTGATTCTCCCATGTTACCCCCCTCCTGCGCTGCCTGCATTGGTTGCTGGTTGCACTCCGGGTGAGATTCAAGGTTTTGGTTCTAACATACAAAGTCCTTCACAACATGGGTCCTCAATACTTGAGGGAGCGTCTTCTGCCGATATCGAATGCCAGCCGCCCTGTGCGAGCACATAGACAAGGACTCCTCGGGGTCCCGTCGGCAAGCCAATGTCGGCTGGCGGTCCCCCGGCGACGAGCCTATTCTGTCGCGGCTCCTGACCTCTGGAACCAACTGCCCTTGGGGCTCCGCCTGGCCCCTGACCTCGGCACCTTCTGCCATGACTTGAAGACCTGGTTGTTTGACCAACCCAGGCTGTGACCCCTCCTTGGGGGGGGGATGGGGTTTTTAATTATTTTAATTATTGTAAATTTTAGTTTTTGTATTTGGGCTTGTAAATCTGGTTTAATATCTTTTTAAGTATTTATTGTTACTGTTTTTTAGTTGTGAGCTGCCCCGAGTCTTCGGAGATGGGGCGGCATACAAGTTCAAATAATAAATAAATAACAAATAAACAGAGGGATAGAATCAAGATCATGTGATGTGTTAATTACTGCTTGATTAGGCCACACTTGGAACATGACATCCAATTTTGGTCACAATATAAAAAAAATATTTGAAAAAAAAAGTGCAGAGAAGAGCAACAAAAATGATTAGGGGGCTGGAGGCTAAAACATATGAAGAACAGATGCAGAAAATGGAAATGTGTAGTCTAGTGAAAAGAAGGACTAGGGGGCAACATGATAGCAGTGTTCCAATATTTGAGGGGCTACCATAAAGAAGGGGGTTTAACCTATTGAGCAAAACAAAAAGCAATGGATGGAAACTACTCAAAGAGACAAGTAACCTAGAACTAAGGGGAAATTTCCTGAAGGCAAGTACAATTAACCAGTTTAAGGGCTTGTCTTCGTAAGTTATGGGTAATCTATCACTGGAAGCTTTTAAGAAGAGATTGGACAACCATTTGTCTGAAATGGTATAGGGTCTTCTGCTTGTGCAGGGGTCTGGACTAGAAGACCTACAAGTTTCTTTCCAATGTTGTTATTTTATTCTGTTCTGTTCATTCTTCCAGGATTTATTTTTTTAACTTCCCAGTCTGGCATACAGTTCTGAGATTTTTCTGGTGATCTCCCATCAATGTAAGTCTGATATTGCTTAATTTTTTGAGATCAGCTAAGGATAACAAGGTGCTGGACTAGAGACTAACTACTGTACTACCTTGTTCATAATTGTCCTACTTTAGCCTAGGTCCAGTTTTGTATTTGTAAGAATACATACTGATAAGTTTGAAAACATTGATTCACTAGTGTTCCTTTATTGTTTACCTAAGCTCTCTTCTAGATTGCCCTGATAAAAAGATATTGTTATGTTTATATCTTTTGCTAAACTTAGTATGATTTGGTTATTTGATTTAGCTTAGCATGTTGGTGAATTAAATGGTGTGTCTTGTAATTCATAGTTTATGGCTTAGCATAATTGTGAATCAAAAGCTGTGCCTTATTTGGTAAACTATTTAGCAAACCATGACTTAATAAAAGGTGGTCTGCATTACACACACAAAATTATTTGCAGTCATTAAGAGGAATCTATTTCATTTAATTTCCCTTCCACCCTATATGCTTTTTATGGTCTTTTTAAGAGTAAACATATCCAACATGAATCAGTTTCAATTTCCAGTTAATACATATTGGAATTTAGTCTCAAATATTTAATAATGCATTGGGACTAAATTCCATTTCCATTGGGTTTATACTTTTAACATTCAAGAACAAAATATTCAGCTGATACTTCTTATTCTGGTCTGGTTCATTCCAGTATGAACCAGACCAGAATAAGAAGTATCATATGGTTTATACTCCCCAGAATTTGTTGCTAACCGGTTTCATATTCTGGGACTAACCTCAAGGGCAATCCAGGTTGGAGAAGACTGATTCATCTTTTACATGGCAGTTAACACATAAATCTTCCTGCAGACCTTTGTGCCAGATGTAATGACACAAATAAGACCTTAAACATCTAATTAGCATTAAATACAGGTAGAGTGAATAATTTAAGCAATTGATAACTCATGGTTAAAATAAATTGGCTGTTCAAAATCATAACAATTTAATGCATTGTGTGTCAATGAAGTAAGAAAAACTACCTCTCTTCATACGCTGTATCTTCCCAGAGGCAAAGGTGTATAACATGATTATACAATCAATGTTGTAGAGTGTTGATGGTTTTGGTAGATAATGGGTTGGATTCTTTTAAAGTCTGAATCCACCTGCAGGGCCTTAAAATAGGGTGGGGATAATGGTATGGGGTGTGTACTCTTAAAGAATTATTCAGTTGATGTAAATATATAATGGTCTTATTCTTTTTCTCCATCTCCTATGAAAACCTCTCCCTCTTTCCTAGTTGCCCTCAGAACCAGAGAAGGTGATGCTCTCCCTAAAATATTAAATATATAACTGAACCATCTCAATGTAAACTGTTCAAAAAGAATTGAGTGAAGACACTTAACATGCCAGAACTTAAGTTTGATGAAGGTGGTGAGGTTGGTTATCAAAGTGAAAATCTTATAAAACGCAACCAAAATTTAAATATTTAGACACCTTGGATCATCCTGTCCTGAGAGGCATCACTGTCTCCTGAGTAACAAGTTATATTGTTTTCAAAAAGGCACTTTAGAGGAAATCTGCATAAGAAAAATCTCCAAAGTAATCTTAGGTTTTAAAGTTGTAAATCCCCTGATGCTTATGATTATGGATGATAAAGTGTAAGCTTCATATAGTGTTGTGTGGCCTTTGGCATAGTAGCAAATCTAAGGAAACTTGTGTATCTCTATGCTTTATTCAATGGATGTCATTACTTCAGGATGACAACTACTAAGGAACAACACCTGAAACAAGGATTTCCATCTTATAAAAGAAAATTAGCCTATTTGTTTTTTTAAATTACATTTATATGCCGCCCGTCTCCAGAGACTCAGGGCAGCTTACAATGTTTGGAGCACAACCCAGTGTGCTCAGCAATAGCCTTCATTCCATTGCATATGCCTGCTTATTACTAAGTGGCATTTTTACAAAGTCAGCTTATTGTCCCCAACAATCTTGGGTCCTCAATTTACCTACCCCGAGAGGATGGAAGGCTGAGTCAACCTTGAGCCTGGTGGGATTCGAGCCTACAGTAATTGTAGGCAGCTGGAACTTAAATGCAGGCATTTAACAGCCTGAGGTTTTTGGATGTTGCTCGTTTGCTTCCAGGTCCAATTCAAGTATTGGTTATCACCTTTAAAACCATTTATGGCAGAGGCCCCCAACCTTTTGGGCATCAGAGACCAGTTGTGTGGAGAGAGGTTTTTCCATAGATTGGAGGGTGTGTGTGGTTTCGCGTGCTGCCTGCATTCCATGGATGAGGCTTCGCTTGTTTGCAAAGCCCGGTTGCTGGCCTGCCATGGCCTGTTGCTGGTCCACAGATCAGGGGTTGGGGACCCCTGCTTTATGGCATGGGTCCATACTGAGGACCTCTTCAGTTAAGGAATTCTAGTAGTCAGGGTCCAGGAGAAGGGCCTTTTCTTCTGGGGGTCCCACCCTCTGAAACATCATGTCCCTTGAGGTGAGATCCACCCTCATCCTCTTGGTCTACCAAAACACCCTCGAAACCCGTCTCTGCTGATTGGCCTGGGTCCCTGATGAAGGAATTCCATGCTGGAGGTGGTTAGTTGACTAGGAAGAAGATCCCACTCTCACTCTGTTGTATTCTGGTTTCCAACATATCTAGTCTCTCTTAATTTTAATATTTAATGTTTTAACATTTTGTACTTTTGCTTTTATGATGTTGTAAGCTGCCCAGAATTGCTTGACAGTGAGATGGATGGCATGTAAATTTAATAAATGAATACAAATTAAAAAATTCTGGCTCTCCTGGCCCTTCCAGAAGATTTCAATAGCATCAATCATGATATTCTGGACTGGATTTAGGATCTGGAGTGGAAAGCCATGTAGTTCTCCTCATTCCTCATAGCCCAATTCCAATTGATGTTGGTAGGAAAGGTTGAGCTCCAGGCTCTTGCACTGTGGAGTGCTTCAGGGCTCAACCCTTTCATTCTCCTTTTTAACATCCACCTGAAACTGCTGCGGGAGGACATTTGTGAGTATGGGATCTGGTATCATCAGTATGGTAATGATACCCAATGATATGTCTCCAACCACCCTCAGACAAGTGATGCTCTGGCAGTGTTGGCCAAGGGCTGGAGACTGTGAGGTTTTGGATCGGAAGGAACTGGCTTCAACTCAACCCTGGAAGGGTGGAATGGCTCTGGGTTTTTGTCACCCCCAGGCCCAGATGATTCTTCATTTTTGACTCTGGATGGGATGGACTGAGTTGGTGCACAGTTTGGGGGTCCTCCTAGGCTTATGGTTCATGTTCAAGGAGTATGTGGCAAGGAGGGCCTTTGCACAGGTTCATTTAGTGTTCCACTTGTGCATTTCTTGGACTAGGAAGTCTTGCTCATGGTCATTCATGCCTTGGTCACCTCCCATATGGATTACTGCAATATGCTGTAGATGGGGCTGCCTTTGAAGACTTCTCGGAAGCTACAACTGGTCCAGAATGCAGTGGTGTGCACCTTTATGGATGCCCCTAGATTTACCAATCTGAAACTTCTGTTGCATGAGCTGCACCAGCTTCCAGTTTCCTTCTGGATGCAATTCTAAGTGCTGATTATTACCTTTAAAGTCCTGTATGGCATAGAACCAAGTTCTTTGGGGAACAGCCTTTTTAAAGAACTTCTACCATTCTGCCAGATTACGGGATGTTCTTAGTCCTGTCCCTTGCCACCTAGGAGCTTGTGCCTTTTCCTTGGGAGGCTCACCCTATGGAACCACCCTCCCCTTGAAATGCAACAGGCCTCAACATTCCTAGTCTTCCAAAAAGCACTGAAGATTTGGCTTTTCCCCAAGTGTTGGGATAGGATGAAGTGACTGCATTTCATAAGTGTAACTTGGTGCCAGGTTTTTGTTTTTTAATGTTTATAGTTTTTATAATTTTAATATTGTTTTAATGTTTCATTATTAATATTGTTTTAATTTTTAATTGGGAGTTGCCCAGAGTTTGGCATAAAGCAGGCAACTATATAAATGTTGTAAATAAATGAAAGAAATATCGCCCCCCCTCACAACATCTCTTGCCTGACCCGGGAGGTAGTATAAAATCTTGGCCTCCCTGGGCATGAAGTCCTTGCTGCCAATCTCCAGAGGTTTGCTCACTCTGATCATGGAAAAACTGTCAGCAGAGTAACTTATAATCAAGCATGGATCTTTCTAAAGATTGAGGTAATGTAAATAAACTTATAGTAGAAATTTAGATTGCAGTAAGGGATTTAATACTGCATATTTCCAAAGCTCCAGGTGTGTTCTGATTAAAATAGATCACAGAAGACAAAGAACACAACCCAGTTGTGATGTCGGGAAACTTTATCATATGCCCTGTTGGCTTTCCAAACATTTTATACTTACCTGGTCCACTGTGTTTTAGGCATGTATATTTCACATGCCTTTGATTGTTGTACAAAGAGATTGCAATTGATTATAGTTTGTGTATTTGTTGCCAGAATGCAACAACAGTGGTTGTAATGGAATAAAGGATGCGTGGAAAGGCATGTATACTTCACAGGATCTTAATGTTAATCCATGCAGGTAGACTTAATGAAAGAATTTCATTTCATGATTGATTATTCATACGAATGTAAATTTCAGTAGAATAATGCCCTGAGTCCTTTCAAAAGGAAAAAAGAAAGAACTAAACATCATGTTATTTTATACACTTCAAAAAGATGCCAGATATGTAAGCTTGCCTTCTGATTTATGTATACAAAGCCAGCTATCTCTGAGTAATCACACCCTATACTAGGTTTTCCTTACTGTACATAATTTGCCTGACAAGGAGCAAGGCATGCCCCAACAAAATGTACTTGGACTCATGTTTTTTTTATTTAGCAGAGTATATGAATATTGCATGTAAAAAGGATACTCTGGATTCTGTATCTCAAATCCATTCTGTGAAATGGAACAGTGACTATAGATAATCCTCTACTTACAACCACAATTGAGCAATTATACATTTGGTTAAGGAACAAAACAAAGCAGAATCTTGGAATTGCAAATAAAATATAGCAGAAGAGCATAAGTTTAAAATGTTCAGGCTGCTTTTTAAGGGATTTTTTAAGAGGTTGACATATTTTAAAATAAGGAAATGCAGAATGTATGTATGTGTATATTATTTTTTCCCTTTAAAAATGGATGAAAAACCGCAGTGAAATTTCATTTTGTTTTGTTACTGACTGTAGTGGCATGATCAAGTGGGGAAGGGAGCTCAACAGACCATGAAAAAGATGTTTAATACCACAAGCAAGCCAAGAGTTGCCCACCCCTAAATGGTTCTCATGTATGTTTAGGGCTAGTAGGTGTGCTTACACTCAATTCTCTTTAAAACCATTCTAGATGACAGTTACTTTATCCAGATATGGCCACTGCCTTGTTTAAATAAGTTGCATTAAAGGCAGAGCTAGTCAAGTTTGCCTGTAGGCTTTTTAACCGTAAATGATATAGTGTGCATGAGATTTTATTGGAAATAAAAAAGTCAAGAAAACAGATCATAAAGATCGAGCAAAGAGTGAAATCTCTAATGACTTTCAAAAAATATCACAGAGCAATTATGATATTGTCATCATTCCCATGCACAGTGTTGCAAGAACACTCTAAACTTTTGGAAAAGAGCCTTAAAGGATTTTGATTTTGTTAAACTGTAATGCATTTATGTACTGTATACTAAATAGTGGGGCAAGAAGATAAACTCAGTAGACTAAATATCCCTTTCTAACTCCTTTGGCCACCTAATTACAAATGCATGATCTGCTGTTTCGATTACAGGGAATTTTCAGTGGTGGGGCATGTAGAGCCTTGACTCTGATGCTGTGAATCCATTAAATGCTCTTAAGGAATGTACTGGTCTGCTTGTAACTAAAGGGAAAGAGATGGAAGGAGGAAAAGCCAAATCATCATAGTTTGGTTAGCAGGGTTTGTTTTCAGATGGATTGATATCCATCCGCCAACATTAAAGTCTTTGAGGAAAAGTATAATCTTAGCCAAACATTTTTTACAGATGGCCATGCAATAGCCTCCACTTTTTACCAAGTCTCTTGTTGTAAATCAACATTAAAGACACATTAGGATGCCTGGAATACTGATAATAAGAATGTAGAAAAAGGGTAAAATTGTAAAAGGATCTAAGATGGGCTCTGTAGAGAAGGTGCACCAAATATCAGTATCAGACTAGTGTCTCATATTTGTTATATGCTATACCTCTATTTTTTTCCTCATCCTTTATGAATTTTCTGTGGAAACAAAAGAAATGGAAAAACTGGTAGAAGAACATATGTAAGACAATATTGCTGAACTCCCTCTGAAAATAAAATTTCAATTGTATGCTACAAATTTAAGCTCTTATCTTTAAACAGAATCTCAGAATTCACAGTTCCAACCAAAATGCATATTGACTGCTGACATCTCAAATGTTTCCCTCCCTTCCAGTAATCTGTTGTTCCCTCTCTGGAAATAAGAGTAGAACAAGAACTTCTGTACTTCTTACACACCTACTCTCATCTTCCAGACAAAGCTATGTGCTATCTTATGATCAGATTAGTTAAGTGCAGTGTAAATTGCCTTAGCAAACTGTTTTTTTTTCCTCCTCTCTTGCCATTCAGTCAAAAATACTATATTACAGTATCTAAGGCAGTTAGTACAATGGACTTTTCTTAAAAACTTCTGTTTCAAACTTTTATTTGGGTTCCAGTTGAAGCACTGACAGAAGCTACATATAGATATTCCTAAATATTTATATCTATATTAGTGGTTTGTAAAGATTCAGAGTTGAAGAGCAAAATGTAATTCATAGCAAAACCTGCAGGAATATCATCTACCAAAGTGTCTTTTCAAAATTGAATTTCTGGACAGCCCTAATCTCAGTGTGCTTGCTAATATTTGTTAAGTAAAAAGCCAATGCATGAATTTTGAGAGAATGAAGAAAGCTATGAATTGTTTTGGACTGATTTATATTTTTATTTTGGCAGCCCAGTTACTACTGTTTCAATTCTACTTTTGTCTCAGACAATTTTTAACTGGTATTTTAAATTTAAATGATTAAATGGCTGAAACTGTAGAATGTAAATTTTAACACTTTCATGTTACAGTAATTTAAAAGATGACAAATATTCTGCAAGCTGTCCTAAATTCACCTTGGGATTGGCCAATAAGGCTAATACATTTATTGTGCTCTGATATCAACAGGAAGGCAGTCTATTCTCTAGATAAGGTAACTCTTTAGTTGATAAGAAAATTGAATGCATTATTTCATTTAATTACAGAAATATTTTTAAGATTTTTTTTAAATTTTAGATGATCTACTACTTGGAATAATCAAATCTGTAAAATGAGATATAAATATGAGAAATAAGGCTATTAGTAGATAAAAATCTGTGATGCCTATACTATATATAAAGGTAAAGGTTCCCCTCGCACATACCTGTTAGTTGTTTCCAGCTCTAGGGGGTAGTGCTCATCTCTGTTATAAAGCCGAAGAGTCAATGCTGTCCAAAGATGTCTCTATGGTCATATGGCCGGCATGACTAAATGCCAAAGGTGCATGGAACGCTGTTGCCTTCCCACCAGTGGTCCCTAATTTTCTACTTGCATTTTTACATGCTTTCAGACTTCTAGGTTGGCAGAAGCTGGGACAAGTAACAGGAGCTCACTCTGTTACGTGGTGCTAGGGATTCGAATTGCCACACTGTCAACCTTTCCAATTGATAAGCTCAGTGTCTTAGCCACTGAGCCACTGCATCTCTTATACTGTATATACTACCACCAAAATTGGAAACAATCCCTATGAATCTTGCTTATTGAATAACCATGGAGTTGATGTCTTTGTGTCCTGCCTGCTTGTATAGTTTTAATTATAGTTGGATCCTATGGGACGAGAATATTGGTCCTGACACACTGTTGGTTTGTTTTTATGCTAACTTGGGTTTAAAAGAGGATTAAATTTATTCACTGACATCATCAGTATCAGGGCTTATCCAATAATACCTCCATTTTTTCGAATGTAAAGACATCTAAATATTCCTATACAATATAATAAACTCAGAAATACTGTTCTCTGACAGTAATTAAGTATAATACAGAATGATACTTTCCTTGTATTCTGTTTTTCAGAGATGCCTTGTTGACTTTGTATAAACAAATTTGTATATAATAAGATGCTGTTACATTTATTAGGAGGCATTCCTCTGTGTGTGTGTGCAAATGATTATGTTTCTGCTCTTGTCATTTGGCTCTGTCTCCTGTTCAACCTGAGATGTACTGTAGATTGGTTAATATTTTAGCTTAAATTATACCTTTAGATGGGCACTCTGTAAAAATGAATAGATCCTTATGTATTTACAGCACAGAAGGATGTGTGTGATGTTTCAAAATGTGCCCAACTTGCAGTATCGTATTGTTGCTTAGTTGTCTAGTATTTTTTGTTTGTGCCATGGATTTGCTCAGTAGTAGTTATAAATTACTATTTTTTTCTAAGCTTTCTCCTTTAAGACTTTCCCTCAGTGTTAGATTAATTTTTCCTTTGGACTGCACTTTTCCTGTTCCAGTTTATTTATACTCCTTTAACCACCAGTCCCAACTGCTTTTCACAGTTTCCTCTTTTGCCAAGTATATTTATGCAACTGTGGACATCTTACTAAGATCCAGCCTGAACACAACCTAACTAACTACAATCCTTGTTCTTGAAACTATGAAAATCCCCAAAGTGATGCTTCCCAATCCCCTTTTAAAGTGAGTTTTGTAAATATATAGGCCAAGACAGATGCACTGTAATTTTATTTACTTTGTTTTACACTTCTTTGCCTTTTTTTTTAATTCTTAGTTCCTATCGGGATAAGTGGATGTTTAAAGTACACATAGTTCTAGAGAATCTCTGTCCAAGAGTTTGATTTTCCAAGGACAATTAAGCTAAGAAAAAGTATCTGTGTGTGTGTGTGTGTGTGTGTGTGTGTGTGTGTGTGAGCAAAAAGGGGGGGCTAACTTACATTGAGCTTTTTCCAGAAATGAATGTTACATTGACATAAAGCAAATGTAGCCATGTCATATATATTCACAAACTTTGACTTGTCCTTTGACTCAGAAGTTTGTTTAAGACAGTATTTCTCAAATCTTGCCAAGCTTTAAGATGTGCAGATTTCAACTCCCACACATACTGGCTGTGGAATTCTGGGAATTGATGTCTACACATCTTAAGCTACCAAGACTGCAGCACCATGGCAGGATTGAGCAGTATTAGTCATCAATCATTGCTCCTCTTATGTCAGCCATTTTGATTTCCTCCCAGTATTCTAGACTTTCTGTACATTGACCTTCTGACATTGTGAGAAATTACAACACTGATTACAAATTGCTGTAGGTTTTCATAGCTGACATCAGTCATTTTACTGATGTCAGCTTCCCTACAGAGAATTACTGCTGAGCATGTTGTTAGGTAATGCATTTGCATAGGAGACCTCTTGCCAGACATGAAACTGAATCTCCAACATGGAAGTTGCAATTTTTCACTTCTTTAGGACACTTGAACAAATAACTTTGTACACATGCCAAAATGGAGGCATATAATACATGTGTAGATAATTGGCTGTTTATAGAAGAGAATATTGGTAGGTCAGGGTTTAACTGCGGGGTCCTTGGTGTTTTCTGAGCTTGGTTGTTTTCTTGTAGATGTTTCATTACCCAACTAGGTAACAACATCAGCTATCTAGTTTCCTGATGCAGTTATCTAGGTGAGTTAATGAGCTGTCTGCAAGAAAACAGCCAAACTCAGAGAACACTAAGAACCCCACAATGGGCTATCTGTTTTGATGTATTTTATGTCAGTACAGGATAAAATGCAATTTATCCTTACATTGTAACATGAGGCTCACTACTAGCTACTGTCTCCTACTATAAATTATACTAGTATATCTGAGCTTCAGAAAGTCAGATGAAAGTCAAATATTTTCCTTTCAGGTCATTCTTGTTCATTTTTTTATCCATTGGCAATGCTGTCTTGTTGAATGGAGAAACTTGGACCAGATGAACTTGGCTTTTGATAATGCATTCACTTTCACTCTCTCCCCTTAGTTGTCTTTAAGCTTTTAGCAAAACTTTTGAGGTGCTCCCAGTTTATTTCTTATATAAATCAAGTCTTTGGTTTCTCTTGATTTCATCTTGTTTTGGCATGTTTCGTCTCTTAATACATGTGGAAAATACGTGTGGAATTTCGAAGTTAAAAACTAGGAGCATGGATTTGAAAATGGACAGGATGCCAATACAGGGATTAAGGGCATCACTCTGACTATGTGATGCCCTTGATCCCTGTATTAGAATCCTGTCCATTTCAAATCCATGTTCCTAGTTTTTAACTTCGAAGTTCCACATGTACTTTTCCAAGTGCAATTTAAACAATTGTATGTTGCTTCTCTGTTCCTCACTCCATCACCCTTTCTCTATTTTTATATTAAATTTCTCATTATAGAACATCTTTAAGCAGGATCCTATCTGATTCTATTCTGGCAAGCACTCATAGTACAATGTAGTTAATAAATAATAGTTCTATAATACCTTCTTTTAAAAAAAGAGCATTAAGCAGTTAAAACAGATGTATAAATATACCTAGAATAATCAATTAAAAATACTGCCTCAAAATTGTAATACCTAAAGGCATAAAACTATTCCATCCACAGATGAATTTGTAGATTCTGGTTTTAAGTCTCCTGACCACAATGGCTAAATTCAGTTGGTCCACCCATTCCCATTATGAAGAATGTGCATATTGGGCTGTCTACCATTTAGGAGCTCCAGGAGATGAAGCGCTGTCGAAGGGCTTAGAGAGCAGGTGGAGGGCCACCCGCTCCCAAGCCGATCGAGCCCAGCTAAGAGCCCATATTAGGACTTATCTGGTAGCTGTGGGGATGGCGAGAAGGTCCTATCTCTCCACCCTCATAGCGTCTGCAGGTAACCGCCCAGCCGCCCTGTTTAGGGCCACCCGCTCCCTCCTACACCCGGGGGAGGTGGTGGACCCTCTCCGGAGAAGGGCTGAGGAATTTGGTCAATATCTGTCGGATAAGATTGCGCATTCGGGCGGTTGTGTTCCACCTTGCAGTGGTCTGAGGATCACGGTGCAAGTAGTCTGGGTGATGTGACCTGGGCTGAGTTTGATCCTGTTTCCGAGGATGAAGTGGACAGGATTATGTGGCGTCTGAATTCCACCACATGTTTGTTGGACCCGTGCCCTTCCTGGCTGGCTTATGCCGCCAGGGAGGTCACCTGCGGTTGGCTCCGGGCAGTGGTCAACGCTTCGTTAAGGGAGGGTGTCTTTCCCTCCGCCTTGAAAGAGGCGGTGGTGAGGCCCCTCCTGAAGAAGCCTGCCCTGGACCCGACCATGTTAGACAACTTTCATCCAGTCTCCAACCTTCGTTTTTTGGCGAAGGTTGTTGAGAGTGTGATGGCTCAGCAGTTTCCACTTTTCCTGGATGAAGCGGACTACCTAGATCCGTACCAATAGGGCTTCCGGCCTGGTTTCAGCACTGAGACGGCATTGGTCGCACTGATGGATGATCTCTGGAGGGCCTGGGACAGGGGTTTTTCCTCTGTCCTGGTCCTATTAGACCTCTCAGCAGCTTTCGATACCATCGACCATGGTATCCTTTTGCGACGCCTCGAGGGGCTGGGAGTGGGGGCACTGTTCTTCGGTGGCTCTCCTACCTCTCGGGGCGGTCGCAATCGGTGTTGACAGGGGGACAGGTCGGCCCCGAGGGTGCTCACATGTGGGGTCCCTCAGGGGTCGGTCCTCTCCCCCCTTTTATTTAATATCTACATGAAACCGCTGGGTGAGATCATTCGTGGTTTTGGGGTGAGGTATCACCAGTACGCTAACGATACCCAGTTATACATCTCCACCCTAAACCAGATCAGTGATGCCCTCTCTGTGATGACTCGCTGTCTGGATGCGGTACGGATCTGGATGGACGGAAACATGCTTCGGCTCAACCCGGCCAAGACTGAGTGGTACATACCGGCATCTCGGCCCAGTCAAGATTGTCCATCGTTGACCATAGGGGGAGTGGTGTTGCCCCTGTGGATAGGGCACGGAACCTGGGGGTCCTCCTGGACGCACGGCTCCAGTTGGAGGAGCAGGTCGGGGCCGTCGCCAGGGCGGCCTTTGCCCAGGTCCGGCTGGTTCGCCAGCTTTGCCCGTTTCTGGACTGAGATGCCCTGCGTACAGTCACTCATGCCCTTGTTACCTCGCGACTTGACTACTGCAATGCTCTCTATTTAGGACTGCCCTTGCACACCATCCGGAGGTTGCAGCTGGTGCAGAATGCGGCCGCGCGGGTTGTGATGGGAGTTACCTGATTCTCCCATATTACCCCCCTCCTGCGCGGCCTGCATTGGTTGCCAGTTGCGCTCCGGGTGAGGTTCAAGGTTCTGGCTTTAACATTCAAAGTCCTACACGACATGGGTCCACAATATTTGAGGGAGCGCCTCCTGCCGATATCGGAGACCGACCGTCCTGTACGGGCACACAGGCAGGGGCTCCTCAGGGTCCCGTCGGCAAGCCAATGTCGGCTGGCGGTCCCCCGATGGTGAGCCTACTCTGTGGCGGCCCCCGACTTATGGAATCAACTGCCTCTGGACCTCCGTCTGGCCCCTGACCTCCGCACCTTCCGCCGCAATTTGAAGACCTGGCTATTTGACCAAGTCGGGCTATGATTACCTAACCGGGGGTATGGGATAATTTTAACTCTAATTCGGTTTATTGGACTTTATAGTGGTTTAATTCTTTTTAAATTATTTATTGTATTTGTATGTTTTAACTGTGAGCCGCCCCGAGTCTTCGGAGATGGGGCGGCATATAAGTCCAATAAATAAATAAATAAATATATTGACAGTGACAAGTCTGGCATCAAAGAGAGATGGCAACACTAATTCAGTATCACAAATATAGCAATATGGCATTTTACACATTTCTTAATATATAAACATGTCTCTTTTTGGATTATTGCTATTGATATATCTTTAGATATATATATAATATTAGCTGTTCAAGGCTTCCTGCCTAGATGCGAATCTCACTATTTTATTTTTTTCACATTACTTTTAAAAAAATCTTAAGAACTTTACATTACATATTTACCCCCCCAAAAAACCCAAATAATTTGAAAAATAGATTTATACATTATTTTCGAAGATTTTTATTAATTTTGCCATAATGGTTATAAAGAAATTAGGACTGACAATAATATCCTATGGTGAACACTTGGTCTTGCACTTAGAAAAAATTGGTGCCTTCTTTAAGAGGGAGTTAAAACTCCTGTTAGCTTTCTTTCTAGCCAGTTTCTATTGATTACATGAATATTGAAATGGCATACTGCTCCCTGGCCTTAGTGGCCTTTTAGAAGAGAGAAAAATATTGCTCAAGAGTTATATCCTTTATTGTAGATGGATGTAGTACTAATGATTAAGGTCTGATACTTCCAGAATTTCTGCTTTTGCTGAATTACTGTATCTTTTAAATATGAAGTACTGTAAATATGTCTGGCAAGTTTCACTGTTCTGTCTGTAATAGCATCAGGCTTCTTCTTTTTCAAAGCTATGATGCTCACCACTAAGATATATTCAGTGCAAGTGTTGATTTGCTGCGGGACAAGATGCTACTGTTGATATTAAGTTCCTTGCCAAAATCTGCAGAAGCTCAAATCTACCTTAGACCAGAAAGTGGAGCCTGTGGCTATGTGGCTAGAATAAAGTGCTTTGAAGAGGAAGGAAAAGGTTAGAGGGTGCTGCACATCCTGTTGGGACTGTTTAGTATTTAACTTATGAACCTTCAGCCATAGCCTTATTCATGGGTTGCTGGTGTAATAATTCCAAGGGCCTGGAGCCTCTCCCATTTAGTGGCAGGCTGTCTATGAGCCCCTAGTCTAATTTAGAAAAATGTGGTCACTGTGTTTTCTGTATAGTCTTGTTTGGAAAGCCTGATTCTATTCCCAGGGATAAGAAAATATGACTCAGTGTAGAATTTATTTTCTTGTGGGCTGCTGCCAGTTTTCTCTTTTATTCACCCACATTTTAACTAATAAAAAGTCAGTACTAGTAGGTATGCTGTATATATACATACATAC
The DNA here is from genome assembly GCA_009733165.1 of Naja naja. Classification (NCBI taxonomy): domain Eukaryota; kingdom Metazoa; phylum Chordata; class Lepidosauria; order Squamata; family Elapidae; genus Naja; species Naja naja. Next base: position 54,342,800 of record CM019150.1, on the reverse strand, counting down.
ATTTCATGAATATAGCTCATGGAAGGAAACACTAGCTTAAATGATATTTGTTTAGATATGAGCACCCTTCATTGAAGAATCTGGCATTCATAAACAAAGCTTGTGCTGATAGTTGAAAAAATAGTTAGCATCCACTCACAGAAATGCTTTCCAATTGGTATATATTTGAAAGTTGTCATGTCACATACAAGCAGTAAGGTAGAAGGGATGCCAGGCTTTAGTAAAATATATGGAGCTGAGTATCGCAAATTGTTCTGTTAATATATATCTAAAATATAAAATCCATTTTTGCAAAGCTTATTTCATTAAGCGTGCAGAAAAATACACTCATTCATTTTTAAGTACTTTTTGGCTACCTCTTCTCTTCTTAAAAATATTGTTTTAATAGCCTCTTCAAAACCAAAAAGAAAATGAAACTAAACTAAAGGAAAACTAGAAAGATCAGATTTCAAAGTGGGTTAGGGTTAGGGTTGGTGTAGTAGAGGTCAGCCTTCAAAGACGGCGATCTCTTCAAAGTAGAAAAGAAAAGTCTGCTGGTATTAATCCCAAGGGACTGTGGGAAAAAAAGGTGTTGTTGACAAGATAGGACTTTTATAAAAAAGAAGAAAAAATGTTTTCAAATGGATGCTCTGATTGTCCAGATTTAACTAAACTGCTTCAATAGGAGAATATTTGCCCAGTGATGACTGACAACCACCAATCTTATGTTGAATACATGTTCCACTCCAGTGTCTGTTTATTCAGGAACCACTAATTGTATGGATTAGTTTTACAGCTTATTGTACATAGGAACAGAACCACCAAATAATTATTGCTTCTTTGGCCTAACTATTTGTTTTGACCAGCAGGACAATCTCCTATTTTCCTTCTGTAAATTCTTGTATTTTTAAAAGCTGCATGATAGGCAAAAATTCCATAGGATAATGTGCTTTGGAAATCTTGACAAGATGAATATTCTACTATTGAAAGACAATTTCATTGTTCAACATGAGAGAGATAAAATATAGTTTAGTTTTGATATTCATCAGAGGCTTTGGTGTGTATGTATGTTTGAATGTAAGTAGATATTGTATAAACATTTATACAGTATATTCAAATTTGTTACTTTATATTAACCACAACCCTGGGTAACTGACACACCCCTGGTCATCAGTCAAGAATTACAATATGGCCCAAACCACTGGAGACATGACAAGATTTACTAAGAGAGAAAAACAGGAACCAGCTTTTTGTTGAAACATCCATTTTCTGATTTAGTGCACACAGATAATTTGGTCAGATGACATGACTAGACTGCTCAGTTGGCATGTGATGACACTTGGCACTGACAAGATTCATAATGCTAAGATGTACAATCTGTTGAAGTCAGAGTTAATTGTTGGAGGAAAATGCATATCATCCAAAATCAAAACCATTTTTTCAGCACTTTAGTTTGACTTCAGATTGAATTCAATGGGGTGTAAAAAGGGAGCTTGTCTGGTCAGCTGTTGTTTGAAAAATTACAGGGAACCATTTTAAGATTGGGATATGTTCACATACTAGACAAAATAACAAACGGTAGGAGACTGTGATGACCCATACAAAAGCAACAAAGTCACAAAAACAGATCCCTTTAATTCCTGCAACTTGGCTTCAAAGGTCCAATTATCATTGACTAGAGAAAAATTTCCCCCACAAACAGTTGCGAAAAGGAAGAAATTCCATTCAAACTCCAAATACATATAAATTATAAATAGAAAAAAACAACACAAACCACACTTAAGCAATGAATGAGACAAGGCAGGATAAGGGCTTGAAGACATTCACAGATATCGAAATACATACACTGGGAAGGATGCCACAACTCAGATAAGAACTGAAAGACTAGAATTATTTCACGCTTTGTTTCCAGCACTGGCCCATGCACAGTTTGTCCTTTTAAACAGTCCTCACAACTGCAGCTCGTGAAAGGGATCAGGACCCTTTCTTCCCCTGTAGACCACGCCATTCATGTCTCTCCCTTATCCGCTCCTCCCTGTGTGCCCTGGGATGAAGAGGGGATGGGCCTGGATCTTCCTCTGAATGCCCAGCTGGCCTGTGCCCTTCTCGAGTTTCCTCCACAACCTCCGGAGCCACACTCCCACTCCCTGTCGGCTGTTCCTCCTCTCCCTCGGATTCAGATTCTAACAGGGGCATGACAGAGACTAATATCTGGGAACATTATCATCTGTGTACATGACAGTGTCGTAGAGTGTAAAGAAGCATTTTCCCATGTCTGTTGCATAAAAAAGTACTTTCTTTTGCTTAAATCTTCCAGTCAACTTCATTAGGTGATGATCCTTAGCATGGGATTTGTCTTCCTCACAGGTGCTGCACATTAAATTGATTCCCCTGTGACCCTAATCTTTTTTTCATGATTAGTTACAGACAGTTTTGAATTCTTTGAATGCCCTCTTATGCAAGATTCCACTACTTACTTCCCTCCATTTAGAAAATTATTCATTTGTTTGTCCCCTTTTGAAAAAGCCAGTTAGTAATTCATAAAAAGTCAGATCCTTTTAATCTTCTGAATGCTACAATCACTGAAAAGTCTTCGATGAGAAATGTCAAATGTTTAAAATTCCCAGTTTAGGCAACATCCTTGCTACCTCAAGGATGCTACCACAAACAGGCAAGGCTAGTTAGGTAGTGCCATGTGTGTCAAGTAATGTCTTAATATACCTGCATCTGACCTCTCTATTAATTCTCATGACCCACTCACCTTGGGTTTGGTTTTGTTTGTTTGACAGGCATTCAAATACACCCTGGGAGCAAATGGAAGACTCTTTGGTCTTAAACCCATTGCAGAAAATGAATTTATAAGAACTGAGCCATAGCAGCAAATAAAAACCTGACAAGTATGAACTTTGTTGGTCTCCCCTCTTCTCCTTCATTCCAAATATCAGTCATAAGTGCCAGCACAGAGCCAGAAAAGTTAGGTTACATTTTTACACAGTGTTGTTTAATTGATTGGCATTTACAATGTGTTGGATATTGAAAAGAGAAAGATGTAAACTAGGAGTTCCATATCAAGAAATTGAGGTGTTATGGAATATTTGGCAGTTGGTGAATATTATTTTGTAATTCATGTATTTTTTTTCTATTCCTTTTTAAGTATGCCATAAGGAAGGCAAGCCTTATTGTACAAACTGTTTGTTAAAATTATGTAAGATTATTGTCTATCACTATGATTTTCAAACCTGCTAGCAACCTTTGGCGAGCAGGGAAGAATATATAGTGTGCTTTGGCTAGGAAATGCTTATTTTGTTTTTCTCCTACAATTATTTCATTTCTGGGATCTCATTTCTGAATTTTTTTGCAGTTGGTGCTGAGCAATTTAGATTTGCCAGTCTCTGTTAAAATGTTTTATGATGAGTGAGCATAAAATAGTCCTTGAAATAAACACTATCTTCCCTTTGTTTTGAAGTTCTAGCTGCCAGAAATGTTCCATCGATCATTCACGTGGACTGGGAACATGATAATAATTATTAATGTATTACAGTTACTAAGCAAGAAATCACTTAGAATTGCTTAGGCTTTATATAAGTATTTACTGGCAAGGTTTCTGACTACAACTCTCAATATGATTGAGACCAACAATTTGAACAACTGCTCAGTTTGAACTGATTTGGAGGACATTTGATTTTATTCAGTCTAAAATTCAATCTTTGAACCTGTCATCAACTATAATTTAAAATCCTGACATAACTGTTTTGAGGCATAAGCAGTCTTCCTGAGGGAATGAAGACTGCTAAATTTCTGAGAAATAGGTGAAACATTTTGAATGCCTTTATGTCTGTTTTTTTAACCTTCACCACCATTCTTTTTTCTTAGATTATTTGAATAATATGTGGGTACAGTTGGATCTTTTCTGTTAAATAATTTTAAGAAACCTGTAACAGTAATTGGAATTTTTAAAGCAGGAACAGCCTTTTCAGTAGTGTTGGAAAAACTTTTTTGCTTTGAGGGCTCAATTTCAGTAGTGATTGGGCCAAAGTTGAAAATAAGGAGGATCAAAAGCAAATAGAACATTTCCTGTCCTTTTTTCATTCATTCATTTTTCATTCATCTCTCTTTTATTCATTTTCCTTTCAATACTTTCTCTCCCATAAACAGATATAGCCATTCATATGAGCATAAATATAAGGTGACACAGAGAGATTAAGTAGCTCATGTGGTCTATAGTTTGCCTGCATGTACTTTACAGCAGGGGTCCCTAATCCCTGGTCCATGGACCAGTACTGGCCCATGTCTTATTAGGAACTGGGCTATGCAAGCGGCAGACGAGTGAGCAAAGCTTCATCTGTGTATGTGCAGATTCTAGGTTATATGCAAACCCACCACCACCTGCTCCGTGGAAGACAATTTTTCTTCCAGAACTGGTTCCTGGTGCCAAAAAAGTTGGGGGCCATTTACAGGATGTTTTCAAAAGTGAATTAATTACATGGATTTGGAAAGAACAATTTTGAATCATAGAATTATTGGACAAAAAGTTAGAGTGAGCCACAGAAAACAGGGCAGTTTTGAATCTTGGGGATTCTTCTGAATTCATGGCTTCTATTAGAGTAACAAGTGGAGGGACATGGCAAACCTTGCACAACTAATTGCTGGCCTTTCTAAACCAAAAACAGTGACTCATGTCATAATTACCATGCAACTAGAGATATTACTATTGTAATACAATCTACATGGGATTGCTTTTTAGATGAATTGGAAACTCCAGTAAATACAAAATTCTTCTAACTGGTACAAGTAAGCATAGCAGCATATTCTGTAGCTGCATTGATTGGACCACAATTTTTTCCCCAAAAAGTTTTGTCTTCTGAAAAGAAAAATATAATTTCGGAATGACTGTATCATGCAAGAATCTTGAGAAATAAGAAAATAACTTTTAATGACTATAGTATATTCAGTTGCATAATGCTTCCATTATGCTGCATGAGTTCAACAGGGCTAAAAGCATTTTGTTTGTATTCAGTGTCTGATGCATCCTGCTACAGTGCCCAAGAATAGTCAGCCAGCAATGATAGATTCCAATTGTCCTGATACCGTTTTCCCATTGTGGCAATGCCCTGGTTACATGGTCTTGTATGCTCTAAGAAGTTTGCCAAGCAGCCAATGTAGTTTGGTGCTCTGTAGTTGCCAAGAAAATTCTCAGCAACAATCTTGAATGCTTTTCAGGTGATTTCTTCTGGCCCCACTAACAGATCTTCAAACCAGGGGTGGGATTCAACAGGTGTAATAACCAGTTCAGTGAGCATGCCTTTTGTGTTTGAAAATCATCTTCTTCTCCAAGGCCTGTGTGTAACACAGGGTGTGCACAGCAATCAGCTGTGCTGCACAAAGCAGCTGAGGTTGAAAAAGCAGGAAATAAAGGACAGCCTAGAGCCCGGGTGTGTGTGTGGGCCAAACAGAAGAACAGAAGATTGTCGGAGCGAACCAGTTCCCTCTCAGCTGATCTTCGGAGCTACTGGTTCAGGAGAACCAGGCCAGACTGGTAGAATCCCACCTGTGCTTCAAACCACTCATCACTGATGATGTATCTGATCTGTGGACCAACAAGAATGCTTTCCTTAATCTTGGCATCAGTTATTCTTTGAAACAACCATCTTCCTTGTTCATTGCTTTCACAAAATTTTTCATCCGTCCAAATTTTATATGAAGTGGAGGCAAAAATACCATTGTCGGGTCAACAAGTGGTTCATGTCATATTTTTCTGCCCTGGAACCAAGGCAGAGTGGGAATTTCTTTTTAATATACTGTAATTCTCCTGCATAACAGTCCTATTTGCATATGTAACAATAGTTCTTGGTATATGTGAGCTGCATTCTGAGTAACAGAGCCACTACTCTCTACAGATGTTCCAGTTGTATTTGGTGTACCGAACGTGCTTCAACAACAGTTCTATATTATGTTTCTTTCGTGTGTGCAGCATAACCAACAAGTAGTGAAAGGAGTACATTGCCATTGTGTAAAAAGAGACAATTTCTATAAAAAGATATATGATGTTAAATTACAAATTATTTTCATGATTAACAACCAAAAATTATTATTATTTATTATTATTTATTTAGACTTGTATGCCGCCCTTCTCCCTAAGGACTCAGGGTGCTTAACATATAAAAAGAGACATATTTACAATAAAAAAAATATTAAACAAGAAACAAGTCTAAAATTGCTAAAAACATTAGAAAACAATTAAAATTACAATAAAAACAATACAATTAAAACAACCCACCCCCAGGTCAATCCAGGCCGGCCTGCTGAAACAGCCAAGTCTTCAGGTCTCGACAAAAGGAGCAGAGATCAGGGGCCAAACAAAGATCCGCAGGGAGCTTATTAAATAGGGCGGGTGCTCCCACAGAAAAGGCCCTGGCCCTGGGAACCACCAGCCGATATAACATATACCTATATAACATACACCCAAAAGTTTTCAGGGAGCAAAACCTTCGTTGTTCATTACCAGGAACTGGTTCAAACAGTTGCTGTTGAACTATAAAGATCTACATGGCTCAGCCCCAAAGTACTTACAATACTATTTATTTATTTATTTATTTATTTATTTATTAGATTTATATCCCGCCTCACTTCCCCCAAAGGGGAACTCGAGGCGGCATACAAAAAGATAAAAACAATTTCTGTACAATATAAAAACAAGAAACTCATTCATACCAATCCAAAACATACATGGGGGAAAAGCAAAATCTCAAGATCTCAATACCATGCCCTCCAACAAAGCCAGGTCTTAATGGCTTTGCGGAAGGCAGGTAGATTTGGGATGGTTCTAATCTCCACAGGGAGCATATTCCAGAGGGACAGTGCCGCTACAGAGAAGGCCCTAGCCCATGGACCCGCCAGCCGACATTGCCTGGCTGACGGTATCCGAGCAAGCCCTCCCTGTGAGATCTAACTGGGCTGGGAGGCATAAGGTGCAGAAGGCGTCTCGCAGGTATCCTGCTCCTAAGCCATGAAGGGCTTTAAAAGTTGTCACTAGCACCTTGAATTGCACCCGGAAGACCACTGGTAACCAGTGCAGCTCACGGAGGATAGATGTTATATGGGCACATCTAGGTGCACCCATAATCACTGCTGCATTTTGCACCAGCTGAAGTCTCTGAGTGCTCTTCAAGGGCAGCCCCATGTAGAGCGCATTGCAATAGTCCAATTGAGAGGTGATAAGGGCATGAGCAACCATGTGAAGAGCCCCATGGTCCAGGAAGGGTCGCAACTGGCTAACAGGTGAACCTGTGTAAAGGTCCCTCTGGTCACAGCCGTAAGATGGTGGTCAAATTGTAGCTGTGGATCCAGAAGGACTCCCAAGTTGCGAACTCGTTCTGGGGGAGCAATTTCTCTCCCCCAGTACTAAAGTTGGATAATCAACTGAACCCCGAGGAGGCAAAACCCATAGCCACTCGGTCTTGTCAGGGTTGAGTCTGAGCCGATTAGCCCCCATCCAGATCCTCACATCCTCCAGGCACCGGACATCACCTCAACGGCCTCACTTGATTGACCGGGGCAGAGATGTACAACTGGGTATCATCAGCGTACTGGTGATACCCAACCCCATGTCGATGGATGATCTCACCCAGCGGTTTCATGTAGATATTAAAGAGGAGGGGAGAGGATGGAGCCCTGAGGAACCCTGCATGGCAGGGCCCTAGGGCTCATCTCTGCCCCCCACCAACACCGACTGAGTCCGGTCAGACAGGTAGGAGGAGAACCACTGTAAAACAGTGCCCCCACTCCCAACCCCTGAGCCGGCTCAGAAGGATACCATGATCGATGGTATCAAAGCCGCTGAGAGGTCAAGAAGCACCAGAATGGAGGAAGACCCCCATCCCGGCCCGCCAGAGATCATCCACAAGTGCGAACAAGGCCGTCTCCATGCTGTACCCAGGCCTGAAACCAGACTGCAAAGGATCCAGATAATCCGCTTCATTCAAGGCCCAAGGAGCTGGAGCGCCACCACCTTCAACAACCTTCCCCAAAAGGGAAGGTTGGAGACAGGATGAAAGTTATTTAACACAGCCGGTCCAGGGAAGGCTTCTGAGGAGGAGGGCCTAACCACAGCCTCTTTCAAGGCGTGGAACAAACCCTCACCCAAAGAAGCATTTATAATCTCCTGGAGCCAGCTACATGTCGCTCCCGCCTGCCTGAAACAAGCCAGGAGGGACAAGGGTCCAATAAACAGGTGGTGGCATTCACTGCTCCCAGGGCCTTGTCCACATCCTCAGGGCCAACAGGAACAAACTCATCCCAGATAACCGGACTAAGACCTGCCCCTACCATCTCAGTGGACTCTGCCCAGCCAGAGTCCAAGTCCGACCAGATCCGGAGACTTTATCTGCCAAAAACTGAACAAATTCCTCGCCCTGCCCTGCAGTGGTTCCTCCGCCTCCTTAGATCTTAAGAGGGAGCGTGTCACCCTAAACAGGGTGGCTGGGCGACAGTCTGCAGACGCGATAAGACTGGCCCAATATACATTGTGTCTGGTCAGATTCAGCCCGACTTTTCTTCCAGCGGCGCTCTAGGCATCTCTTCTGCCGTTTTATCCCCCGGAGTTCCTCAGTAAACCAAGGAGATCTCTGGGGTCCATGAGCGGAGAGAGTCCGCATAGGCAACCCATCTATGGCCCCGTGGCCGCACTATTCCAGGCTTCCACCAGGGCCTCAGTCAAGCTGTGGGCGAGGGAAGCCGGAAAATCCCCAAGCTCCCTCTGAAACCCAATTGGGTCCATTAGGTGCCTGGGGCAGAACCACCTAGTTGGTCCCGCCTCCCTGCGGCGTGGAGTGGTTGTCAGGAAGTCCAATCTTACGAGGGAATGATCTGACCATGACGGGCTAGATGACTATTTCCCCCAATTTCAGATCACGGCACCATTGTTCCAAGATAAAAACCAGATCGAGCGTGTGTCCCCCCCGATGAGTCGGACCCTGAACTACTTGGGTCAGGCCCATGGTTCTCATGGAGCCCATGAACTCCTGGGTCACACCCGAGGGTTCGCCGAGGGATGGCAAATTGAAATCCCCGAGCACCACCAGCCTGGGGAACTCAACCGCCAACCCGGCTACTACCTCGAGCAGCCCAGGCAGGGCCGTTGCAACGCAGCTGGGAGGCAGGTACGTTAGCAACAGGCCCACCTGAACCCCTAGGTCCAGCTTCAAAAGGAGGGACTCACACCCGTCTATCTCCAGAACAGGGCCTTCCCGTGGACATAATTCCTGATGAGCTAAATTATTGTCTAAATTAGATACTGCCTTTGTTCTTCTTGGGAGAAGATGCTGAGACATCGCCCAACATGAAGTGTTGATGGCTGACCTCACACTGTGGAGCGGCATTTTGAAGTTTGTGGAGTCCCCCAATCTATTAGCCTTTTAGAAGTTCATGAAGACCATTATTTTTCAGTGAACATTTGGTGACTAATGGCAGACAAATTGGATATTTTAATAGGATGTATTTTTGTAGATATAAATAAATTTAGAGTTGACATTGGGATGAAGGAGGGACTTGGAGAAAGAGTTTCATAATTGTAGAAGCAAGCATGAGAAAGCAACTTAGAATGGCACTGCCTTGATTGTGTTAGTATAAAAGGGGACAAACAGAAAATTAGGCAGGCTTGTATGATTATATGGTACAATAATAATACATTCCTGGGGTCCATTGTATGTGTGGGGTCCATTTCCTGACCTATCTTGAAAGCTTACAGTAAGATTTTATTGTAATTTATGAGATTAGATGATATATGAGGGTGTTTGTTTGTTTGGTATGTGTTGATATAATATGATAATTGTAAATTGTCTAGACTCTTTCAAGAGGAGATTATAGAAAATATTGCATGAATAAATATAACAATGATAGCTCTTTGATACTTCAGCTGTCTGATGCTAAATGATCAGGTAATGATGTATCCTGATTTGTGACAAATTAAGCCAAGCACATCATGCTTTTTTTCCACAGTGAATTGGATAATTTTGGGGGTGTGGATATGGTGGATGCAGTTATTTGGCAGATGCAGAATAATTTTGGAGTCTAATATTTAACAACACATATTAATTCATAAACACTAAACTTAAAAATAAATCTATTCCACTAGGACAGAAGTGAAGTACATAAGTATCAGGATCATGCGGAGCATATGTAAAAGGAGTAGTCATTTTCTGAACTTGTAACCTATCACTTGATATTAAGACCATAAAGATTAAAAAACAAACAATAAGAATTATAGGGATGCACTTGACTAGGAAAGATTGAGGAAATATGGTGGGTTTATATTGAATGAAAACTTTAGCAAGCATATACTATAAAGGACTACCATACCCTCCACTAGACCTAATTTGAGATTTCTATTTGAGAGAAATGGCAAAGGGTTCTGAAAATGAGTATGATTTTCTGATACTTCAATAGTCTTTCCCCAAAACACTATGATTAGATAGCCATAGTATACTCAAAAGGTTCAGGCTTTGATTATGTCACATTCTCCCCTTTCCTTTGCAGATATTGATGAATGTGTTGATGGGACTGACAACTGCCATATTGATGCCATCTGCCAGAACACTCCCAAATCATACAAATGCATCTGCAAATCTGGTTACACCGGGGATGGGAAGCACTGCAAAGGTAGGCAGAGCAGATAGCACAGAAAAAAAAATATGAAAGGGAAATCCAGCTATATTTAATTGCCCAAGCCAGAAATTACCAGAATATGATTTTAAATGAATTTAAAAATGACCTGAGATTAAATACCACTAAGGTTGCAAATGGAAAGGAAACACCCATTGGGTTTTGAGGAATTTTTATTATCTGGGTGTTGCCTGTAGTATTGTAGGTGTCTCTACAAATGTGTTTATTTGATATAGTTGGGAGAATTGTGATAAAAACAAGGGCTATTCTAGATTTTTAAAAAGTTTCTTTAAAAATTATTTAGCTAAGTAAATTTATTATTTCCCTATTTTCTCTCTTTCTTTTGGCAAATCCATCCGTCTTTGATAAAGTACTCATCCAGTTTCCATTCAAATATGCAGTAGATTAGGCAGCATCTTGCATAATTTTATCTAGGTATCCTGAAATAATTTTCTCTCAGTGCTCCATAGCAGTTGCTTGAAATAGTTAATGCAGTTGGAATTAATTTTTATTGAGGATTCATGATTCCTTAATAATTTTGAGGATCAGAAATGATGTTGTTTTGATGAACTGTGATGGTATTGTATCCATAATCAGGAAATGTGTTAGCCCGTCAAGGTAGTCCAGACAAAAGCAGATAAATGAATACTAGCTTTATTTTTATTGTAAGGTTAAATTAAAGAAGCTTGTAAGTACTCAAACTACACCTCTTCTCATTTCCTTTTACTCTCTGGAAAACTAGGAAAGATCCTTTTTGAAACATATCCCATATCCCTTCTGTTTCTGTGGATTGAGATGCCCTTTTGCATGATGATTGTCTAGCCTGTGGGTCTTCCTACTGTCTCCTAAAGTTATTCCCATATACCTAAAGTCATTCCCACATTACATAATGTGAAAGAGAAAAATACAGTACTGTTATTTTGGAAAATCTGTTGGATAATGGTAGTGACTAGGCTACTATATTTGAAGCAACAGTAACAAACACAATTTTAATGATTTTATAAGAATTTGCTCCAGTCACTGGGTATAAGTAAGAATTTAGGATGCAATAATGAGAATGTACAACAGCTTTGTCTTTATTTAACTGGGGTATGTTTTGTTAAATAAATAAATAAATAAATCATTAAAGTATTGTCAGTGTAATATACTGGACCATCTACACTAGTATACACTAATAAAACTCTGATGTGAATAACATTTAAATGGACAAAACAACATATCACAGGACAACAGTTTTTGTACCAGTACTTCAAAAGGGCTAATGTACAGAATGCACTCCAAATCTGGGACCCATGACTCTGATGGGACTGAAATTTGACAAGTTTCTGGTTGCTCCAGTGCTGCCACACTGCTGCACTGCCATGCCATCCTCCAGAGGTTCAGTAGAATGGTCCTGCCCTATCCCTCCAAAGGTTAGGTTGACTGGCCCTGCCCTTCAGATGCTGGAGACTAGGTAGACTGGTCTTATTGTTGGTTGCTGGAGGCAGTCAGCTACAGTAAGGGGCATAAAATTGGAAGCTGCTCCCATCCCAATGGTTTTTGTTTGTTTGTTTGTTTTTGCCCTTCGTCATTTTGTTTCTCTGTTTAGATAAGAAATACCTCTGAAACAGTTACCCAGTGAATTGTCTAAGTCTACTTAAGATCCTCTAATTTTAGAATAGATTTGAATGAAAATTGAAAAAAAAGATGAAAAAAATATTTGTTGTGGCTTCTCCCATATTCCCATGTTGAAGCAAGGGCAGCTATAATCCTAGATGAGACTAGGAAGTTTAAGATTTCAGAGTCTTCACCACTGTGTGGAAGGTTGAAATTGTGTTTGGCTGAAGTCTGTTATCCTCACATTACAGGTTTTCTCCCATCAGTATGAGGTAAAAAGATGTATCCCTATTGTTCTCAATTTAATCATTGTATAAATACTTGATAAGGGCTTTGTGGATTTTTAGTTCTGAAGTTCTTCTACATCACATATATTCCCTTTTCTTTATTCAGATGTTGATGAATGTGAACGTGACGACAATGCTGGCTGTGTTCATGAATGTGTCAATATCCCAGGGAATTATCGATGTACCTGCTATGACGGCTTTCATCTTGCACATGATGGTCATAACTGTCTTGGTAAGAAATTTATACATTGCTTAAAATGCTTACTTTTAAATGTTATAATTTTTAAAGCCCCCCCCCACCTCAAAAAAATCCTGTTTATGCTAAAAGCTGCATATTGGATCCTAATACAAAATTCTTCCAATTAATTGTTGAAGCTATCATTTCTGTTTTAGTAAATTGGGTAAAATAAAAGTACATCCTTATGTAGTCAGTCTCATCATGATTATACAGAAAGGTCCCTTTGTTTAAAGTAGACAATGGCAGTGGCTTCTCATATATGAAAAATACATGCTAAAGGTAAAATTCCTTAGAGTCCCATACTTTTTGTTCTACTCACATTGTTTTGTGTATCTCACATATAAAAAGTAGAGTAAGTTATTCTAGAGTGCTTTTCTGATTCTAATGTAGAGTAAGTTACTCTAGAATACTTTTCTGAGTCTAATGATTCTATGCCATCGCATGACATTGAATAGATACTCTAGTTATGTAGTTCCACCACAGTGTTTATTGATTCTACTTCCTACAGAGAAATTCAAACTGCTCTCAAATGGTTTCCTCTGTTATTGTCAGAGGTCTGTATTGTAATCTCCACCATTTCTGAGAGTTCAGGATTGTAGTAGCTAGATTTATTTGCAAATATTATTTTAAACAATGGCCTAGTTAAAAAAAGTAAGTTTTTTGTTATTATTCCAGTAGGAGAAACACAATATAAAATGGTGAAGAAAAATTGTAAATATTGATGTCTGGCAGTTATCAACTTAACCTGCTATCCCATCTTCTTACATTTTACTAGTAAAACACTTTACTTTTAAGGATGTAAAATGAAAAACTGCTAGATAAGTAGAGCTCAGATATGTACTTTATTATTACTGCAGTGTATATCTCTATATTTTATGACAATTTTATCTGCTTTATTCCAAGTCAGAATTGATTTTTCACATGAAATATTGTCTGTTACAATCCTCCTTATTCCTAGATAGCATATAGATGATTTTAGGTCTTTATAAACTGAAATGCAGGCTAAAATATTTGAGATGAATTAATAAAACCCTCAGAACATCCCAGATTTTGGAGAGTGGCAAATTGAGGAAGGGAAACTAGTAATGAATGTTTTATTTTTTCCTAAAAATTCAAGGTACTTTATGTAATATAGCTGGGAAAACTGCACTACTGACTTGTGTAGATTTTCACACAGAGGAAATCATGAACATTTAAGGTGCACCATGAGCACAGCCTTGATTGTAAGACTTAGCTTGACCTGAATGTATATCCAGCCCAGCTGCTCTAACCTTTTTTTAAATTATTATTATACAACCAAAAACTTTTTCTGAGGAGCTTTGCTTTCTAGAAATATGACATTGTTTGTTTTGATTTGCTTTTGGGGATTATGGGATAATAGTTATCTGTTCATTAGAACAGCAAAGCACGTCCTTAGTGAGTGCCCCTGAGCATTTAATGTTTTGCAGAGATTTCACTTATGTGGACATTCACATGCTTTCATCCTTTTGAGGCATATCATAGGAGCTCATGTGTCCCTGAGTTGTACCTTCCTTATCTTCAGCTCTTATTCCAGCAAAACAATGGTGCAAGGTTGCTACTGGTTTTCCTGGATGCGTTCAGAGACAACATTCCTAGAAGCTCAGCTTGTCAGGAGCAGGTCTTGGCAAGTCTTGGATACAGGTAGCTAACAAATGAATTGGCTGCCTCTGTGTTTGCTTGCCTGCCAAAGCTACTGTCAGCTGTTTGCTTAAGGATAAACAAAATCACTGAACATGTAGTCACAAAAAAGAGAAGAGCTTAATTATAGACTATCAAGAATGTTTTTCTTCTCCCACCCTTTTTTATTTCTGAACTTGTCAGGATTAAGTATTGCTTACATTTTTCTCTTGAAATTGGAAATGTATGTGCTGTGTATATGAAGTTGCCCTCATACTGAGTCAGATGATAGGTTTGCTTTTTTCATTTATTATGTTCTTCATCTCCAGTAACCGAACTAATAACATTTTTTATACCTGAATTCAATCATTGGGAAGCCTGTTTTGAACCAAGAACCTCCTTGCAAAGCAGATGCAGGAAGTACGGGTAGACCTCGATTTACAAATATAATTGAGACTGGAATTGTTATCTTAATTTATTGCAATAGCAAGTTGAGACATCACTTTACTGGACCCCCTTTTTTTAACTTTTTTGCACCTTAAAAGCAAGCTTTAGGTAACAGTATTCTCAGATAGAAAGTGTAATATGCAAGTATGAAATAGCTAAAATAGTTTTGGTTTTGGTTGCCACAATGTAAAAAAAAAAGATGTTGAGACTCTAGAAAGAGTACAGCGAAGAGCAACAAAAATGATTAGGGGACTGGAGACTAAAACATATAAAGAATCATTGCTGGAACTGGGTATGTCTAGTTTAATGAAAAGAAGGACTAGGGCCATGATGGCGAACCTGTGGCACGCGGAGCCATTTGTGCGGGCACACGAGCCTCAGCCAAACTTACTGCATCGAGCATGCGTACACCTCCCAGCTGATTTTCGTCCCATTTGAGGCCTTTTTTTCCCTCCTGGAGGCTTGAAGAAAGCCTCGGCAGGCTTTGGAGGCCAAAAAACAGGCCCGTTTTGGCACTTCCGGTATGTCCGGAAGGCCCATTTTTCAGCCTCCCAAGGCTGCAGAGGCTTCCCTCAAGCCTAA
This sequence comes from Naja naja, assembly GCA_009733165.1. Taxonomy (NCBI): domain Eukaryota; kingdom Metazoa; phylum Chordata; class Lepidosauria; order Squamata; family Elapidae; genus Naja; species Naja naja. The sequence goes on along the minus strand of CM019150.1, from coordinate 54,327,374 downwards.
GGGAGGCCGAAAAAGGCCTCAAATGGGCTGAAAATCATCTGGGAGGCACGCACATGCGCAGTGCAGGTAAGGCGGCGAGGGGGTGTTGTGCATGCATGCACAGGGGAGGCGGGGCGCATTGCCTTCTGGGTGCTGACATGTGATTTTCGGCACAGGAGCCCAAAAAGTTTACCACCACTGGACTAGGGTGACATAATAGCAATGTTTCAATATCTAAGGGGATACCATAAAGAAGAGGGAGTCAAGCTATTCTCCAAAGCACTTGAAGGTGGAACAAGAAGCAAGGAATGGAAACTAATCAAGGAGAGAAGCTATCTAGACTTAAGGAGAATTGGGTTTCCTAAGAGTTAGAACAGGTAATCAGTGGATCAGAAGTAATCAGCCTCCAGAAGTTGTGGGTGCTCCAACACTGGAAGTTTTAAAGAAGAGATTAGACAACCATTTATCTGAAATGGTATAGGCTTTCCTGCTTTTGCAGAGGGTTGGACTAGAACAGGGTCTCAACCTTGGCATTTGACTTGTTTCAACTCCCAAAGTTCCTCAGCCAGCTGTGCTGGCTGAGGAACTTTGGGAGTTGAAGTCCACAAGTCTTAAAGTTGCCAAGGTTGGAGACCCCTGGACTAGAAAACCTCCAAGGTTCCTTCCTACTCTGTTATTCTTCAAAATGGAATGGTTACTGTGGATTTGCAGCATTTATAACAACAAAGGTAAAGTCTAAGCTAAATACAGCAGCAAATCTTTTTCAAGACATTGAGTAAAAAAATCATCATCATATGTAGGCTCATATATAACTCATTAACACAACTGTAAGTAAGGGAAAATAAAAAGTATTACTAAGTGTTATTTCGGTACCCTTTTATCAAAGAGTCATAGAAGTTTCTCATTTTTTAGAGAGTGTGTTCCCTTGAAAAGTTTTAAGAAACCCATTGTTGGAATGCCTGTCATAATAAATTGCTTGTGCTGTCGGGCTTATTGCTGGCCTCCAATGCTACTGCAGTACTTTCTTTACTAATACTTTGTTTCTTTCTTCCTGACAAGGACCATTCTTCACCAATGTCCCCCTCCCCATTCTGGAGTTGCCTGCTTTCTATAGCTACAGTATGTTGACATATGTTTTCTGCAACATCCCTCCATTTTCTGCAGCTCAAGTCAAAATTGTTTTGAAAAACTTTTAACGCTTTAGCACCCATGTCCAACTACATATTAGGAAAATATTGTTGTAGAACTATCTTTTGTTGTGTCTGGATACACAAGTGTAAGTAAAAACAGGAGCAACAGCTGGGATTCTTCAGAGTTATTTAAACACTGACATATCACCAGTGAAATGCTGCCCCTCCTACTCCCACGGCCCCAGGGTCTCATGTTGAAAGATTGTGATCTCCAAGTTCTATATTTCAAACACATTTTAAGGGGAAATCACTGGTAGGAGAAGCAGCTGGCTTTGGAATCTTGCTCTCATGTAGTAGATCTGTAATTGCACCACGATAGGGTGATAGTAGGGCACAAACTGTCATCCAGCAAAAAAGTGGGAAATCTTCCAAATCTTGGCAATTTTAGAGGTTTAGACCAGTGGTTCTTAACCTTTTTGAAAGAATCGCCCCCTTGAGCCATTGAGGATGTTGTCATTGCCCCCCTCCCCCAATGTAACCGCCCCCTGCCAACTCTTAGCGTCCCCAAGGGGGCCAGCAGAGGGGCACTAAGAGGCGGCAGGGGGGGCGGCGCGTCGAACGTGGCCGCAGCAGCACGTAACGTGCCACTGCTTCCGCATTTGGAGGCACCAGCTCCGGAGCAGTGCTAGTCAATAGGTGAACCTGCAGGGCTGGCCGGCACCTCGAACGCCCCCCTGTCACCTCTTAGCACCCTTCTGCTGACCCCCTTGGGGATGCTAAGAGGCAGCAGGGCGCCCGACCGCCCAGCAGGCTCACCCCATTGACTGTTATACCGCACCTGAACTGGCGCCTGTCCATCCATCCATCCAAAAGGTCTGTCTGCTTGCCTGCCTGCCTTCCTGCCTACCTACCTACCTGTCTGTCTTTTTGTCTACCTACCTACCAACCTATCTTCCAATATAGATCTCTCTCTCTCTCTGCCAATATATCTCGCTCCATTGCCCCATATCGCCCCCCTTCCGTTCCTTCGCCCCCACGTTGCCCCTTTTCGTTCCATCGCCCCCCTGAAAAAATTGCCCCTTGGGGGGCAATATCGCCCAGGTTAAGAACCACTGGTTTAGACAATATAGAACTCTGTACATGCCTGCATATACAGTACAAAGTGTGTGTAATATCTCAAAGACTATTTTCCTTCCTGGTTAGAGCACAGGTTTATCCTAAAAGATAGGTAACATCAAAACATGTTGATTAACAACTTGATCCTCGTGTAGCCCAGATGCTATAGTCTTTATATATGCTCATATTTGCTACTGACTTTTTATACAGACAACTCATTCTGATCCCCCCACTTTTGAGGTCTCCCCTTCTTCTCATTTACCAGTCAAGTATTGGCTACCAGTTGCCCTCCAAGTGAGATTCAAGGTTCTGGTATTAACATTCAAAGTCCTGCAAGGCATGGGTCCAGGGTATTTACGAGAACGACTCCTGCCGGCATCAAATACCAACCGCCCTGTCTGGCCACAGACAGGGGCTCCTTGGGGTACCGTCTGCGACCCAGTGTTGCTTGGCGGTGACCCGAGGGAAGGCCTATTCTGTGGCAGCTCCCACTTTGTGGAACCAGCTTCCCCTGGGGCTCCGTTTGCCCCCCGATCTTCGCACCTTCCGCCATGTTTTAAAGACCTGGCTGTTTGGACAGTCCGGGCTGTGCTGACTTCCGGGGGGGGTGTGTGATTCTATTTTAAATTGTGAGGTTTTACATGAATTTGACTTGGTTGTTTAATATGGTTTTATTTAATTAACTTATTGTGTCGTTTTAGTTGTGAGCTGCCCCGAGTCCTTTTTGGAGAGGGGGCGGCATACAAGTCAAACAAACAAACAAACAAACAAACAAACAAATAAATAAATATAAAATAAAAAAATAAAATAAAATAAAATAAAATTAAATTAAATTAAATTAAATATCTGTCTAGAAGTGCCCTCTGCCTCAACTGCCAGTATATCCAGAGTGTCGTGTTACATCTTTTTATCTTTCTCATCAAAATAAAGTCAACCTTTTCTGCCTTTCTCTTCTTTGCTTTCTCTGTTTACTCAGCTTGTCTCTTTCAAGTTTTCTATATGTTCAATCTGGCTAATTTTAGATTCTTAACCTCTGAAATTGAGAATCAGATTATCTGTTTCTGTTTTACTGTGCATGAGGTTCTGAGAGGGCATTAAAGTTTTTGCTTTGTTTGCTTATATGCTTCTTATTTAATTCTGAAAATAAACTGCAACATGAGGCAATGTGGATTGCTTAAGTCTGGATGTAAGTTAAAATATATCATTAGTTTAAATTAATTTTTTGCTTCCACCTTTATTTTCTTCCCTTTGCAGAGTGGTTCTGACATGCTATTGATAAGCATTTCCTTTGTTCTAATTCAATTTCTGAACTGTTATATTAAAATTATGCCTTTTAATGATTAAATGGATTGTTGACCTCCTACTGCACTGACAGAATTTAGTTTATTTAACTTATTGAATCTTTGGGGCAGATGTTATTGAATTAAACATTTTACTTGAGCATCTATTAATTATTTTAGTTTCCTATTTATCATTCACTGCAATCTGACTACCTTAGGATAAGTACTGTTTTCTTCCTACTGTGTTGAACTTTAATCATTGGTATAATGAATGATACTAAATATCAACCTCTGTTACAAAAACACATAAAAACAATTAACCTCTTTGAGACTTGCTATGGAAATTCTTTCTCTTCTTGGATACTCATTATTGCCTTGATTCTTTGGAAGAATTTGGGGAAGCAAGCATTCAGCTGATTATCATCTCGTTTATGACTCAGTTCTTTGAAGCAAATCCCATTTATTCCATGCTTACCTCTTATTTACAGAAAAGCATGCAAATGATTGCAATCTTAGTGGAAAACCAGACCTATCTAAAATAGCATATCCAGCCATGTCAAGCCCCCAGATTCATCTCTCTCTCTCCCCACACACACATATACACCTGTGCCCCTTTGAAAAATCTCTTTGCATGGTCGTGATTTCTTTTGGACAGTTTGAGGTGGTTCAGAGGAAGACAGGGTAGCAGGATAATGACAGAAGGAACGAAAGTACAGAAAACTTTTCTATCCGTCAACTTTTTACCATTATTCCACAACTTAAAGAGCCAGGCTGAATCATCTTTTGCTTTTATCTTTTTATTGTAGTTCAGTCTCAGAGATTCAAATATTATTTTTTCTTTCTTCTCAGTGAGGCTTCTAGTTCTTTATGGTTTATAAGTGTTTGAGCACTTTATCTTGTGATAAGGGAATAAATAGTATTTCCAGTAGTGCAGAAAATATCAGAACAGACACAGATTAAAAAATCACAGCTCTCTGGATGTGAGATCTTGGCTCTTTCTTTCTGCTCTGGTCTTTCTTTCTTTCTTCTTTTTAAAAAGGAAAGTAACACTCATAGTAGAGAAGCCGCAGCTTCCTATTTTGTTGATATAGAGGTGATCAGCACATCTACTAATGTATATGATTTAACAGCGAATAAAATGAGAATCATAGTAAAGGGACAAAGTAAGGAAATAAATTCAATGCCAAAGTGAACTTTCAAACATTCTTTGGAAAGCCTGCTAGTCCCTTCTTGATTAGTATAGGTGTGAGTCATCTTTTGGTCATTAATTTATGAAAACAGGGGATATCAGTTCTTGAACAAGGTTGGAAATCATCTATTCTCTGTCATATTCACTTTCTTTCCTTATGTTCAATCCTGGTATATGGCTTTGAGACTGAGTGATGAAGAAATGTGCTACTTATGTTCAGAGGGAATATATTTTCCAGAGAAATGATATTCAGAACAATAAACAAACAACACTAAATTCATGATACCATAGACTGAATACCATTCTTCACATTAGCAATGAAAACAGTTATCAATTATAGGTAGTCCTCGACTTATGACTACATTTGAGCCCAAATTTCTGTTCCTAAGTGAGACACTTGTTGAGTGAATTTTCCCACAATTTGCAACCTTTCTTGTCATGGTTGTTAAGTGAAGCTGGCTTTCCCCATTGATTCTGTTTGTCAGGTCACAAAAGGTGATCATATGATCCTGGGACACTGCAACAATCAACGCGAACCAGTTGCAAGCATCTGAATTTTGATCACGTGAATATAGGGATGCTGCAATGGTCATAAGTGTGAAAAACAGTCATAAATCATTTTTTTCAGTGTTGCAATTTCAAACGGTCACTAAATGAGCTGGGTTATAAGTTGAGGACCGTTGTAATGAAGCTGGACGTATACATTCCCACTTGACAATTGGGCTTTTTAGGCTGCACAGGCTGGAAACACTGAAACAGTTAAATGTGAATGAGGTTCTAGAGTGGAAAGTATTGAATGTAATTAATGTCAGAGTTTGAACTTAGCTATGAATCTCTTCCTTTTTTGTTTGTTCATTTGTCCATGCTACCCTGTCAAGCACAGATTCTGTTGGATGTTCAATTTTCTATCAGACTTGGTGTTATCAGCATGTTCTTTCCTTGCCTTTTCTTCTTGTTCCATTAACTATTCCTAGCATCATTGCCTTCTCCAATTTGCACGCATGACATGGCCAAAGTAAATCAGACCTAGTCTTATGACTTTAACTTCTAGTGATGAGTCTGGTTTTATATGATTTAACATTTCTCTGTTAGTTACTCTGGCTGTCCATGGTATAGACAAGGGGTGTCAAACTCGATTTCATTGAGGGCAGCATCAGGATTGTGTTTGACCTCAGAGAGCTGGGAGGGGCATGGCTGTGGTGGGCGTAGCCATGGTGGGCATGACACAAGACCGCACCTCCACACACATGGTTTTATACACTTATAAAAATAGAGAGGAGTATATTTCTGTGATTTTGTTTTTTTTAATATATACTTGATCTACTTGATCATCCTATGAGAGATCAGATCAAGAAAGTGACTCCATAGGAAGACTAGAACTATGAATTACTGACATAGGCTATAGTAGCAGAATCTGCAAGCCTGAAAGGTCAAATATTTTACCATTCCTCCCTTTTATAACCTTCTGAGTCAAAGATGGCCTCCTGCAGCACTCTGGAAGCCAAAACGGGGCACCCTCCACCCTGCTGCCAGTGCTGCAGGCCATCCATGCCCAGAATGGGGTGCAGGGGGGTGCATTTTTGGTAGCAGAGGCACCATGAGCCAGATCTGGCCCACGGGCCTTGAGTTTGACACCCCTGATATAGACAATAATTTACGCCAGCACCACAGTTCAAAAGCATTAATTCTTCTTCAATCAGCCATTCTTAGTGTCCAACTCTCACACCCCATATATCATTATAGGGAAGACTATTGCTGAAACTATCCTGCTTTTTCTGTTTATGTCAGTATCTCTACTTTTCCAGATCTTATTCACGTTAACCATTCCAGGTTAACCCAAGGTCATCCTGTGTTTGATTTCAGGAGTAGAACTACCATCAAGAACAATTTTGTATCAAAGGAACATATATTCTTGAACTAATTCAATTTCTTCCTTGTTGTTTGAGGTGTTTGCAATTGGCTCATCTTTGAAATCAGGTGCAGAGGGTCATGTCATCACATTTTTTTCCCCATTCAGAAAAATGGGTTCACACGATCAAGGAATTTGCTTAATGACCATGGATTCACTTAACAACTTGCAAAAAATGTTTTAAAATTGGGCCCGGTCACATGAGTGACATATGACCATAATAATTTACAACCTGAAATTCAGTCCCAATTGTAGTTATAAATTGAGGACTCCCTGTATTGTATAATCTAAAAAGTAATATGTTTATTTCCCTCTAATACAGCAATGTGTACCACTGTTTCATGTGTCTGGAACTTATGTACAGATTACTTGTGTTTCTCTACCTATTTTATCTACACAGTTGCTCTGAAAATACTTAGGCCTAATTTGGTAGGGTGAATTGAACCCAGTGGATTCCTGTATAACCTTTTCTCATATAATAGTGGTAATCTGGGAAGAGGGTCCATATTTAACCTGACATCTTGTGCTTGGTGCCTCCTAGAAATAATAACTGATAAAATTTCCTATGCTGCAAACAAACAGATGTGCCAGAAAATAGGATACCCTCAAATATGCCATATTTTTATTATTCTACATACTATTTTCTGTGTTCTCAAAAGACATATTCCTTTACATCCTTACGTTTCACACTGCTCTGTTAGGGGGCCCTTTCCCTGTCTTGTCTCACTGACTTTGAGTTCTTTCCCAGAATGGATGCATTTCTCTTTTTAAACAGACCACAGAGGCTTTGAGTGCAATCAGGTAGTTGTGAACTATGCACCTTTTGGCAAGGTGGAAATTGGGTGAAAACTATTTTTTCTAATAAGTATCTCTTTTTAAAATCAGTATTTACTTCTGATAGAATTGCTTTAATAATAATGGCTTCTAGACAATGCTGACTAGGAATGTTAATATGTTAAAAATTAAGATCTTCTCTTCAGAAGACTTTCACTATGCAAATCAGTGTTTTAAGTTGAGCCTAGAAAACAAAGGCACTTGGCAACCAGCTCAAGTCATTCATCATGGGTCTGATGAGAACTTGTGATCCTGCCTTGTTACTTCTTTTCTGCACCAGTTTGTGGCCAGGTATTTTCCTAAGAGTTGGGAAAGAATTCCAAGTAGTGTTGGACTTTGCCTCTGCAGAATGAACCAATATCAATTATGCAAAATTATGATATAGGCAAGATAGGTTATTTATCAGAAATGAAGCAACATAAAATGGAATAGCATGAAAGGTGTGCTGGTTAACTGTCTATGAAAGAGCCACAGCCTATGGCTTAGGAGCAGAAAAAAAGGGATCTAAAGCTGAACATAACAGTTGTGTGACTAGAGCCTTAATATTCCTGTTTCCTAACTTCAGTGTGGGAAGGAGAACATGTGGGTTTGATAACAAAAGAAGGCTTGCTTTTTCTGGAGTTTATAAAGACATTTGTCTGAAAATCAGCTATTGGATAGAATGATTTCCTGCATCTTACCTTGCTTTAATAAGATTCTGAATGACCTTTAACCAGATCAAACCAGGAATTTGATCTGTTTGCTAAATTAAAGCGTCTTTTGATGATTTAAGTTGCCTTTAATAAAGCAAGCACTAAGTTGAAAGTCTTGTAGCAACTAGTTTAACTGATGACTTACCTTGTTGTGAACTGAAGGTAAGGAATAGCAGTTTATTGATGAGAGTTCTACAAAAGATTATATTAACCTATAGAGTACTTAATTTGCCTAAGGTAAAAATATATTATTAACATACCCACTATCGAAGTGTACTTGCTGAATCCATCGGATGCAATATTGCTATGTCTCAATCTGATTAGAGATACATTTTCAGTTTACAAATGTTTACACATTTGTACATATGTACATATATGCACACATATATATGGTGAGCATTTGTAAACTGACAAGGATATCAAGGAAGCATCTTGAATACAATGTTTTGGGATCAGGATCTTATTTGTCTTCCTAAATCTATTCTAAACCATGTAGAAGCTATCCACATGCAAATAAAATTGTGTAGACTTTTCTTCACGCAATTATTGTATATGTGCCCAACTTTGATGACTTTTGCCTGTCAAGATCTAAAAGTTCATGAAAAAGACTTATGTTCATGGTGCTGTTTTAAAATACTGCTGCACAACAAACCAGTTAGAAGTTGTTGTTTCTTTTGTTCTAAGCCTTTTATCTATAATCAGGTCTTAAGTCTTCCTTTGAAACCATAATAAATGTTCAGGCATTTTACTTTTTTTTATCGTGAAACTTAAGCAGCAATTAAGCCTGCATAATTGCAGATAAAATTTTATTAGTTAGCAATAGTCTTTTCTGTCTGCAAGAGGCCCTGCATGACAGTACACTTGGTTTTTGTGAGCTGATATGTGTATTTTAATTAACCTCTTACACATTTGTTCAGATATTCAGGTCTGTTCATGTTGTCATCGGCCTGCTATTCTGGCTTTTCCGGAGTCTGCTGCATGGCCCCACCGTTGATGTCCAAGGGGCTCAGCTTTCTACTTAGCTGTTGGGATTTTAATGCTTGAGTTCACAGAGGTTTTCTTTGGCACTGAGCTCCTTATTTCCTCTGTGTGTTTTGAGAAAGGGGCTGGTTATATTTCTGTTCTATTCTCTGAATCTGGACGTTGTGGAAGAAAGGGCACCTTCCTCCAGTCTGGTGCAAGTTTAGCAGTCTATCCACTTAGCTGGCACATAATAAGTCAGAAAAAAGTATGTCCAATGATTTGTTAACATTTTAATTTAATATTTGGAGTCTTGCTGACTAAAAATGTAAATAATCTTATTTATATTTTTAGTCAGCAAGACTCCAAATGTTAAATAAAAATGTCAGCAAATCATTGGATATACTTTTTTTTTAGAATGGACAGTTGTCGGGTTGTTAGATTTTATGTTCCAATGCTGTTACGTGCAATATTCACTTCAGGATTATTGCTCATTAGGAAAACACTGAGCTAATTGCAGATAACTTCCTGAAAAAAGGAGTTGATTTTACTATAGTCACCAACATCCCAAAGTCACGATGTGAGAAAATATGTTAATCAATAAAGAAATGTAGTTCTTGTGAAGGAAATAGCATCCATAGACATGGACAAAATGTATTTGATTACTGTTCAATAAAAGCATTGGACCACAAAATTTCAATATCATACTACAGGTAGTCCTTGACTTACGACCACAATTGAGCCCAAAATATCAATTGCTAAGTGGTTAAATGGGTTTTGTCCAGTTTTAGGACCTTTCTTGCTGCAATTGTTAAATGAATCACTGCAGTTATTAAGTTAGTAACACGGTTGTTAAGTGAATCTGACTTCCCCATTGACTTTGCTTGTTAGATTGCAAAAGGTGATCATGTGATCCCAAGACACTGCAACCATCATAAATACATGCTGGTTACCTAGCATCCAGATTATGATTACATGATCATGGGAATGCTGCAGTGGTCATAGGTATGAAAAATGGTCATAAGTTACTTTTTTCAGTGCTGTTGTAACTTTGAACAGTCACTAAACCAGTGGTCACCAACCAGTGGGCCAGGGACCACTGGTGGTCTGCGAGAAAATTTTGGTGGTCCGCAGAGAAATGCCCCCCCCAAAGTAATTAATCCAGGCTGCGTGGAAACACAAGGCTGTGCCACCCACATGGCCTGTGGCAATACAAGGCAGTGAGGGGAGGGGGGAAAGGGCAGAGGGGGGAAACTTGCCTCACTCGCCCCCCATGCCTGGCCTGGTCACCGGGCTGCTTCTTTCTACTTCTTTTTTCTTCTGCTTTTGGCTGCACGTAAGGAAAGCAGCAAAAGTCTTCCTTCTCTCCCCCAAACTCCACCAGAAATGAGTCTTGGGGATCCTGCAAGGCATCCTGCTCTACGAGGCTGTGCCGGTGCGACAAGTCTCACAAAGACTCATTTCTGGTGGAGTTTGGGGGAGAGAAAGAAAGACTTCTGCTGCTTCTGCTGCTTTCCTTACACGAAGCCAAAAGTCTCTCTCTCTCCCCCTGAGAATGGAGCTGGAGACGGTATCTTGCAATCCCAAATAAAGAATGATCGATCAGTAGGAAAACAGGGTGGGGAATTTTCCTGCAGACTTTTTTGGGGATTTTCCTAGGGTCTCTGGTCCGCGAGATTTAAAATTATGAGTTTGGTGGTCCCTGAGGTCCAAAAGGTTGGCGACCCCTACACTAAACAAATGGTTGTAAGTTGAGGATGACATGTACAAATTATTTATTTATTTATTTATTTATTTATTTATTTATTTATTTATTTAATTGGATTTATATGCCAAATATAAAAAAACCAAATAACAATAGAAAATAATTGTGATGAGCAGCAGCAATTTTTAAGAATTTTGGATAAAATAAATGGTGTACACTACAGTATCTATGGTAATAGCTGTTAGAAACAGAATACAGGTAGTCCTTGACGTACAACCATTTGTTTAGTGACCGTTCAAAGTTATAAGAGCACTGAAAAAAGTAACATGGGTTTTTCACAATTAGGACTGTTGCAACATCTCCATGGTCATGTGATCAAAATTTGGATGTTTGGCAACTAGCTCGTATTTATGATGGCTGCAGTTTCCCAGGGTCACGTGATCACCTTTTGTGACCTTCTGTCAAGTAAAGCCAATGGGGAAGTCAGATTCACTTAACACAACTGTTACTAACTTAATAACTGCAGTGATTTATTTAACAATTGTGGCAAGAAAGGTCATAAAATGGGGCAAAACTCACTTAACAATAGTTTTGCTTAGCAACAAAATTTTGAGGCTCAGTTGTGGTCAAGGACTGCCTGTAAATGGAGCAAAACATGCTGGAGAAATAATGGCCTATTTTGAAACAATACACAAACTGAGGAAGAAGTTATGCTTTGATAAGACAAAGGCTTCATTTAAAAGTTTTTTTTAAAGGAGAGTCCATGCACAAATGTAGGACAATTAAGCTTTTTGCTGGTGCTGATCATAAGAGTCCCAATGAATATAGCCATACAGCATCTAAGTCCTCAAACCAAGCTTTCTTTGATATAAGAGCTGTTCTGCAGCTGACTGTTACTCTTCTGTTAAGTCTTTAGTATACATCTCTTGGTCCTCTATTTCATAAATAAATGAACAATACCCCCTTTTTACAATTTCATAATTTTCAGCCTGTATTATTATTTTAATCAATCATGATTTTGTAACTCGTTTTTACTATGTAAATTCTGAAAGCAACATAAGAGTCTGGATGTTTTCAGATGGTCAGATAAATCCTGTAAATAAATATATAAACTTTTGACACTCTTATGGCACATCTTGAAAAATAATAGCTGAATCTATGATTTGTTTCATTCTATCAGATTTCTTGAACAGGTTAGTTGAAAACCAGCTCATCGACATTATCTCAGACTAGGGCTAAATGATATGAGGGATATCTGCATTTATTACATGAGGTGACACTGCCAGAGTAATTTTTTTCTAAGTATTTTTTTTTCTAGGCAGGGGTTCCCAGCCATCAATGAAAATTCATATGGTGCCCACTATTTTTTATTTTCCCTTCTGTCTTTTATAATTTAGAGATTCCTTTAATTAAAAAAGGGGGAAAGTGAGCTTACTATAAAACAAAGTGTGTCCCATAAAGCATTTTTAGCATAAAAATGATGACAGCATCAAGGAGGGTATAAGCACTTTCATATCTTTGCCTTCTGATTGTTCCCACTGTTTTGGCTCAAAAAGGTTAGAAACCCCATTTTGTGATATCTGAATTATATCCAGTAATACAACAATTAATAGTAAATGTGTAATTTCGTTATAATCTATCCCCCTCCCCTTTATTTATTCAAAGAACTCATAGAACTGTACAACATATCCAATTTTTCCTTTAGAATAATTCCACGAGGATAAATTAGGATAAGATACAATGATTGGTCCAGGATCTTCTTCATTTAAGTTCAGTCAGGAATTACAATACCAAAGTAGGTTTTTTTAATAGAATGCTTGCAGAAAAAAACTTAATCTTTGATCTCTTCCCATGTCAAGACTATGACATAACATTTTGTTTAGAAATTAATTTGTTAGGAATGCTTTTTAACTTTTCCTGATTTGCAGTCTATTTGAATATTTTAAAGCAGTTAAAATAATGTAAATAAACAGTATCCTTTACTGTAACTGAAAGATTATTTTTGTATATAGAAAGTAGACATTAAGGACTTAAAACTGAAAAGTCTAGCATTTTAGCTACTTTTCTAGCTAAAAAGTAGATCTGTTTTCACAGAATTGCTTTTGTGATAAATTAAATGTATTCCTATATACAAATCTATAATTTTGAAATTATTGTCAAAATGCTATTCAGATTATAATAAATAGTAATCAAACTGGAACTTGATTTCTTAAGTGATTTTAGAGCTGAAGCTAAAACCCACCGTAACCAGTCATGTTGATTATTTAGTTATTGTTCTTTTAGCTTTTATTTTGTCACTTTTCTTTTTTCTTTTTTAAGTTGAATTCTGATAATTGATCATATTGTAATGAAGGACTGATCGACTGACTGACTGTTGAAGCTTTGCATAACTTGTATGTATGAAAACATGTATTTTCACTAGAAAGACTAGTATGTATAGTATATTTAATTTTGAATTGTCCAGGATTTTTTTTCTTGCATTTTTCTTTTTCTGATGAGTATTATGAATATAGCTTATATGTGAGACTGTAGACTACGGATGCATAACCCATGTCCCCATGAATGACCAATGGCTCTTGGTCACTTACTGTAATAGTATGTTGAAATGAAGAGCAAGGAGAAGAGAGACTGCCTAAGAAACAATCAGACAAGAGAGGAAGGAACTCCTAGTGGCTTAATGGTTAGAAGAAGAAATTTAGGAAGGACCTGCACGAATTGAACAGGTGGTTAAAAGTGACAGCAGGAGATTTGTACCTTTAGACTTGGTTAAGATTCTGTTAAGTAACTTTATGATAAAATAAAATTAGTTCATTTAGTTGTGTTTCTCATCTGGCCTACCTGGAGGGACTGAGATTTAGTCAGGATCAGATCTCTCTCTCTCCTGGTTAAAAAAAGTTTGGTAATTATAGAACAAAGAGGAAAATCCATAGAAAGAAACTGGAATAAGGTAAGGAATAGGTTTTCTAATTCCCCAACAACCTCTGAGATTTTTGAGGAATTATATCCAGATAATTGAAGCAGAGGACATTCTCAGGAGACTTCTATTTCTATACAATATGTGTATCTAAGAATTTGCACTAATTAAGGAGAGGGAGGAGAAAGAGTATTATTGCTACTTTATGCTAAAACTCATTTTTAAATCTCTGTAAATTATAGAATTGTCTTTAATCTTTCACTGATATTTCAGGTTGTGTTTATGTTCTTTTTCTTTACAATCTGTTGTGATCTGTAATAATATTTTGCAAACTGCATTTTTTTAAAAATGGAGACAGAAGGCTCTTCAGTTGTAGCAGACCAGCACCATCTTGTGGCTTGTTTCTTTCTTATCTAATACAGAAGCCTGTTTTCTGGGGCAATTTGTTAATTATCTCCTTTCATGTTGAATGCCTACACTTTAATACATAAAAGTGTTGTGGGATTTTTGTATTTGCTTGGCCTCTTTTTTACCAAAATATTTCATTTTTATCTCTTGCAAGATTTTCCCCCAAGGGGGAAGAAGGGCTGAATCTTCTCATCATCAACCTCTTCACTATATGTTCAAGAGTGGGCACTGTAAAGATGATTTCAGATAGTACATTTGGGCTTTTTAATTGGCAAAAAGGCAGCACAAGCTATTACAGTCCTGTCTCTTTTGCACACCAAGACTAGGAGGTAGGCACCAGGTAAAGGGTCCCAGAAGATAACTGTGGCAGCAGGAACTATGGTCTTATCTTCAAAGTAGGAGATAGGACCAGGTTTGTGAAGAGATAGAGAGTTTCTAGGAGAAGATTGAAACCACTAGCCACATTCTAGTCTGCTGCCCTTAGTGATAATTAAATGAGTTTTAACATTGAATATTAAACTTACTGTGAAACTATTTTTGATTGTTATGGGTTATCTACATTTTTCATTCAGATTGTTGTTCAACTGTTGTTAAGAATTACTCTTTTTATAGCTTTCATTTATTAATACAAATTGGTCTCAATACAAATTTGGAGGACCAGATCTCAGAAAACTCATTAAATGCAATGATAAATGAAATTTTAAAAAGTTCCCACTTAATCAGCTAATTAAGTCATAACTGGCCTTTAAATGGTCTCTCAGTCTGTTCAGTAGGAATCACAATCATGGGAAAGACTGCTGACCTGACAGTTGTGCAGAAAACTATCAGTGACACCCTCCATAAGGAGGGAAAGCCTCAAAAGGTAATTGCAAAAGAAGTTGGATGTTCCCAAAGTGCTGTATCGAAGCACATTAATAGAAAGTTATGTGGAAGGGAAAAATGTGGAAGAAAAAGGTGCACAAGCAGCAGGGATGACTGCAGCCTGAAGAGGATTGTCAGGAAAAGGCCATTCAAAAGTTTCACCTTTTAAGTTGCATTATGGAAATAAATGAACTTTTGCACGATATTCTAATTTTTCGAGTTTCACCTGTATATTAAATCTGATTCATCTAAGAATAATCAGCAGAAATGATGGAGGCAGAACCTATCCATTTACCTTGTCTCCTCAATTTTACATTGAGTGAGCTTCCACTTACCCATTGATGAAGCTGAGTGTATACATTTAAGGGTCAGACTGACTTTGGAGCGAAGTCAGAGTATGAGACAAGGCTAGAAATCAAATATTTAGAGCAAGTGAACTAGAACTGTGATATTCTTTTGAATAGATTGAAGATTAGGAATCGAATCAGTAGAGCTAGGCATTAGTTAGAGCAGTGGTCTCCAATCTTGACAACTTTAAGACCTGTGGACTTTGAATTCTGGGAGTTCAAGTCCACAAGTCTTAAAGTTGCCAAGGTTGGAGACCCCTGAGTTAGAGAGTCTCCATTGCTATATGGTGCATTTAGCTGTAGTTAGACTTAA
This sequence comes from Naja naja, assembly GCA_009733165.1. Lineage (NCBI taxonomy): Eukaryota > Metazoa > Chordata > Lepidosauria > Squamata > Elapidae > Naja > Naja naja. The sequence goes on along the minus strand of CM019150.1, from coordinate 54,311,737 downwards.
GAAGTTGATTGGCTAGATTTGTTTTAAGTTTGGTGAATCTGCACTAAGTAATGAAGCCATCTAATACTGCTGCAACTTAGGAGGATGTTCCTGACTCAGGCTAGTCTGGCTTAGTGGTAGATAGGGTTAATCATCATGCAGTTTGATAGTTTGTGACTTAATATTTGCATGAACCACCCTACTGATGAGCTTAAAATTTTCTGAGAATTCAGTTATGATGTAGTAGATGGGGTACTGAAGCCATCAACCAAAATAACAGTACTGTAATGTGCATACTGTCTGAAGAACATACTATTCTCCAAATCTTGGAAAGATTGCTGAAACATAGTTCCTAGCATTCCTCCCTATGCTTTATGGCATTGTTGAAAGATGATAATCAACGGCTCTTTGAAGTCACAGTCACCCAATCTTGCTTTATTAAGAAAAAAAATCTTTTACTTTCTGGTTCCTACTTTTAGTTTGAAAAGTCTGGGAAACCACTAAATAATAGCAAAGAGAAAAGAAAACATAAATTCATTGTTGATATCTCATAGTCATTAGGATTTGGATTTTTACAGTCCAGATTTAATAGCCTTAACTTTGTCCAATGCTAACCATTTTTACTAAAGATGCTGAGAAAACAGCATTTCTAAAACACATCATGTGGAATATCTGTTCTAATACTCTTTAGGACAGGAAACACGTTGTTATTTGACATAGAAAACAAAATTAGAACAGAGATTCCACATGTGTTTCAGCAATGCCCTTCTCTATACCAAAGTGCCATTTGCATGCATATAAGGAAGCTTAATTGCACAAATACTCATTTGTTAATGCTAAAATTAGCAAAATACCACTTTTTTGTCATTTTAAGCAAAAATTGGTAAGAACTTAAGCCAGTCTACATACATAGGTCTATCCTGCATTTCATTAAAAATAAATCTTATCAGAAGGTGGAAGAAGTAATATGGAATGTCAGAAACTTGGCTTTATCTATTGTTATATTAAAAGGATGGAATAAAATATGGCATATATTTGATCCCTCTGGACTAATTTTAGATTTGTTTTTCAATCCAATGCAAGTAGCTGGGTTTGAGCTAGAAGGATTTAAAATAGTTTGCAGGTAGGATACTCAAAAGAACATCTTGTGTATGAAGTTGCCTAGAACCAGCATATTTTATTAGAGGTCCTGCTGTATGTTCCAACATCCTGTATGTGACAAGGTCTTTTCTGTAGTATTTCTTCGTCATGTTTATTCATTATAATTTATTACAGGATTTATATCCAATTGTTTTAAAATAACTATTGTATTTCTTTCCTTTTGAGTTTTAGATAGTCAAAAATTATTTTGCTAGTCTTGTAAACATTTTATTGTTGGCTTTTAAAAAGAAATGTTTTGTTCTTTTTTTAAAAAAATTGGTGTATTTTTACTGTATTGTATTATCATTTTTAAAAATAATAGTAAGTTTCAGACTCTTACTATTTAATAATAAGTTTCAGCCTTTTCATTCTCTCCTTGGTTTCCAAATAGATGTGGATGAGTGTGCAGAGGGGAACGGTGGCTGCCAACAAACTTGTGTCAACATGATGGGAAGCTATGAATGCCATTGTCGTGAAGGCTTTTTCCTGAGTGATAACCAGCATACCTGCATCCAGCGTCCTGAAGGTTGGTCTTTAATGTTTTTATTTCTGCTTATCTGTCTCTGTTTTGGATCTCTAACTTTATCATCAGGTTTAAAGAAGAGATGGGAAATTACAGTTTCTTGCATTTTGAGTTGGCCTTGCCTGTGGATGGATAAATGAAAAGTGCCATTACAGTCCTGCTTTCAAGTTTTTGGATTAGCATTTCCCAATGTGTGGTGTTCTCCAGAAGTGGGCCAAATTGGTTGATAATCTTGGTGATTGTCCCAACATGTTGTAAATACACCAGAGTGAGAGAGGCTATTAATGCTCTGAGTTGGCTGCTTCTCAGTCCCACTTCAGACAGTGATCCCACTTCAAACACTCTATTATGATTGAAGTAAAATACAAAACACTCATTCAAATTGGTATTAACTACTGTAAAGGGAGTAGGACACAGTGGGTTTATTTTGTTAGTCTGACAACTGATCAGTGTGCAGAGGAGACAAATTTCAATTCATATGAACTGCAGGTTTCATTAGCCTGATTCAAATCATTTTTCATCAAAGTTTTTTTTGTTACTGTTTCAAAATACTCTTAATTAACACATGATTGTAGTCATAATTAGACAATCTATCTCTCTTACTGGAATTGTTGGGCACTGGGCATTCCTATATTTAACTATCATATTTTTGGTGACATTTGTAATAACAAATGAATTTTCTGATCAGTTAATGTGCTAAACCATTTGGAATTTTTGAAAAAAAGAGTCAAGTTTACCTGAAGCATCAGGTATCAAAAAGTTCTTTGATATAACACTTGTTTAAAATGTTCAGAATTCCCAAAAGCTCCCTTGATAATTTTTTAGCTTAAAGACAACAATTATTTAGAACAAATTAATAAAGTAAATTTTCAGAATTGACCTGCTTTTATTGTATACCTGCCCACCTTTCTTGCAAAGCAATATGTATATGATTTAGTAAATCACTGTCAGCTGTGTTCTGCAGGTTTGTTTTGACATATTCATACAAGTGTGCATGAAAGCTTGATGCAAAAATATAACACTTAAAACCACATTTAAGAGAATATTATTTGTTTTGCAAGAAGGAAGGATTTGAGCTATATCCCAAATGTGACTCAATTTTATACTCTGTGGTAACTGGGAATAATAGGAATTGTAGTCCAACACCAAGAAACCTGGAATGGATTAGTTGTTATACGTGCTTAGGAGCACCCTTCTTTTACTGGTGCTCTCCAGATGTTTTGAACTTCAGTCCTGGCATTTTCAACCAGCATGGTCTTTGAAGTCCAATGGCACTATTGTCCAATGTAGCTAGCTGAAAGACAGCAAGCTGAAGAAGACTGACTAAGAGGAAATGTGAAGGGTGGGAAGGAGGATATAGCCCATTTTAATGATGAGGACATTACAAACTGTATCATACTATGAATGTCTAGTTTTTAAAAAGTCCCATTAAATTCTGAAGCCTTCAATAATATTATTTTATTATTATTATTTATTTAGACTTGTATGCCGCCCTTCTCCCTAAGGACTCAGGGTGGCGAACATATAAAAAAGAGATATATTTACAATAAAAAAAAATTAAACAAGAAGCAAGTCTAAAATTGCTAAAAACATTAGGAAACAATTAAAATTACAATAAAAACAATACAATTAAAACAACCCACCCCCAGGTCAATCCAGGCCGGCCTGCTGAAACAGCCAAGTCTTCAGGTCTCGACGAAAGGAGCGGAGATCAGGGGCCAAATGAAGATCCGCAGGGAGCTGATTCCATAAGGCGGGCGCTCCCACAGAAAAGGCCCAGGCCCTGGCCCTGGGAACTGCCAGCCGACAATGCCTAACCGACGGTATTCCCAGGAGGCCCCTCCTGTGGGAGCGGGGTGATTGGAGTGTGATGCTGGCAGGAGGCGTTCCTGCAAGTACCCTGGACCCAAGCCATTTAGGGCTTTATAAGTTGTTACTAACACCTTGAAGGAAACCCGAAGGCAACCGGCAACCAATGCAAGTCGCGCAGGAGGGTGTAACATGGGAGTATCGGGATACCCCATCACAGCCCAGCGGCCGCATTCTGCACCAGCTGCAACCTCCGAGTAATCCGCAAGGGTAGCCCCATGTAGAGAGCGTTGCAGTAGTCGATTCTGGAAGCGATGAGCGCATGAGTGACCATTTGAAGGGCATCTCGGTTCAGATAAGGGTGAAGCTGGCGAACCAGCCGAACCTGGGCAAAGCCCCCTGGCCACAGCTCCCACTTGCTCCTCCAGATTGAGCTGTGCATCCAGGAGGACACCCAGATTCCTCTCCCTATCCACAGGGGGTAACACCTCCCCCCCCATGACCAAAGATGGCACTTCCACTGAACACCGAGATGCCGGTAAGAACAGCCACTCAGTCTTGGCCAGATTGAGCCAGAGCCTGTTACTCCCCATCCAGGCCTGCACCGCCTCCAGGCACCGGGACATCACCAAGAGAGCATCACTGATCTGGTCTGGGGTGGAGATATAAAGCTGGGTATCATCTGCATATTGATGATACCTCACCCCAAAACCACGGATGATCTCGCCCAGCGGTTTCATGTAGATATTAAACAGGAGAGGTGAGAGAACCGACCCCTGGGGCACCCCACAAGTGAGGGGCCTCAGGGACGATCTCTGCTCTCCTGCCAACACCGACTGCGGCGGTCCGAAGGTAAGAGGAGAACCACCGTAAAACGGTGCCCCCACTCCCAACCCCGGAGCTGCTGCAGAAGGATACCATGGTCGATGGTATCGAAAGCCGCTGAGAGTTCTAAAAAGGACCAGGACAGAGGAAAACCCCTGTCCCGAGCCCTCCAGAGATCATCCACCAGTGCACCAATGCTGTCTCGGTGCTGTGTCCGGGCCTGAAACCCGATTGGTACAGGTCGAGATAATCAGTTTCCTCCAGGAACAGCGGAAACTGCTGAACCACCACGCTCACAACCTTCAAAAAGCGAAGGTTGGAGACTGGACGATAGTTGTTCAAAACGGTTGGGTCCAGAGCAGGCTTTTGAGGAGGGTCTCACCACCGCCTCTTTCAAGGCGGCGGAAAAACCCCTCACTCAAAGAGGCGTTGACAACTGCCTGGAGCCAACCGTGTAACCTCCCTGGAGGCATAAACCAACCAGGAAGGACACGGGTCCAATAAACATGTGGTGGAAGACAGCCTCCGCATGATCCTGTCCACTTCATCCAGGGAGACAGGGTCAAACTCAACCCAGATAGAATCCACAAGACTCATCGCCACTCCATCATCTAAACCCTGCCAGTCAGAGTCCAAGCCGGCCCGAATCTGAGCGATTTTATCCGCCAGATGTAAACTAAATTCCTCTACTCTGCCCCGCAAAGGGTCCCCCCTCCTCTAAATGCAAGAGGGAGCGAGTGACCCTGAACAGGGCTGCAGGGCGATCATCTGCAGATGCGATCAGAGTGGAGAAGTAAGCACATCTCGCTGCTCTAATCGCTTCCAGATAAGTCCTAATATAGGCTCTTAGCTGGACACGGTCAGACTCGGAGCGACTAGTCCTCCACCTGCTCTCCAGGCATCTCCTCCACCGCTTCATCCCCCGAAGCTCCTCCGAAAACCAAGGAGCCAAATGAGGTCTGCGGTGAGGAAGAGGCCGCAAGGGGACAACCCGGTCGGCGCTGCCGAGGCTGTTGCCGCCCGCCAAGGTCTCGGCCGGGCTGTGGTCGAGGGAGGTGGGCAAGGACCCCAGGGCCGTCTGAAACCTCTCTGGGTCCATCAGGCACCTGAGGCAGAACCATCGTATTGGCTCCTCATCCCAGCAGCAAGGGGCAGCCGATTGGAAAACCAGCCTCAGGAGATAGTGATCTGTCCATGATGGGGTAGAACAACCAGAGATCCACCCCCCAGATCACTACACCACTGTCCCGAGACAAAAACCAGGTCGAGCATGTTCCCCCCCTCATGGGTGGGTCCCTGAATCACCTGGGTCAGGTCCATGGCTGTCATGGATGCCAAGAACTCCCGGGCCAAACCAGACGCCACTCCCAGAGAGGGCAAGTTGAAGTCCCCCAGGACCATAAGCCTGGGAAACTCCACCGCCACCCCCGAGAGGGCATCTAGCAGCTCGGGAAGGGCCATTGCAATGCAGCTGGGGGACAGGTATGTCAGCAACAGGCCCAACCGACCACCCGGGCCCAACCTCAGGAGGAGGGACTCACACCCGCCTATCTGCGGGACAGTGGCCTCCCTTGGAAACAAGGTCTCCCTGATAACAATGGCTACTCCTCCGCCCCTTCCCTGAGCTTGTGACTGGTGCAGCACCCGGAAACCTGGGGGACATAGATCACACAGAGGAACACCCCCCTCTGGTCCCAACCAGGTCTCCGTAATACACACCAGATCTGCAGCCTCCTCCTCAATAAGTTCACGGAGGAGGGGGGCCTTATTAGCCACGGATCTGGCATTTACATACACCAGCCTAAGCCCAGGGACCACACCTCCCAGGACCCCAGGGGAGCGGGCAGAGACCTGAGGGTTGGAGCGCTCCACCGCTCGTAAACAGCGGAGGTGCACTCCCGACACATAATTTGGCCCTCTGTCTCGTCCACTCCTGCCATAACCGATCGCCCTAGGGATTATTAATCCCTCCCTGCTCAACGCGGACCCCGTGGCCCCTTCACCCCGCCCTCCACTACGAGACCCCTCTCCGGCCTGGATAAACCAGACTCTACCAACAAGGGTTGAACCCCCACCCTCCTCCCTATCCCATTAAAACACCAAATTAAAAAATTTAAAAGTCGTCCCTTAAAACCAGATTTAAAATTTAACCCCTTGGTCGCACCATGCCACCTCTCGGGATCCCAGGATCCATCATTAAGGTAAGCTGTCGATAACCCAATGGGCCAATTCAAGGACAAGGGTGCAGTCCTGAGGGCCCATAACTCCGATAGCGAGTAAACACCCATAAAGCAGTAGATTACAATTCATAGAGGGTGGAGATGGAATAAAAACATCATACGGCAGAGGTGATAGATGTTACACAGATGTAAAGTGTCTAGGTGAAGCATAAAAGGTCCAGGTATCAGTGTCCAAAGAGTTCCACACTGCAAACAGGCCTCTCACACCTGTTCGGGGGGGGCAGAGTCAAGATGGATGACCAACCGCTCTCTCACCGCGGTGGTCAAAACAAAATTGGAACTGATGGGTCAGTAGTTAAGCCCCTCTATCCTCTCACAATAGAGGGGTAGTCCTCCCATTGTCCTCACACCACAATGGGGCCCAACCTGAGACCGAATCCTGAAAAGGGAAGGTCCAAGATGGACTAAGGACCATGACCACTGATTGGTAGATGACAACTGCACCCACAAGAGTGCAAACCCACAAGGTAGATGACAAACAAGAGAGTCGGACCAGGATTGGTAGATGACAACTGCAGAGTGCAAACAAGAGAGTCAGCAGTAAAAGGCAGGAGCAGTAGATGGGGCCAGAGTAACACATAAGATAGGCAGGAAGTCCAGGCAGAGAGTCCAGAGATAGCGTAGCTGTTAATATCACCATCGCGGCCAAGGTCCAGAGCCATAAGAAACCGGCCAACCGTGGGGGTCTCCCCTCTGATGTTAATGTCAAATTCCGACCCCCACCAGGCCAGTACCAGCTCACCTGACCCGGCCCACATCCGACGGAACCAACATTCACGGCTAGAGTCAGTCCAGCCAGCCGTTGTTTCCATGCCAGCCAACGCCGACACCCCAGGCTCGGAGCATTCCAGCCGTCAGTCGCCGCCAACTCCTCCAAGTCTATCTGGGCTCCCACCAAGGCTGACAAGGCCTTCAGGACAGGGAGGCCGACGGGGCCATCCAGGACACTGGGCCGCCAAAAACGCCCCCAGAGCAACCAGGAGCATCGTCGACTAGCCCAGCAGCCAACAGCAGCAGCACCAAGGCCACTGCCACCGGCACCACAGCCCCCGCTGCTGCAGCCTCCGCAGCTGCCAGGCCGCTGAAGCCGCCAAATCACCACCGCGGCCGGAGCCTCCACTGAAACAGCCGCTGTCTCCGCTGTCTCTGCAGCCTCCGCCGCCGCAGCCTCCCCAGCCGCCAAAGCCGAGCCGCAGCCGGAGCCTCTGCCGAAGCAGCCATCACCGCTGCCTCCACCGCCCCAGCCGCCTCCGCCGCCGAAAAGGCTGCCGAAACCGTCGCTGCCGCTGCTCCAACTGCCGTAGCCTCTGTAGCCGCCAAAGAAGCTGCCGAAGCCGTCGATGCCGCCAGGGCCCCCATCGGAACAGCCGCCATTTCCCCGCCGCCAAGAACAGCAGCCGAGAACGAAAGCCTGGCTGCAAGCTCACCGGCGACATAGCCGGGCTGAGAACAGCTCAGTTCCACGCCTGGGCTCTCGTGGAAGAGTCCAAGAGAGTTCAACAGCATCAGGAGGGTCTCCACCGCCACACACTGTTTTGACAGACAACCACCCCCGGGGAGCTTACTCAGCAACCAACTGCCATGTTGGGCATGCGCAAGACCCCCAAGATCATATTCAGATTATCAATGTTATTAATTGGTTAGGTATTTCTCCCTTATCTTTTTTTTAATTCATATTTATATGCCGCCCTTCTCCGGAGACTCAGGGCAGCTTACAATTTTTGGAGCACAACCCAATGTGCTCAGCAATAGCCTTCATTCCATTGTATATACCTGCTTATTATGAAGCGGCATTTTTACAAAGTCAGCTTATTGCCCCCAACAATCTTGGGTCCTCACTTTACCTACCCCGAGAGGATGGAAGGCTGAGTCAACCTTGAGCCTGGTGGGATTTGAGCCTGTACTAATTGCAGGCAGCTGGAACTAAGTGCTAGGTGTTTAACAGCCTACACCACCAAGGCTCTTGATTCTGCATTACTGCTACCAGTTTATTTAAGCATTTTAGGATTATGATTCAGTGATTTCTTATAAAGAAAAAGTAAATCAGCTGGAATGGCCAAGTATCTCTTGTGCTACACCACAATAACATATGGGGCTTATATATTGCATTTAACAGAATAACAAAGTTGGAAGGGATCTTGGAAGTCTTGTTGTACAAACCCCTGCTCAAGCAGGAAAATGTTTACCTGTTATCAAATTGTAGGGTTAATAATATGCCTAATACAGATACAGAAACTGAGCCTGAAAAAAAGTGACATGTCAACCTCCCATACTGTTTTTATTGAGATTGGCTACTATAACAGAATTTTGTGAATCTGATAGTGCTGTAATTCTCTTTTCTTATACTCGTGTGAATTAGGGATCTATTTGTCTGAACTGCTTATGAACCTTTATGGACTTAAGATATGCTTTTCCTCTCATCACTTTGGTAATGGAACTCATGTATCTCTTATCAAGGTCATTTTTCTACCTTGCCTTAGGCAAGGTCTTTTCAATAGGAAAACATAACCTTGTGGACCTAGGACTCATGTCTTCTCTTGGGAAAGCTCAACTGTACTTCACTGATTGGAAGAGAGATAACCTGAAGAAAGAATAATTCTGGGAATATATAAACCAGATGTACATGCACAGTGCTTTATATTTTGGAAAAATGGCTTGACTCTCTATGGGTGGCATCTGAAATGGTGAATCGATCCTTGTTATGAATTGTCATCTGAGATTGATTCTGGTCTGTGCACTTTGATGAAGTGAACAGGTGCTCTCTGTGCCACTTGTGGCTTGAATATATGTCTGTCTGGATTCTTTGGGGTGGTTGGGACGAGAGAGAGGCTGCACCCAGGAAACTGTCAGTACCTCTTTAAAAGAAGAGGATCATACCTGATGCCTTAAAGGAGACAGTAGTGAATGATCTTTCTTGAGACTTGGATGGGACAAGTGTACTGGTCTAGGTCCTATTTTGCTTCCTATTTTGTCATGCTTGGTACAACTGTTGCAATATACTTTACATGAGCCTATCTTTGTAGTTAGTAGCAAATATATCAGCCTTTGATCTGGCAAATGAGAACTGTTGCATGTAACAGTATATATACCTGTGTTGGCTCTTGAGTATTTTCAGATGGAAGCAGCCCATCCTAGGCATTTGTTCTGGTGGGAGATGCTTAATATTCCCCATATATAGAGAATGCAGGTGGGACCTTCCTACTCTCTTAGCTCAGTTGGCATCTCTCTCATATTGTTTCAAAAATGTATTAAAATGAAACTTTTCCATAGGACCTTTCGGAATTAATATTGCTATGATTAAATAAGGATTGGCACTATTGTTTGTTTTTTGTCTTTGCTTGTTATTTTTACTTCTATTATTTCTATGTTTTTATGGGTTTTATTTTTATATATTTGGGACAATTTAATACTTGCAGCTTACTTTTTATTATAAACCAATCCTGGTTGTGCAATATATAAGTGTAATAAATACTTAATGGTCCCTTTACCTATGGGTGTACAGTTGTAGGTTTTGTTTTGCTATGACTTCAGAACATGGATCTGCATTCCCAGAGCTACATCTATTTGGAATCTTACCTGGCTTCTGTTTTTCTTTCTGTTTCTTGGATAAAGAACCAAGAAGACCACGACTGGACAAGAGTCCAGCCAAACCAGAATGACTTCTTAGCTCTTCAAATGTAGGAAAGCTCAATGGCTACCCTGTTTGGATCCTTCTAGTCTAGAACATTAAATTTAATTCTGATAGTTGTTGTTAGTTGCAAAGTTGTGTCCGACCCATTGTGACCCCATGGACAATGTCCCTCCAGGCCTTCCTGTCCTCTACCATCCCCTGGAGTCCATTTAAGCTCATGCCAACTGCTTCAGTGACTCCATCCAGCCACCTCATTATCTGTCGTCCCCTTCTCCTTTTAATTCTGATAGAGTCTTGGTTTTAACCTTGGTTTGATCTGCGCTTTGTTCTGAAGTAAAATTTTATTCTCCTGGTTCTACACACAAAAACTCTTGACCCCTGAATTTCCTAATATATAGTTTAGTCTCAATTGCTGTGCTATATAAACGCTGTGGGAAAGCAGCTTCTCCTAAATACAAATTTTCTGGCAGAGAGCCTTTTGCTAGAGATTATTATGTCATTACCAAAAGTTGCAGCAAAACCAGACAAGCTTTTTCATCCAGGCATCAAAGATCTTGTGGGTCTCTTTCAAAATAATGGCAAATAAAGGGAGCTTCTGAAGTAGAACATACTAGAGAGAAAAAATCTTACAACAACAATCCATAAAACTTGCCTCTTCTTGCCTCTTCTTGTGTCATCTTTGTTCTCTATCCTGCCCCGCCCCCAGTGTTTGTTTTCTGTAGTTTTAAATAACCCCCTGAAAAACAAAAACAAAAAGAGGCTTTGTTCTTGCCATTAAATTTACTTTGGCTGTAGAGGATCTTGTTTTGAATTTTTTTTCCTTTCTGTTCTTCAGTCCATGTATTTTTCTCCAGCGTAGTTGTTTATTGTGGTAACTTTGTTCTTTTGACTTCCCAAGTGAGATCCATCTGTGCACCTGCATTTCAGACTTCAAAGTAGTTTTAATTGATTGATCCATGATAAATTTGAAGTGACAGACAATGTTATTGAGCTTATGTGGTGATAAGGGTAGTGAAACCAAATCATCTCTTTGCTTTTATTACTGTATGTCTCTGCCAGTTTTCCTTCTAATAAATAGCTGCCCGGCACATCACAGTTAGTTATTAACTGTAAGTCCTGAACTTATTCATCAAGCAACATGACTTTGACCATCTTTTATTGGTATATATTAAACATATGGGGGGAACCTAATTTTTTAAAAAATTAATGACTATGTTTCTTGTATGGTCTTCCAATTTTTATGGATAACTAAGACGTCAAATTGATGCTCATCAGATTTTGCTCTAAATTATTGTTCACTTTCATTCCCATCTTTATTTTATTCCCTATTTGTCAACATAACTTTTCAGTTTCCTCTTCATCTTTTTCTTTCTTGACTTTAGACAGTACTCTTAAGGTTGCAAGAATAAGAAGTACAGTGTTTCTTGAATGCATCCTTTCTCTTTACTGATTCAGCTATAAATTGATTCAGACTCCCATTATTTCCCATTTTGATTATTATGGATGAACAAACAATGCTTTTATTTCTAGTTTTCCTATCCAGTTTAAATCTGATCCTTTTCAAGTCTTCAGTTCAGTTTTTTTTAATTGGGGCATATTACACCTATATTTTTGTTCATTTTTGCTGCTTTCCTTTATTGACCCATACTAAGTTTAAACTCATAACTTGTTCATAATCTTTCCCTTTTCTACATCCCTATTGTTTTATGTATTACCTTATTCCTGCTATTTATCAAATTCTGAGCATTTTATAATCCCATTTATCATTATCATTATAAAAAAAACCCTGAAAGCAGTAGCTCCAATTTTGTGCCATATAAGCCTTTTCTTCCCAACAATGTTCTGAGTCAACTTACACAAGTACTATTTAAAATATATTTCCAAAGGCAATAAAAATATGAACCAAGGTTTTTTCAAATAAAAGGATTATTGTATAAACTGCTTTTTCCTCATAATTGTGCTTAGACTTTCTCTGTTCCACATTGCTTCTGGATAGGGAAACCTGAGGTACAAATTAGATCTGGACTGTATGAAACTGTAGTGATCAAATTTCTGGGATGTTGATAAAAAGCATTTCATATGTAGAAAATATAGCAGTCCTCAAGTTAGAATTTTAAATGATTTCTCCCCCTTTGGTGCCTTTGAATCAGTATTGACTCCTGGTAACTGCCTGGGCTAGTTGCTGTAGTTTTCTTGGCAACATTTTCAGAAGTGGCTTACTATTGCTTTCTTCCTAGAGCTGAGAGAGAGTGGCCCAAAGATACCTAGCTACATTCTGCCTAAGGCAAGACTAGAACTCCTGATTTCCAACTGGTGCCTTAACCACTACACCATACTGTGCCTTTTTAAATAAAATACATGACAGTGTTGGACAACTGTTGCCTATACATGCGAAGTCCTTAACTAGGGCTTATTTTGTGAGGTAGGGCTTCTATTGGGTGCATGTGTAAAAATCAAGCTAGGACTTACTTTCAGGGTATGTCGTATTTTTGGGGAAACACGGTGTGTATGTGCACACACACACACACACACACAGATATAGATATAGATATATAGATATATTTGTATTCTAGTGGATGCATCATTTGGCTTAATAATTTTTAATGATGTTAATTTTTATTTACATTTCAGAATATACTCATTTTGAGAAAGTTAATTATTTAATATTTATTTTCATGATAATTTGATCATTAGTTGTCCTGAGCATTCATGAACAGGTAGCATAAGCAAACAAACAAATAAATAAATGTAAATAAACTGCAGGATTTATTTGATTTCCAGGAACAGGTTGTCTCTTGGTGTCAATTACTCATGCTGGCCCATTCATCACCATGGTTTGCTCTGAGATGATGTTGCTGCTTGGCTGACACATTTCCCCAAACAGGTTTGAGTTGATAACCTATATCAGAGGTCAAACTTGCAGCCTGCAGACCAGATGCATTATGCACTGGCCATGCCCATCCCAGGTTTAGCGAAGGGGAAAAAGTTGCGATACATTACATGATGATAATGTGTCATCGCAAGTTTGGCACCTCTGATCTATATGGTCTGCAAATTAGCCAGGTGTCTTTTTCATTTTCTCTGGTTGCTCTTCCCTCTGATGTAAAACAGCATGAGAAACCTTGGATTTCCAATATAGTTGATCATGAAAGAAGAAATCAGTTGTTGCTAACTAGATACTGGTATTAAGACATAGGCATCTCTTAACATGAGATGTCTCTTAGGGATAATCAGAAGAGTATTCAGAAGCAGCTGTTTTAATGCTCCAGAGGATTTAGTATTGACCAGTAAGCAAGCTTCTATTCTGCTTCTAAGAAGTGAAATAGAATAAATGTAAAAAAAAAATGAAACCACTTTCCAGAACCCATACCATGCTCCAGTTCTTCTCCACTGCATGGTTCACCCGCTTTAAATACAGTTTGATGCCTTTTATATAAAATGTTATATTTTGCTTCCTTCCCTTCAATTTCATACCCTGCTTCCTTATTCCTTTAGAAGTTTGCTAAACCAGGATATAGACAGCGATAATGGCAATGTTGGTTAGGTTTAGAGAGAAGAAATTCTTTAAAAAATGTATTTTTTAAAATATAAATGTTAAATATCTTCATGTTCGGCATTAAAAATAAACATATGATGTTCACTGAAGCACTGGTTTGGGAATGCATGGATCCTGTTAAAAGAGCTGCTTTTGTCAGCAATTCTCTGGCAATTAAGGAACTAAAAACAAAAGAACTGCATCCTCTCCTGCTAAGAGATGTTGTCATCAGCCAAGACTAACAGTAATAGTCAGGAATGAACGAGATCCAGATTGGTGCCGACATCCTGTGAAACCCGAGTGGAGTTACTTCTGCAGCTATCTATTTGATTTGGTTGTGTCTGTTAACTCTTCCTAATAAAATCCCTATGTCCTGTTGTTGTAGAGTGAAAATGTAATTTGTTCAGCTGTTGCACTGACTGACTCAAGGTTTGACTATACAGATATTTAATCTGACATCCTGAATCAATTCCATATCTCCAATGTGGGAAAGGACAGGGAGCTTTCAGTGCAAAATAATCTAAGAAACAGAAAGCTATATGGAAAGAAAGATAATATACCAAGGATTGCCTTGGTGTGATATGTGATATCTGTGATCATCTGTTTTCTCTTTTTCTTTATGCTTCCTTCTTTCAGCTTGACACTGTCCAACATTTGAGAGTGAAAGAAAAACTATGTTCTGTATTAAATAATATATAAACACTGAAAATAGGAATATGAAGAGCACTCAGTTTGGTGAACAGGTAGTCTTCGACTTACAATCTTTTGCTTAGTGACCATCTGAGCACAAATCACCAAAGCCAAAATGCGAGTCCAATTTTCCAGAATCCAAGAAGCAGAGTCCAAATCCAGTAGCAGAGTCAAGGTTTAAATCCACATGAAGAATCATGACAATTGAACAAATGCACAGCAAGAAGCAGTCAAGTTGTTCTCAGCTTCGCTTTATTCCACGTGCTGGGCTAAATAGCTGCTGGTTGGCGCACCTCATCAAGAGGCTGCCACCTTATGAGTACCCTTGCTGACCTCCATTGTGCCTGCCTCCTCTCAGTGCTGCACATTCATGGAACAAGTGGAGAAGGCAATTTCTTCTTATCTCTGCTGGCCAGCTACAGCTGCACACCTTCTCCTATCCCCATCACCCAAATCTGGGCCTCCGAGCTCTCCAGCTCTGCCTCTCCTATCTATTCTTGCTCTGTTGGCTATTCATCTGGCCACTCCTCCTGCAACCTCTCCATTCTGCCTGGCCTCTCCACTCCTGGCTCTGAACCCTCTACAATCTCTTGGTGCTCTTCCGCATCCCCTTCTGACATCCCAAAGCTGGCTCTTCCTCCTTGTCCAAGCTGGTGACCAGAAAAGCCGTCACACTGACTCTGCTCAAATAATATATTTTAGTGCCTCTTGACATGAGATAGTCTCCATTTTTTTTACTCTCATCTGTCTTGCGATAATGATTATCACTTTGATTAATTACTGGAATCTTTCAAGTGTTTTCCACTTTACTGAAACATTCTGTACAGATACTAATACATTATTAGGTTGGAATACATCATTTTCTCAGATGTGACTTCAGATGATCTAGAATATAGCCATGTTCGCTAGGCAATTATGAGTGTTTGATATCTTGTCTTTCTGTCCAAACAGGATGATCAAGCTAACAGGCAATAAAAATATGTAAAGAGAATGTAATAAAAACAACCACATGAAACATAATAAAATATCACTAAAATTATTCTTAAAAATAAGACTGTCTTTGAAATATGTGTCCTTCTTTCTGTATCACAGATTGACTTTAGTTTCACTCCTGTGGTAGGTCTGATTTACTCACAAATACTTTTTATCCCATTTAGACCCTAACATCTGCCTTATGCAATCAAGTAGGCAGGCCTAGTCCCTATGGATCCTAGTATTCTTCAGCATTCTCAGGCCATGATGCAGAGGGCATGGCCCTGTTGGCTCTGATAGCTGCTTATATTGGGTGGCCAATATGAAGAGATGGAGGCTAAAGCCCAGAACTTGGTGTCCTTCAAGTCCAAATAAAGCATAAACAATCCAAGGATGTGAGTCAGCAGCACCCTGTTTTGTTCGCAGCTTAGATAGTCAGACAGCAATGTTTGTAACTAATGCTGCTTTGGCTAATTCCCATTATTGAGAAAGCCTGAGAGGCTTTTTGACTTTGCTGAGGAAACAACACTAGAGCCTGTAGCATCACTGATTGACAAATCAGGGATTTTAACTGAGAGTTTCTGGACTACTGGTATGATAAGGAGGCTAAGGGACACAACAGGGAGGGTATGACAGAAAATTCATTGCTCTGAGGGTGGATACATGATGAGAAAACTACATACTAAGAGTTGGGCATAGTAAGATATTGGTACTAGTTAGTCAGCTCTACAATGCACACGATATCTCACATATTTTAATTTAATAGATCAAACAATATCTTGAAATTACATCATAACATGACTATAGTACACCAAATGACCTCTTGGTGAACTCTTAGGAGGTAATTTTCATTTTTCTTTTCTATTTCCAGAAATTTTCTTTTAAGACAAGATTTACCACATGACATTTTTATCTTTAAATCAGGATATTGTGTTGTATTCAGTATATGTTAATTCATATAACTGTAATGAATTAAAGCCTTAGTTGTTTCTGACAGCAGTGAATTTTAAAAGAGTTCTAGTTCTAAAAAGTGGCTGCATTTTTAAGGTAATTACAGTCATCTTAACAAAATGGCTACAATTGTGTGCAGTTCCTTGAGAGTAAATCCTATAGAATTTATTAAAATTTGCTTTAGGTTGATAAAGAGGTTAGCTAAGTAAGAATCATTATATACTCCTATTGCTATTGCTTGTTTCTTGTGTTGTCTGGGTAGCTTTTATGTTGCTTCTTTTCTCTTTTAGAAGGAATGAACTGCATGAACAAGAATCATGGTTGTGCACACATCTGTCGTGAGACTGCCAAAGGTGGCATTGCCTGTGAATGTCGACCTGGTTTTGAGCTCACCAAGAACCAACGGGATTGCAAATGTAAGTGTTTACCTGGGAAACCTTTGTCAAAGAAGTAGCAGTTGATTGTTTTAGAAACACTAATATAGAAATAGTAGATCTTTGCTAGAAGTGTATCATAGAGGAGGACATCATAGAATTATAACTGCTAGCATTACTTTGTGTAGTTGCACCCATATAGCCAATCATATCCTCTGAATATGTAACACGATGTTCAGTTGAAAGAGGGACAGTTTTCTCATAAAAGAAACCTCAGGTTTGAAAGAATTACCTTGTGATGGGATTGTATATAGATGCTGCTAAAATAAATTAATTGACGTGTTTGAATTTTTGTGCAGAAGCACTTGCTATTTTAAATTCTACTAAACTGAAAGGATTATGACAGGAAAGAAAAAGTTAAAGGCAGTGTACCTCTTTAAAAAGTTTTCATAAAAAATACAAGAAATGACACAGAAGCATCATAGCTTGACCATTTTTCAATAGAAAGCATTTATGGATTGCTTTTTTTCTTTATTTTTTTAAAAAACTAACATTTATAGCATCTGTTTGTATTCTGATCTATGACATATCACTATCATTCCCATACAGATTTTCAAAATCCCAGCATCCCCTCATTTCAATTTCATGTCATATTAGTTTTTCCCCTGTTGGTATTGATCTAAGGTTAATCATGTTATTTATTTATTTATTTATTTAATTTGACTTGTATGCTGCCCCCTCTCCAAAAGGACTTCTGGATGATTGTATGAGTGGTTTTGAAGTGCCTAAAGTTTTATATTAATCCAGTAATTCTTAATTATTTCAAGAAATTTGACAGCTTGAACCTGTTTGGGCTTTGTTTGCATAACACATTGAATGCAAACCAGACTACAACATTTTAGCCTGGTGTGATGTATGAATCCAAGCAGCTGGATTAATTCAGTAAAGGTGATTTAATTAGCTCTGCATTACTGTATTGTGCAAACATAGCCTTTTGTTTCGGCAAGTATGATAATAATGTTTGGAATTATTTCTTTCTTGTTCTCTTACACCTCTCAGTGACTTGCAACTATGGTAATGGAGGTTGTCAGCACACCTGTGATGATACAGATCAAGGTCCAAAATGTGGTTGCCATGTGAGGTTTGTGCTACACTCTGATGGGAAAACATGCATAGGTAAGTGAGAGCTACATAAGCTTTGCTTCAAAGCAAGTGTATGAAATCATAATTTAGGATATCTTAGATTAAACAACTTTAGTGTAATATTACTGACATTTCATTCAGATTAATCAAATACATTGTCATCATAATTCATTGCCTCTGATCCTCCTAAAGTTATTGTGCATATAGAAAATAAGAGAGAAAAATATCTACCCATTAAAATAGTACCTGAGATACCAGATAGTAAAGCATCACTGGGCCAGACAGCTTAAGCTGATAATTCATGATCTTTGATGCACCATAAATTGTTGGGCATAAGAGCATGACATGATAGACATCAGTTACTTGCGCCATCTTGCCCTCCATCTTTTGCTAGTAATGGCTTTGCCTTCTGAGAGTACAAGAGTTCCTACTGTTTGGTGAATCTGGCAAAGTGAGGAGAAACAGAACTGAGCTCAATCCTTCTCCAGATGAACTGTTCAGAGCATCCAGGCATGGGTGGTGCTTCTGTCTCTCATCCGATAGGCTGAGCTGATTTCTGAGGATACTCCTCTTTGAGGCTCTTCCTTAGTGTCCCCAGTTTTTTGCTCAGCCTTCGTTTGAGACGGACAAATTTCTCTTGGCTGGATTCTCTGAAAGCAGAAAAAAAAATTTTTTTTTAAAAAAAGGTCAGATCGCAGCTTCTGGCTGCAAAGGAAAGTCGAGATTTTAAAATCATCACATACAACTCCAAACACCACTTTTACCATCAGCTGGCTGTCGGAGTTTTTAAGCCCTCAGCGAGGGCCCCAACGGTGCTCAGGGCGCTCTCAAGCCGGCGCCTGATTGCTTCCTCTCAGGCCACCATTACAGCCTCTAAGAAGTAGCCAAAGTAATTACAATCAGCTGGCTGGCGGAGCTCGTAAAACTCCACAGGAAAGACTCCGCAATTCGCGCAAAGCACAAGAAGCCTCAGAAGTCGATCTAGAGTGGCTCTGACGCCGAAATTAACAAACTACTTGCTATCGGAGCTCTTTATTCCCTCACTGAGGGCAGCAATGGTGTGATAAGCGGAGGATATATAGAGGCTTTATTCCCCAGGAATTCACCTGATCTCATCAGTCCAGAAAAGATTGCCAATTTTATATTGTGTACTTTTGTTGGCATCCACTTTTTCTCCCCCTCCCTTACATGCATTCAGAGAGAGAAAATTCTCCGGATTAAAATGATAGACCAAGGTATATCATTTGTTTTATTTCTAATGTTCTACTATAAATTATACAGGGGTGATATTGGATAGTTTCTTTTAAAAATCTAGCCTGTTCACAGGCCAAACAAAATGGTCCGCCTTATTCCACATAGAAAGACAGATGTCCTCTGGGCAGTCTGGGAGGTACTTTTCTCCTTAACTGGCCACTGTTTGAATGTACCTACAGTAAGTATCTTTATGAAATGCAATAGATAAATTCAAGGATTTGGTCTCTGTGTGTTTTACATATCTCCTTTGATAAATCTAGTTATCCCATTTCTGTATAAATAAATTATTGTAAAATATTTATTTTATATGCACTGTAAAATATGTAATATATTTTGTAGTGTTTTAAAACGAAGAATTGCATTATAGAATTCAGAAAAGTGCAGAATCAGGAGAATTATTGGGAACTGCTATTTCATTCTGAATGGTTGAAAAGAAAAAAGATAATACAGTTTGTCTTCAATTTATGACTACTTGCTTAATGACAGTTTAATTAACAACCTCCCAAAAAGTCAGTTACAACCCTAAATTTGAACATAAGGCTTTGTCCTGGCCCTATGGTGACATGATCATAATTTGAGCATTGAGCAGTTGGATTGCATTTATGACTGGTTGCAGCATCACATGAATGTGATTCGTGGCCAAAAACACCATTGGTTAACAGGATTTGCACTTACAACTGCATGACATCAACTTAAAGATGTCATAAAACTAGTCATAAAATTAGGTCTAGTCACATGATGATTTGACGTAACAACAACTGAGAACAGAAATTCCAGTCCCAATTGTAGTTGTAAATGGAGGACTACTTGTATACATTGCCATTTTTATCATATGTATATATTTTAACAATAAAAGCATAATAGCATCAAATGCTTATTCAGAATTGTATGTGCATGCTTGCTTATTTTTTATTTCTGCTTTTCTGAGCTGGGCTGTCAAGAAAACATTTGTGTGATATTTCTTGAGTTTCAGTATATTGATTCAACATGTTCAATTCTCAACAACAACATAAAATCCATGTTGAATTGCACAGATGTATCACATAGCAGATGTGAGGAATCCTGATGATGGAATGACTAATAACAATCTCTACATGGAGAGTTCCTTAGATTGATTCTCTTTTTTCAGTGTTTGTCATGTATCCTGTTGAAATGTCAGATTGACATTGCAGGAAGCTTTTTAGTACAGTACTGACTTTCGCTGTTCCAATTATTTGAATTTTAGTGCTCAGGGGACCAATTCAGTCATGCTCTGTCTCTAAGAATCAAACCAAAAGAATGATGAAAGCTTCCATTGTTTTTAAGAGCAGAATGACAACTTTTAAATCTGTTTTATAGCTGCAATGTCAAGGGAGAGAAGTTTAACACTTTATGGTATTTTCTCACTGGAAGCCATTTCTTTTCTCCTGTTACTCTGCCCATATGAAGAAAAAATAATAAATGTGCAACTGTAGCTTATGCAAAGCATTTTTTATTAATTTTCAAAAAAGGAGACATCAAACTGAGATAAAGAGTTCATGCAGGTATATACATATAGTAAAAGTATATGCACACCACATACCTCTGTATTGTGTCCTTGCAATATCTGAATATGGGATTAAAGATCCATTCAGTTTATTGAAACTTTTCCCCAGGTAAACTAGTATAATAAGGTAACCTTATATTTTTTTTAAAGCTATAAATATGAAAATGTCATCATGGAATTTGTACTGCTGCATTTAGCTAAACAGAAAGGGCACCCCTGGAATATTTTGAACAAAATTTGCTAAGTGTTTTTACAGAATTGGCCTCTTAGCTGGGAAGAACCATTTCTACTTATCTATGCTTCAAATTTCACAAACAAAATATAGCTTTTTTTTCCTGCTGGGAATATAAGCAGATGGTATTGTGCTCAGTGAGTTTAGGAGTTATAATAGGAATTATAATAATGAACATTTTGTTTTAATTGGTAACAAGATTTTGTTGAGTATTGCGCGCATTTGGAATTTATAGTTTATATATCAAATTGTTTTTAAAACAGGTTGCTTCATTTCTCATAGTTAAGTCAACTGAGAGGGTTCAATATGAATGGGAGCACACTGTTACTAGCCCTTTCTTTACGGATAGCTCCATCCTAACCTAAGGAAGTCCCTCAGTGGGAAATTGCCACTAATGGCTATCCTCATAGATCTAATTAATACAAGCCTAGATGTAAAATTCTACAGGTTCAATCAGGTCAAACTGGATTTGACTTGATTGAGCGAGTGAAGAAAATCCTGCATCCTATCTTTCAGTCCAGGTGTCTGATTTCTAAAATGTTTTTTTAAAATACAATATCTAAAATACAAAATGCTTTCCAGAGATTCTGTATCAGTGCCCATTTCATTATACTGCTTATTGTGTTTGGTTTTCAGGTATAGATATTACAATGCAACAAATGTGCAATTGTAGCTCATTTTGAATTGCTTATTCTCCAGAGAATACCTATTCTGTTTTTTCCCTTTGTTGGAGTAATTGGCAAAATCAAAACTGGAATATCCCTTTGAAAAGATGGTTTGATGACTGATTAGTACAGTTTTCGTTCCTAAGAAGTAATAATTGTTTGTTACTTCACTTTATGTGAAAAGTATTTGATAATTGAAGTTTGTGCTTCCTTCATGAATAAATGTACTCAGTTGGAAATCTGACTCCTTTATAGTTTAACGGGCTCATCCACATGCTGAATAACTTGGAAAAACACTTTAACCTGATTTTCACAACAAACTTTAGGAAAAGCCCTCCTGCAGCTCCATAAGTGTGAAAGTCTTAATTTTCCTGGAGTTCAGATTTAGACCCAGCAGTCATGGATGGTGACCTCCAGGGTCTTTAAATAAACAACAAAGATGCTTCTGGTCTGTCCATTCTCTCTGAATTGTATGTGGAGGGAATTTGCCATCTGGGACAGCTCTTCATTGACCTGAGAAGCTGGCTATATAATTTGAGTTTTTCTTCTGATTGGTTTTGCCAGCTATGTGAATGTGAAGAAAAGTAGTATATTTTCTACTCATAGCTGCTGTGCATGGAAAACACTGTTAAACTGTGCAGTCACGGGTTATTAACAAACTTCCAGTCCCACCCTCCCAGGAGGGAAGAACAGGGATAGATTTATAGCTATGCAAGAGGTTAAGATACCTCTTTGGATATTTATAACTGCCCTTTTTCATTTAATAGCTATACCTCCCCCTTCTGAGCCTTCATTTCCACTGACATATTTCATCATTTCACAAGGAATAAAGTTTCTAAATACAAACTCACTCCCTTGGCCAAGCACTTGGAAATTGAATGTGGTGTATTTGAAGGGTTGCCCTGAACAGGTTGTCTAATATAGGTCCCCTTCAGATCACACCAAGGCAGGAAGTGCAATCAGCTTCCTTGAATGACAGTATCATTAGGTTGTGGCTGGCATTTTTCATTCCTCTGCTCAACTTTTTAATGCTGCTTTTAAAAATGAAAATAATGAGTAACTTTATCCTTTTAGGCAGAGTCAGTCCTAATGAAGGGTCAAAGGCTAGAGAAGAGCATACTGCTAACTTTCAAGTATCCACTATTTATCTTTTGTAAAAATTATTAGGGAATGAAGTGCTACACATTCATTTTGTAGACAGCTAGCCTCACATTGTGCAGCAGAATGGAAAACACAAACATATGTTTCACATATTGATGGTACTAATACTTCCTTTACTTAATGAATTTAAATCCTGCCTTGTCAGAAATAATATTTAGGGTTGTTAACAATAATAAAATGTGGATTAAAATGGAATTAAAATATAAAATAAATCAATTAAAACAGTTAAAATGTACTTTAGCAAGCAAATCAGCTTAAAAAGCCAGGAATCAGTCTGCATAAAATTAGCTTTGCCTGTTAAGCATAAGAAAGAAAGAAAGAAAGAAAGAAAGAAAGAAAGAAAGAAAGAAAGAAAGAAAGAAAGAAGAAAAGCTGGCCGTGTCACTTCCTGTGGTAGTAGCATCTGGAACAACTGGTTAGGAAGGCCTTTTCTCACGTTCTCAATGAGAAAAGATCTCCCAAAGATCTTAAAAGCCAATAGTCTTTCAAAAATAGTTGTGTAGGGCTTTATAGGTTATAACATATAGAGTGAGTTGGGTCTCAAAGTGGATCTGAGACCAACGAAACTATTGTAAAAAAAAAGTCACATGTTTTCTATAATTAGTTCTGATTAATCATCTGGCTATAATAACTTGGACCAGATGAAGTTTTTGGATGTTTTTGAAAGGCAACATGCTGTAGAAGTCCCAAAAGGATGTAATTTTAAGACGTGTCCCTATGTGTAGATTTAACTTATCCAAATGTAAGTGTCTATGAAGATTCTCAGTCATCCAGGTCATAGTTGTATCAAAAGCAGATTTTATTTTTGAAAAGACAACTGGACTGATTTTTTTGAGGAAGAAGACGATGTTTTGCTTCCTACCCTGGAAGCTTCATCAGTTGTGTTGGATGTTGTGGGAGATGGAAGGACAGTTATTGACAGTATCAAAAAAACAGCCTTTTCAAATATAAAAACCACTTTTGATGTATCCAAAAGTAAGCACACACTCATCTGCACTGTGCAGGTATATTTTTAGTCAATATCAAAACCTGGGATTTGTGAAACAGGTTTAAAAACAAGTATAATTACATCTAAAACAAATTGAATCTTTCTTCTGTCTTTTAACTGATCAGAAGAAGCTCCTGCCTCTTTATGAATTTTGTTTGTCCTATTCTACTCCATTGCCAATTCAGATGCTTTAAATCTTGCACAATTTTTTTGGATTTAGATGATAATGAGTTAATTTGTATCTGTTGGACGTCTTCAATAAACCTGTGTCTTCAGAGAAACTTCAGGGAAGGTTTCTTATAAGCTACAGTTAGCTAATGATTTATGCTCACATGAATGCCTGCATGCCAAAGTCAGCCTCAACTCCTGACTATTGTCTGGATAACTCCATGCAATTTTGTTGGTAGCATATTTGGAAGTAGTTAGTTCTTTCTTCCTTTGGCTGACAGGAAGGATCTTGTCCAAAAACACCCAACAGATTTTGTACATAGGGAATTACTAAAACATGTGATCTCCCAGTTTTTAGCCTTACAGCTTTAATCACCAAATTATACCAAACTGGCTCATCATACACAAACCAAAAATGAAATTCTTCATAAATAACTTTCAGCCAATCACCACTTGCCTCTTACCACTTAGCCACTTTTCCAAGAAGGACCAAAATTACCATAATATAGTGCCTGAAACAACCTAGCTATTCTATGATTATGGCATCAAATGCTTCTGAGATCACCTGCATAATTGAATGACACACATCAGTTCTCAATACAGTTGATTCCATAAAGATGATGAAAATAATATATTTCATGCAACCCTGAGATCAGATGGATAAAGAAATGACTTATTGCTCCAGATGCTACAGCACCTTCCCAAAGAATGGAATATTAGTCTAATTATAATGGTTTAGTTTCTGTTTCATTGCCCCAGTCACATACTGTTTGATATGCTATCAGGCCCTCGAGATTATATTTCTCCTAATGGCTGTCTGGTTTGGTTCTGCAACCCAACAAGACAGACACAGACTCCAGAGAGTAATTAGGACTGCAGAAAAAACAACTACCAACCTGCCTTCAATTGAGGACTTATATACTGCACGAGTCAAAAAGAGGGCTGTGAAAATATTTACAGACCCCTTACATCCCAGACAAACTGTTTCAAATCCTATCCTCAAAACGACGCTATAGAGCACTGCACACCAGAACAACTAGACACATGGACAGTTTTTTCCCGAATGCCATCACTCTACTAAACAAATAATTTTTTTAAAATTACATTTATATGCCGCCCTTCTCCGAAGACTCAGGGCGGCTTACAATTTTTGGGATACAACCCAGTGTGCTCAGCAATAGCCTTCATTCCATTGTATATGCCTGCTTATTACTAAGCGGCATTTTTACAAAGTCAGCTAATTGCCCCCAACAATCTTGGGTCCTCAGTTTACCTACCCCGAGAGGGTGGAAGGCTGAGTCAACCTTGAGCCTGGTGGGATTTGAGCCTACAGCAGTTGTAGGCAGCTGGAACTTAAGTGCAGGCAATTAACAGTCTGAGCCACCAAGGCCCCTAATTCTCTCAACACTATCCAACTATTTATAAAGTTTGCATTGCTATTACTATTAATCTTCTCATTACTCCTTATCGCCCATCCCCTCCCACTTGTGACTGTATGACTGTAACTTTGTCGCTTGTATCCTTACGATTTATATTGACTGTTTCCTAGTATGATGTGATTGCTTATTGTACCCTATAACTATTATTAAGTGTGGTACCTGATGACTCTTGACAAATGTTTCTTTTCTTTTATGTACACTGAGAGCATTTGCACCAAGACAAACTCCTTGTGTGTCCAATCACACTTGGCAATAAAGAATTCTATTCTATTCTATTCTATTCTATTCTATTCTATTCTATTCCATCCCATTCCATTCCATTTGTGTGTATGTATATGTATATATATATGTAAGTATACACACACATACAAAAACGTTACGAAATATATATGTATATATATATTTGTTTTGCATAGTATATATATATTATATATATATATATAATATATATATATATATATATATAGGTCTTATTCCCATTCGAAAGTTGTCCTGTGTAGATTGGAAATACCCTTGGCAGCCTTGTTGACAATCTCATCAAATCATCTTCATGCAGGGGTGTATCAAGCGATTCTCTAAGGAGGGTGTGTGATTATTGGCTGTTTTTCCTTTTTAAAACTCTAGGTTGGCTGTGTTGTTACTTCTTGATTGGTTTGTGGAGTTGATGTAGATGGATGGCTTTTTCCTGGACCCTGTGTGTGGGGTGGACAAATAACAGGAGAAGAGAATAAATGTCTTGCTTATCTAACATATAACAAGAACACAAAACGCAGTGAAAAGAAGAAAAAACTTCCTCTCTTTTCCATTGTTAAAGCCACAGGACATGAAATTGTTTTTAGGGGATCAAACTTATCTCCAATACTGAACACTTCAACAAAGAGAATAATGGAAGCCATGAAATGAAAGAACCCCCCATAACATGAATAAAGCGGGATGAACTTCCCGCCTACCAGACATCTGGAAACTAGCCTAATCAACAAGCGAGTCCCAGCCACGAAAACCAACACGGACCCAAAATAACACATGATGCCACCAATCTCCTTCACCAGACTCAAACCAAGCCCATACAGATGAAAGGCAACCACCATCCAGAAACCAGACCATGGCTGCAACACCAGCTGCTACACCCCCTCTGACCTCCAAACTAAGCAAACTGACACAGCTATAAACACACAGCCAGACCTCAAACTCGGGCCAAACCAAGGCCCAGAATGTCACATCACAGCCTTCCACCCAGGATACTACATCACAGAACTCAGGAGATCACAACACAAAACATCAGGAGGTTGCAACACAGACAACGACCCAGGAGACTACAGCACCACACCCAGGATGTCACAACAATAGAACTCAGAAGGTCATCACACAGCCCATTACCCAGGTCGTTACAACACAAAAGGCTGAGAGACACACAGCCAGCACCTCAGCCACACAGGGTCTCAGGAAAAAGCCATCCAATCTGCATACATCAACTCCACAACCAATCAAGAAGTAACAACACAGCCAACTCTGGAGTTTAAAAGGGAAAAACAGCCACGATCACGCACTTCTCCCAGGAGAGCGAAGCTGAAGACACCAGCCTGAAGATGACGGATGAGATTTCGTCAAAATGTTGCCAAGTATTCTCAATCTTACACGGACAAGACCGAATACACCAAGACCTACATACCTTTACCCGTGAAAATCTCAAAACAAATATATATATATATATATACAGCTCTGAGTTTAAAAGGGAAAAACAGCCATCAGCACTTCTCCCAGGAGAACGAAGCTGAAGACACCAGCCTGAAGATGGCCGGATGAGATTTGTCAAAAGCGTTGCCAAGGTATTCTCAATCTTACACGGGACAAGACCCGAATACACCAAGACCTACATATATATTCTACATATATATATATTCTACATATATATATTCTACACACACACACACACACACACACATATATATTCTACATATATATATTTTCTACATATACATATATATGTATTTAGATATGTATGTATGTATGTGTAACATTTATTTAGGTGGTGAACAAATGTTTTCTATGTTTCAAAACAGCATTACTATAACTGATACCTGCTGATCAGATTTGCATGAATCCATCTTTCATTATATGATTTTTTTCAAAGCTTGTTTTCATTTTTAGTCAAAGCCATTTCCCCCCAAATGTATTTTAGATTTTGAGTCATTTGCAACCCACCGATAAAAACTGAATCAATTTCTTATAGTGCATCAATTCATATGCAATAATTTTATAAACAAAATTATTAAGTAATTGACAATGTGCAGAAAAGTAGATATATGTTCAAATTTGCTGACAATTTTCTCAAAGGAATCTAAAATTCTTGATAATTATATGGCTGCAACAAACTCTTTCTAGTGAGAACTTAGCATTTTGACATAATTTCTAAGTTAGATTGGTGATTATACTGGAGCCAGTATGCTGTGATGTTTACATTTGATGTATACCCATAAACGAGAAAAGGCATTGTTTTCTGGAAAAACTGACTACATAGAAAACAGTATCTTCACTGCTCCAAAAGAAAATCCTCAAACAGTGGCCTACATTTCTTGGGGGCTAAGAAAGCAGATCATTAGCAGTATGATGATGAGGCCTCCCCCCACAAAATAAAGTTCTATTTACCAAGCACATTAATGGAGGGTAGAATATCAGTGTTCATTTTTCCATTTTCAGGGAACATCTGTCTTTTCTCCACAATATTACTTGACTCTGGGATTTGGTTCTCATTAGATCTAACAAGCCTGCACTCAGACGCTATGACTCTCTTACTCCCTTTGGAATAATTTGTTCCACATGCTTGGTTTTGCACTGCCCAGTTGCATGCTTTCTTCTGCTGCCAGCTTGTTGAGCTGTGAGTTAGGCTTGTCCAATTAGCTATTTCTCTGTAAACTTTGCAAGTGTAAGGCATTAATGTGGGTCATCCCTGCGATGTTCCAGAAATGGCAGATAATTTCATGAAGTTGGTCTCTTATTTCTTTTCCCTTACCTTCACTGCTACTGAACAAATTCAAGACATATTTGGCCTTTAGTTCCAACAATTCCTGAAACCAAATATTTGTTTGAACTTGCTATGTGTAAGTAAGCATAGTAGAGCTGCTGGACATATTGCTTTTGTTTTTACCATATTGATATGGTGCTATTGAAAAATAATGATATTTTGGAAACAAATGAAAGCCTGTTCAAGATCATAGACTACCTTCTTAATGAATAGTCCCTAGGAATCAGATCCCTTATTTGGTATATACAATTCTCAGAGAAAACATATAAAAATTATCTACTAGAAACAGATACTTCTCAAGACTCTTAGATGAACTGATACATGCAGGTTCAACTCTTTAGATGTATATCAGAGGATCTAAAGTATTGGTGATTTAAAAAAATGCAATCCTGTCCTTAGAAACTCTATTACAAAGATTATATGGCCTATATTAAATTCATTAAGGCTTCTATACTATATATTGTATACTAGGTAGACTTATTAGAATTAGGTTAGAATTAAATTTGGTGCAATTTCTTTTGAAATAAAATCCACAGGAATAGGTTAGTAAATACTTTAAAATATAAAAGGTTATATGAATAGCCTTCATTTAGCAACTATACACAACCTTTGCAGGTCTGTAAAGCAATGGAATGGAAAGCTGAAGATCATAGCATAATTGTGGTTTTACTGGGTAACTACTTAATGACCAAACTGCAGGTTCCAATTATATTTGATAAAATGGGACTACCTGTATTTATATTTCATTAGATTAGATAAATCAGTTAATTTAGCTTGCATCTAAAGAAATAAAGCATTGTTACTAAGTGCTATGTGAATTTACTTTCTTCCCTTGTCATTCTTTTTTTATTGCTCTTCTTTATTTTTGAGTTTTTGGGTAGGGTCTTTAAAAACATTTTAAATGCAGCTAATGAATGTATTTGGATTCTATTTTTAAGACTACTATGTCCTCTGTCTTTGGGCTGCTGCTTAATTCAGAAGCTGAATTTAGCTTGTTACTAGAGGCTTCATAATAATTTGTTCACTTTGCCATTATGGACAATCAAATTTGTTTTACATGGATGCTGCTTTCTACCCACAGGTATTGAATTATCTTCTAATAAAAAGAGTTTTTTTAAAGCTGCATTTACATTTAGCTAGAAAAGACATTTAAATACTAACAGTATTAAATACTAATTTCTATCTCTTGTCCACATCTTTTTCTTTTCTGCACATACCCTATAAAAACTCACTAGATGGTTTTTAATAAAGTGAGAATTACACTAGTGAGCAGGGAGGATAAATATATTGTTGGTGAAAAGAAGGAAACCATTATGAAATTGATCCATTGGCCAAATGACTTGGTTTTAGCTAGAATTGTATGTGTAAGTTGGGATGGGGAACCAGGGTGGGATATCACTGAAAATCTATGATTCAACTGTTCTTTGGGAATATTTACATTTTTAAGAAGCCAAACTCCTTGCTGGACACTGTTTCTAAACCACTTTTTTATAATGTTAAACAGGGGAGAGGCACCTTCAACAGCACGTTACCCTCCCGACGTTTTCTAATGGTAAATATTTTTGTTCTATATATCTTTGAGGAGTTTTAACTATAGCTGCATCTTCTATTGAGGAATAAAATAATCAGGCACTGCTGTATTACTAACCTGCATGCCTCACTTCACGTTGTGGAGAATAGGTGGCAGCTGCATTAACCAGAACAGCAGTTATTACTAACTATTTAACCTGCCAGCTTCTGCCCTTTCTAAAATCTATTTTTGCTCTTGAAATCTGCATGGCCCCAGCTATTGAGAGAAATGTAGATAGGCCTGGAGTTGTCCAGACAAGGAAGAAAGAAATACTCAGCTAACAGAATTATTTAAGAAGGAACAAACCAATATTGAAATGGGGGGGGGCTTTAAGCAGCTGATTGCTTTGCTTGTGCTCATAGCTGTTCTTTTGCTAGAAATTATAACTGTGAGCTCTGAAAAGCTAAGGATCAATCCATGTATTCTATTACTTGCTTCTATATTATAGGATCTGTAAAACCATCAAAAAACCACTTATTATCTGTCTTTCATCACTGCAGACTTCTGTAATAGAAGAATAGAAGTTATGCCATTAATGGGACCAAAGCAATATTAACATAAATGAAAAGAAGTTAACAAGGGAGCAGTAATTATATTGAGAAATTGCATCAGAAATAACTATAGCTCTACCTGAGAAAGTTGCTTTTGAGCCTAAACTTCTAATTGTTATGATTAAACGTAATATGAGATCTCTGGCAAGGGAAGGAAGTTCGTGTGACCTGATCTTTCAAACCAAAAGAACCTTCAAATTTAGATTATTTTTTTTATTTCACGCTTTCAGAATATGAGTTTCTTATCCCTGTAGCTTGTGTTTCTCCTTTCTTTGTATCTAAATGCCAAACACAGAATTTTTTTACCCAATCCCCTAACAGATAAAATCATGAAATCACATATTCTCTTTGTGAATTATCTTCCTCCCAAAATTCAAAATTCCTCCTTTTCCCCTTTCTCCTTTCCTTCTCCTTCCCCCTTCCCTTCCCTTATGATTACTGCAGATGCTAAAAGTCTCTTAATTTTTTTCCTACTCCCAGATAGCATTCCTGAAAATAAGATGGAATTACACTTGATGATAGGTAGTTATCTTTCTTACAAGTTGGCCATGTATCTTATCCATAAATCTTTTAAGGATTGTCTTTGAAATAACTGCTTATGGTAGAAAGCAGCTAATGCAAGCTTCAAGTATTGGTAATAAATTACTTTAATTATACTTCCTGAAATTGAAATAGAGAATTTTTTTTTAAATTACATTTATATACCGCCCTTCTCCGGAGACTCAGGGCTGCTTACAATTTTGGGATACAACCCAGTGTGCTCAGCAATAGCCTTCATTCCATTGTATATGCCTGCTTATTACTAAGCGGCATTTTTACAAAGTCAGCTTATTGCCCCCAACAATCTTGGGTCCTCAATTTACCTACCCCGAGAGGATAGAAGGCTGAGTCAACCTTGAGCCTGGTGGGATTCGAGCCTACAGCAGTTGTAGGCAGCTGGATCTTAAGTGCAGGCAATTAACAGCCTGAGCCACCAAGGCCCTTAATATTTATAGAATATTAATTATGAATGAAAGCGAATATATGTGTCCCAGGGTAATGTTGCAGGATCCAATCTGAGTTAGTCATTGGGATCAGAGGTTTTGTCTTCCGAGCTTTCAGACTCATTTCCTGGGGATAGGCTCCAGCACGAGTCCTAAAGCTTGGAAGACAAAATCTCTGGTGACTGACCCATATTGAATCCTGCAGAAGACTAATTCTTCGTATTTGGTATCACTGTGATACTTTGGGTCTTTCTTAGAGATACCCTATTTTCTTCCATGACCATTTTGTCCCTATTCTATGAGTGAAATAGAATTAAATCTTTGGCTCTACAGTGTTAAACTGGTATTTTACTCCTTTCATCAAAAGCATCCAACTATCACTACAAAATGTGTGAATTCTACATGCCTTGCTACCCATCACGTCAGAGGCAAATTAAACAAGTTGTGGGGAGGGTTATTTGTTTCAGTTTCTTTGGTAACTTGTCATCCTTGTCTACCATCTTTCTGATACTGTCTCTCTAAAGATCTGAAAATAGTGATGCAAGAAATGCAACAAAATCTGTTTGCAGGACTTGCAATCAAGTGCCTTCTGAATGGAAGCAAGAAACCTGAATTTTGCACTTATTGCCTATATAAATGAAGAAAATGAAGTGGAGGAAAAATAATGAATAAAAGCACTGTTTTGACTGAGCTCTTTTCATGTCCCAATATATTTATGTTTTATTTTATTCAATTTGGATTGACCTGATGGGGTATAGAAGGAGGGGGCATAGGAAAGAGACAAGATATGACAAACAGACTGTGTCCTAAACCAAATCCTTCCCATACTTGATGTGATACTGTGATTGGCTGATGTTTTTCCTGCCTGCTGGTCACGTGCAGAAGAAGCAAAGCATGAGGTGAACCAAGTGATCTCTTCATTGTACCCCTGATTGAGCTGCCTAACCTTAATGCTGTATTGGTAGTTAATTGGACTTCAACTTTTGGGGATGAAAATTTATTTCTGGAAAATAATTCACAAAATCAAAAATAAACAAAAGTGGAACATCAAACAAATAAAAAAATATTTTTGCTGTGTCTTGGTCTAGCCTTTAGTCTTGGATTTCCCAGGTGGTCTCCCATCTAAATACTAATATATTTAACTTTGCTTAGATGTCTAAATCAGTAAGGAGCAACCAGGTGCTGATGCTTGCTCAGGTAGTATGTAAGAGAGAGACATAAGAAAATCAGTTAAATGTTTTATTTCAGCTTATGATTTTGAATTTCTTAAAAGTTGTTTTATACTGAGATCCAGAACTCCACAAGACTTTAATGGTTATACAAAATTAACAGAACAGAGACCTTTGAGGTCGTCTAGTCCAATCCCTGCTCAAGCAAGAAACCCTATAACATTTCAGAGAAATGGTTGTCCAATGTCTTCTTTAAAATTTCCAGTGTTGGAGTATTCACAGCTTTGTGGAGGCAAGTTGTTCCACTGATCAATTGTTTTAATTATCAAGAAATTTCTCCTTAGTGCTAGGTTGGTTCTCTTCTAGATGATTAGTTTTCTTCTTGTTCTGCCTTTGAGTGCTTTGGAAAATAGATTGACCCCCGCTTCTTTGTGGCAGCTCCTTAGATATTGGAATACTACTATCATGTCACCCCTAATTCTTCTTTAATTAAACTAGACATTCCTAATTCCTGCAAATATTCTTCATATGTTTTAGTCTCTAGCCTCTAATCATTTTTGTTCTTCTTCCCTGCACTCTTTCTAAAGTCTCAACATCTTTTTTATATTGTGGTGACCAAAACTGGATGGAATACAGGTAGTCCTTGACTTACAACAGTTTTAGTGACTGTTTGAAGTCACGGTGGTGCTGAAAAAGGGACTTATGACCATTTTTCATTCTTGGAACAATGCAGCATCCCTGTAGTCATGTAATCAAAATTCAGATGCTTGACAACTGGTTCATATTTATGATGGTTGCAGCATCCCAGGGTCATGTGATCTTCTTTTGTGGCCATCTGATAAGTGAAATCAATAAGGAAGCCATAGTCACTTAACAATCAGGTTACTAAATTAACAACTGCAGTGGTTCACTTAATAATTGTAGCAAGAAGGGTAGTAAAAGGGGCAAGACTCACTTAACAAGGAGGACTACCTGTATTCCAAGTGCTGTCTTACCAAAACATTATAAAATGGTACTAACACTTCACATGATCTTGAATCTATCCCTCTGCAGCACATTTTCTTAAAGTACAATTCCTGTGTACTTTAGTTGTACTACATTCTGAAGCAAGAACATGCACTGGTAAAGATGACTTTGCAGTAGTTAATGAAAGGGTATCCTTCACGTAGGCATCAAATGAAACAAACAAAAGAGTAGAATCAGATTAGAAAGAGGTATAGTACGGTGCTAATAGTAATTAACTCTGCACTGTTCTTTTAATCAATATGTTATATTGAGTTTGTGTGTCCTTGGTGATTACAGGAGAAATGTAATCATTTGCATTGCTCAGTCTAAAATGCTGGTGATAAAGAAATTAGAATTTAAAAATCTTATAAATCTAATTATGGGCATATTTGGGAGTAAGGAGTGAGCTAACAGTGTGCTTACAAAATTGTATAATCCTAGAATTTGGCACACATGCTAAATTTCTATAAAATTTTCCTTTTAAAAAGTTAGTCAAAATTTTAACTATTAAGGATTATTGCTTATTTGTTCCATGAATGAATATGATCCCTATTTAACAGAGCTAATTTAGGAGAGAATTCACAGAATCACATAAAATTAGAGACAGTTTCAGTGATCAAATATTTGGGGAAGCAAGAGCCAATGTTTATGGTGTATGTAGTAGATTACGAAAATAGATAGAAGATCTGGACTAGATTATGGAACTTTCTGAAAAAGGGAGAGTAGCAATGGAAGACACCATTGTTCAGACACCTCTTGAAAAAATAATTCAGTCAAGACAGAATTACTAAACTGAATTTCTTAAACAGAAATCTTTGGATCCATAAGAGTACAGGAGGGTTGCATACTTCTCAAAAACAAGATATAGGGAGTATAATTCTATAACATTTTAAGAAGAAGGAAAAGAGGGAAGAGATTTAGGAAATCAAGAGTTCCTTTTAGGAAAATTGAGAGTTTTCCATTCTCATTTGGATGAGAAAAACAAAAATTCAAAGCACAAAGCAGTATTGGGTAAATCTAAATACAAAAACGATCTGGATGTCTTAATGATAAATTGAACATGAACTCAAAAGTATGATCTAGTTGCAAAACTAACAGGGATTCTGTGGTCATGAATTGCTACATTAAGAGGTTTTAGACTAGATGGTTTCCAAGAATATTGAACCTGAACAAAAATGCAAATGGAATTGTAGATGTTCTATTTTAGGGATAGTCCTCTTTAAAAAAACACAGTACAACCCTTTCTTTCTGTTCTTAAAATCAAGGACACTCAATCTGTCGTTTGTGAAACTATTATTTAATGGGGACCAGTTGCAATGTTCTGTTCCATCATTGCATTCTGGAATAAGAGATTATATATTTAATAAAAATTTGTAAACCACCGATACCCAGATCATAAACACTTGCTATCTTGATGTGGATTTTTGCCATTGGAAATAATTGGGACAGGCTTAAAAAAGGGGGGATCCATAATTTTTAAATCTCAGAGAAGGTATACTGTATGTATATGTGGATGGCTAAAAAAATATCCCACATTTGCTGGGAAGATGGGGATGGAAAAGCAGGCTTAAAGGTAGAAAGCAGGTCTGATTTGCTTCACTGCTCCTGTATCCTCCACTTTTCTCCTCAAAAAACTCTTTTGTACCACTCTTTTTTCAAATAGACTCTCTTTCAATATCATAATCTAGAGGAGAAAAAAAAGACTTCTTAAAAAATTGAGTGTCAACACTGACTTCAATGAAGAGCTCTAAGGGAGATTTAGCAAATAAGTGAAAGGATAAACATTTTTCTCCATACCCATCGATTCTTCCTTGTAAATATCAGCCCTTTCATTGGCTGTCCTATAACTCAACTTTATACCCTCCAGATGTGTTGTACCCCAGTTCACATAACCTTTGAACAGAAGCTTAATCCAATAGCACCATTTATTCCTTAGTAAAGTAAGATATTATTCAAAGCTCTTTGGACCAAGTTGTAATGATATTACAGGTAGTCCTTGACTTAGTTATAAGTCAATAACAATTACTTATGATCATAAGTAATTCTGGTTGTTAAGCAGGCCACCATGTGACCAGACCCGAGTTTATGGCACTTTTTGTGGCAGTCATTAAGCAAATACCATGGTTGTTAAATGAATGCCATGGTCATTTAAAGAATGGTATTATGTCCAATGGACTTTTTTTGCTGGAAACCAGAAGTAAATAAACTATCAAATCGGCAAATAAACTATCAAAAATTGCAGTAATGTGACCAAAAGATGCTGCAGAGGTCATAAAGATAAACTAGTTGCCAACCATCCCAATTGCGATTACATAACCATGGGAAGGAGTGCAGCCATTGTTACTTCAAAATTGGGTCATAAGTACCTTTTGGAGAGTCTGTCATAACTTCAAACAGTCACTAAGCTACTGGATGTAAGTTGAGGATTAGCTGATTGTGCATTCTCCCTATACCTGTCTTGGAAAAATCCAGGAATTCATTGAGAGTAAAAGTCAAATATATTTATACTATATTTATAATAACTATATTATGGAAAACTTTAAAACATTAATTGAATTAATACATTTTATTCTATTAAAAGCTTTCACTTTTCAGATGTTTGAATTTTAGTCTAAATGATGTTTTCAGATTTTCTTATTTATGCCAAGGAGTTTTGCCTCTAGAAACAGTGCCATCACTCCATAAACCCAACTCTTAAGACATGTTGTTCCTATATTAAAATCTTTGTAGAACTGCATATATCCGATGTTTGAAAGATCTTTTCAAGATACTGGTAAAATCTTAAATGCATGTATGCTTTAAAATAACTCTAATTGGCTTTTGATCTTCTTTCAGAGACCTGTGCTGTTAACAATGGAGGCTGTGATAGCAAATGCCATGATGCAGCCACAGGCGTACACTGCAGCTGCCCCATGGGATTCATGCTTCAGCCTGACAGAAAAACTTGCAAAGGTAAGATGCAACCAAAGTCTTTATCCAGTAAATGGACCTGATGCAGAGAAAAGGATATATCCGTGTCCTTCAACTGGTATTAATTTTGCATTGAGAAGAAATGGAGGTTTGTAAGAGCTGTGGTGCTGCAGTGGTTAGAACGCGATATTGCAGGCCAATTCTGCCCACAGTCAAGAGTTCAATCCTGACCAGCTCAAGATTGACTCAGCCTTCTATCCTTCTGAGGTCTGTAAACCACTCAGAGAGTGCTGTAAAACACTGTGGATCGGTATATAAGTCTAAGTACTATTGCTATTGTTTTTAAAGAACAATCTGGAAAAATTTGTGAAACTGAGAAATAAGTGAGACTTCACAAATGGAGGGAGTCTGTGTTCTGTCTCTGGCAGTTCCAGGGAATGTGACTTTAGTTAAAAACAGTCCTGTGCTGAAAGCTGCCTAACCAATTTACTGATTCCAGATCCCATTTGTTTCATTATTATTTTTCAGATCTCATTAACTCTAAGATGCTGGAGTTGCAGGAAAGCATAATACCCCAGAACTGTATTCTCTTTGACTGGGACTTTATTATTGTTCAGAGCTATTTGATTACTAATAAATTTCAATGATAATAACAATAACAGCATTGATAATTCATTGTTCTTGCTGAGGTTGGTTGGATTGGGGCAAGACAAGGGAGCAATTTTCGATGATGTCTGGCGGAGCTTGTTTTCTGGGATTCATCAGGTTTTAACAAACCATTTCCTAGCAGTAAATTTTCTGGCATGTGCTACAAGTAAAAATATTTCTTAACAGATAGTAGATACTTTATTAGAGTTTAGGGAATTAAGCAAGGCAAAGAATATGTTCTTTCTACCTTTTTTGGCAAAACAATTCTAAAAATTACAGCTAAATTTAGAATATAATCATTTGGCTCTTATTTGAAATTAATTTTAGGAGAGAGAATGCATTGATTCTTTGTTGTCTTCAGTGGTATCTTGTGCTATCCATCTGAAAAGGATATAGATGACAATAAATAAGGGGTGTTATTGTCTGTAAATTCTTCCTTTGTAAATTATCACAGCCTATTCAGTAGACGCTTTCAATTGCTTTTGAAAACTATCTTTGAAATCAAGCTTTTTCTGGCTTTTAAAAGTGGTGATTCCTTATGTTGCTTCTGCTTTAAATTATTTTAAGTTTTAAAAGATATATTGCTACATTAATCTTTTTGTGATCTTATGTTCACTTAACTGTTATAAATTAGCTTTGTCTAAGAAAAATGTAATGAATATTGCAATAAATAATTGGTGTAGTCACATTTGTGTAGTCTACAAAACTATACATTTACATTTTATTATGATTAAAGCTTTTCCCCAACATTAACTCTATGAAATATGTTGGGTTGAGAGAAAATGAGAGTCACTCAGGGAGTTTCAATAGTTCATAGAGATTTGAACCTGGGTCTTTCCAATTCTAAGATCACCACACTCCTATACTACAGTCTCGTCTCTTTCTCCTCTGCATTTCCTTGCATAGGTAGAACAAAATTATGAATTCTTGCTAAATGCAACTGGCTAGTATTCTTAGAAATTCCCCAAACACTAAAGAAGTTTAAGAAAACTGCATTTTGGATTTTATTTATATTAAAAGTATATATCCAGGTCAGTTTAACTTGATTTGGAAGTTAACCAAATCGAGTGCATATCTTTATCTGAACTACAGTATCATAAAACTCCAAGCAGTTCAGGATGATCGGGTAGCAAGCACCTTACAGCACAAGGAATTATAGATAGACCTCAATTTACAACCGTTCATCCAGCAAGTATCCAGAATGATGGTGATGCTAAAAGAAGAAGTTTATCATTGGTCCCCAAAGTTACAGCTATTGCTGCATCCCTGCAGTCCTGAGATCAAAATTCGCCCACTTGGCAGCCCGCCCTCATTTACAACCATGGGGGTGCTTCAACTCTTCCCCCACCTATCCCTCCCTATCTATATCTTTTTGACCCCTGCATTCACAATCCCTGCCACCCTTGTTTGCCACCTTCTTGTTTCTGTTCCTGGCCAAGTATGCTTAGCCTGGCTCTGCAAAGCAGCTGTTGGTCATATGAGGGTTTTTTTTTCCTTAGGTTGCTGTGATGGCAGTTTCCTCATAAGACCTGGGGAAGACAGGCTTATGTGGTCAGCAAGTGCCTCATAAAGGGCTCATGCCCCATCAGCATTGGGAAGAAGAGGAAGGCAAAGGTCAACTGGGACAGTATAACTGGGGCAGGGAGCACAGGCAGCAGGAATATCAGAGCACAGAGTAGCCCCAGAAAACAGCACACCTGGAAGCGCTTGAGCAGCAGCATGTCAGTCCCTGAGCCGTGAGGTTCTGGGACTGTTTGCTGCCCCTCAAGGCAAGGAGAGGGTTACTAAAAGGCCAAAGTTGTGGGGGGAGCTAGATGGGTTGGTGGAGTTGAAAAGGACACAGTCCCCTGCCTTTCCAAGGTTTGGGACTGGGAGGCACCAAGCCTGGGTATGACTTGGATTGTGGTGGGTACTTATTGTATATAACAACTTGTTATACTTGGTTAATGACAGCAGTAAGGAGTTCTATGATTGCTGGCACTAAGTGATGCGGTTAAGTGACATCATGCTTTATGACCACATCATTTAACAATATATTTTTGGACCCAATTATGGTCAGAGGTCAAGAACTATCTGTATGAATACACATCAAAATTAACATCTAAATTGAACTGAACTGAGAAATCAAGTCATTTGACCTGTTCTTCTTCTGCTGAATCTTTATTTGATGACTATATGGCATTCATTCAATTGTCACCTTTTTTTGTACCTAAGCATGTTTTGCTGTGTTTTTTTTCTCCTTATTACAGATATAGATGAATGTAAATTGAACAATGGTGGCTGTGACCACATCTGCAGGAACACAGTGGGCAGTTTTGAATGCAGTTGTAAAAAGGGATATAAATTGCTTATCAATGAAAGGACGTGCCAAGGTAAAGTCTTCTCATATCTTGCTGGAAATAATAATGAAGCAATTATTTAAATATGGAAATAGAGCTTAGTCACATACGAAGCACTCTCAATTTAATTTCTTTTTTTATAATCAGCATAAGAAACAACAGTTATCTATGAGGCCTGGATTTCAATGTTTCATAGCTTTGACTTTGCTATTTACCATTTGCTATTTCATATAATAGCAATGTAAGAATATTAGATTGTCCCTACTGGATCAGATCAATGTTCATCTTAGTTCAGCATTTTGTTTCCAGACAATCTGATTCCTTTAGTGTGTTCACAAGCAGGAGATTTTTGCTGTTCTACTACAATTTAATATTTAGTGGTAGAGTGCTCTCAACTTGGATGTACCGTATTTCCCCGAAAATAAGACACTGTCTTATATTTTTTTTGGCTCCCAAAAACACACTAGGTCTTATTTTTGGGGTAGGTCTTTATATATATATATATATATATATATATATATATATATATATATATAAATAATGAAAAAAAACACCATATTCATGTAGAACAATGTACATTTATTCATGTACAAAACCACGAACAAATCGCATACCGTGTTTCCCCGAAAATAAGACACTGTCTTATATTTTTTTTGGCTCCCAAAAACACACTAGGTCTTATTTTCGGGGTAGGTCTTATTTTCAGGGTAGGTCTTATTTTCAGGGAAACACGGTATCACTGAATCTTGATAGACTTGTTATGATGATGTCCTTGTCGTCCAAATATTTATCCATTCTCATTTTAAAGCCATCCAAGATAGTGAATATCCTAATTTCATAGGGAAATTATGTTCTGTGTAAAAAAGTGCTCTTTTAAGTCTGTTCTAAATTTACTTCTAATTGCCTTCATTGGGTGACTCCTGAAGCTGTTTTGAAAATGCTATTCATCTTCTCCATGCCACATATAATTTTAATGGACCTTGGTCATGTCCTTTTCTATCATTATTTTTCCAGTCTAAAGAATTTTAAATATGTTTGCTTTTTCTCACAGGGAAAATATTTGACCCTCCTGGTCTTTTGGTTGAATAATGGTTAACAATGTTGGCAGTTTTATTTTCATTCTCATTCTTAATGAATGTCCCATGGAATCCGTCTTTTTCCCAGTTGACACACACAGAGTCAGTATTGCCATTACTCACTGTAACACCAGGTCTTTTTCCAGGTTAATTAAGAGACAGCAAAGACTTCATTGGTGCATATGTAAAGTTTGCTTTAGCATATCTCATTCTGGAATGATTATTCATCTATTCATATAATTATCCTTGGGAGCCCTTCATAGCCACTTTTTTACCATCCTGAATATTGGAAGTTTGGAAGTTTATTGTATATCCTTAAGTCAAGATCATTGATAAATAAAAAACACAGATCCCAGTATGGTGTTACAAGGCTTCCATTGAGAAAATCGTCTGTTTATTCCAACATAAGCATCTTTTTCATTCCTTTGTCTAATGCTTTTGTTTTCTGGTTAAAATATAAAGAACTTCTTAATATTTCCCCCTTAATACTAATAACAACCACCCTCCTTCTCTGACTTTAAGACATGAAGGAGAGATTTGACCTTACTAATTTTTCTTTTCAGACCACATCTGTTATGTATGTAGGTTTGAATGTCATTGGTTTAGTTTGAATTGTTCTTGTAAAATGTCAAATAAGATTGGTTTAAAAAGTGCGGGAAAACCCTGCACTCTGATTGGCTGGCAACTACGGCTGCTGGTTATAAGAAGCAGCCTTAGCCCAGCCAAGTCGGGTCCATTCGAGCTGTAGTCACTGAATAAACTCTTCACTGAAGCTCTTCGCATCTGACTCTTCATGC
This sequence comes from Naja naja, assembly GCA_009733165.1. Taxonomy (NCBI): domain Eukaryota; kingdom Metazoa; phylum Chordata; class Lepidosauria; order Squamata; family Elapidae; genus Naja; species Naja naja. The sequence continues at coordinate 54,270,423 of CM019150.1, read as the reverse complement.
AAACTTAACACTGGCGACGAAGGTGGGATTCCCCTGAAGAAGAGACGACGTGGAAGACAAGCAGAAGAGCGAGATGGCTGCACTGAACACCCCCGCCAGCCCCGTTCGATCCGGTGGCAGAAGACTGGGAATCGTATGCGGATCGCTTCCAAATGTATTTGGAAGGAAACGACCTCGCCGACATCCCCGAGAAGCAGAAGAGGGCGGTATTTCTCACGCACTGCAGTCTGGCAGTCTTTAAGATGGAGAAGGCATTGGCGGGAGCTGCAGACTTGAAGGTAATGGAATGGCCTGATTTAGAAAAGCTTTTAAGAGCCCATTACGCCCCACAAGTATCGTGCCTCATTAAGAGACATGAATTTTATCGTCGGGATCAAGGGAAAAACAAAAATGTTAATGACTTCGTGGCAAGTTTAAGGGACATTGGGGGTGCTTGTGAGTTTACCAACTTAGAAGAGGCCATGCGTGATCGGTTTGTTCTAGGCCTTAAAGATAAGGTCTTACAGAGCAAATTACTAATGAAACCTAAGATCACGTTTAAGGAGGCCATAGAGGAAGCTGTTTCAGCGGAAGCAACCAAGTCCTCAGCAGCAGCCATGAAGAAAATTAACAAGGCCTCAAGCCATTCTGATGTGGAAAAGTCCACAACAACCCATTGTGAACAAATAGATTCTGATTCAGACTGTAGTGAGGTGGAGGAAGGAATTTATAGACTCAGAATGGAGAAGAAAAGGAAAGACCTTGGAAGAAAGAGGCAAGAATTGTATTGCAGAGGCTGTGGGGGGGGGCCACCCCCACACTGAATGCAAGTTTTTAGACACCATCTGCCTACGTTGTGAGAAAAGAGGTCACCTAGCAAGAGTCTGCAAATCATCCAGAACTCCACCTAGTAGGAAGAAATTTCCTGAGAAAGAATTCAAGCCCAACAACTTCAGTGAGAAAATGGGGCGCAACTCAGAAGCAAATGGGAAGAATGAAACTCATCAAACAATCACCATTGATCATTCTTCACCCTTAAGAAGCAGAAAAATACACGTGAAGGTGTTCATTGAAGGAAGGCCTTGCCAAATGGAAGTGAACTCAGGCTCTTATTTATCTATGGTGTCATGGGACACCATTCACAGGCTACTTCCCAACATTCAGAAGACACATTTCCAGAAGCAAGCACTGACTCTTAAAGACTACCAAGGGAACAAGATTCCAGTAGTTGGAACAAGAGAATTCAACGTGAAGTTTAAAGGCCACACCAAACGTTTGCCCCTGACCATTGTGGACAAGGATCGCCCAAGCTTGCTGGGACTTGAGTGGTTCAATCCACTAGGCATCGAGGTGACTGGCATCAATCACGTGAGCAACTCTGAATGGGAGGAGGCCTTGAAGTCTGAGTTTCCAGAGGTCTTCAGCAAAGGATTGGGCAAGTATATGGGGACCCCTATCACTTTCAACCTAGACCCCAAGGTACCCCAATTCGTTTAAAGCCCAGAAGGGTCCCATTTGCTTTAAAGGAAAAATTGATGCACAATTAGACAAATTAATAGCTCAAGGGGTTTTAGAGCCCACTGACCACTCCAGATGGCAGACACCCATAGTCACACCAGTCAAGACTGATGGGTCAGTAAGAATCTGTGGAGACTATAAGGGGACACTGAACCATGCGCTGCAGCAGAGCGCATATCCAGTTCCAGTGGTGCATCATCTGTTACATTCACTTGGCAGGGGTACAGTCTTTGCCAAATTGGATCTGGCCCAGGCATATCAACAACTAACAGTTGATGATGCCACTGCAGAGGCCCAAACCATTGTGACTCATAGAGGTGCTTTCGAATGTAAAAGGTTACAGTTTGGAGTAAGCATGGCACCAGGCATCTTTCAAAGCCTTATGGAAAGAATGCTCCAAGGACTGCCAGGGGTAGTGCCTTACTTTGATGATGTGTTAATCTCTGCTGAAAATGACACTCAGTTACAAGAAAGACTCAGAAAAGTCCTTACCAGATTCAGGGAAGCGGGGTTAAAAGTCAAGGAAGAAAAATGCACTCTTAAAACTGACAAGGTTGAGTTCCTGGGTTACATGATTGACAAGCATGGCATCCACCCTACAGATGCCAAGGTTAAAGCAATCAAAGAAGCCCCTAGACCTAAATGCAAAACTGATTTGCAAGCTTTCCTTGGACTCATTAACTTTTATCACATGTTCCTACCTCAGAAGGCAACCATTGCTGAACCATTGCACAGATTACTTGATAAAAAGTCTGTTTGGGTCTGGGGCAGGAAGGAACAATCAGCATTTAACAGTATTAAAAGACTAATCACGTCTGATGCTGTACTGATACAGTTCTCTGAGAATTTGCCTGTTGTACTGACTTGTGATGCATCCCCTTTTGGAGTGGGGTTTTTTTTTGAGCCACAGGCTTCCCAGTGGGAGAGAAGCCCCTATTGCATTTTACGCTCGCGCTTTGACCAAAGCAGAGAGGAACTACAGCCAATTGGACAAGGAGGCATTGGCAATTGTTGCAGGTGTTAAGAAATTTCATGAATATCTGTATGGGTGAACATTTACCATTGTTACAGATCACAAACCTTTGTTAGGCATTGTGGCAGGAGACAAGCCTACACCTACTATCCTGTCACCAAGAATGCTGAGGTGGACTGAATTTCTTGCTGCTTATTCATACAAACTTATCCACAAGCCTGGCAAGGACATTGGACATGCTAATGCACTGAGTCGTTGCCCACTTCCTTGCCACAAGGAGAACTTTGAACCTGAAACACACACCTTTTTCCTAGAAACTGTTGCCAAGCTTCCAGTTCATGCTGCTGAAATTGCAAGAAAGACTGCCAAAGACACTGTGTTGGCTCCTGTTATAGGCTGGATTAAGAAAGGTTGCCCTCTTCAAGATCTACCTCACCTTGCCCAACCTTTTAAGTCCAGGCAAACTGAATTATCTGTATTAAGAGGATGTATTTTGTGGGGTAACAGGGTGGTTATTCCTGCAAAACTGCAAAGAGAAGTTTTGGAAATGTTACATGAGGGTCATCCTGGTATTGTAAGGATGAAGGGATTGGCCAGGAGTTATGTATGGTGGCCAGGTATTGACAAAATGGTTGAAAACTGGGTTGCATCTTGTCCCAACTGTCAGGTAGTCAGGCCTGCACCACCTCTCGCCCCCACACAGGAATGGGAATGTCCTAGGGGCCCGTGATCCAGGATTCACATTGATTTTGCTGGACCTACCAGAGGGCACACCTTTCTTATTATAGTGGATGCATATTCCAAATGGCTAGAGGTAATCCCCATGGCATCCACCACAACTGATGCTGTCATCAAACAGCTCAAAACTTTTGTAACCCACCGTTACCTGATGTTCTTGTCTGACAATGGCCCTCAATTTACATCCAACCTTTTTGAATCCTATTTAGCACAACAGGGTATCAGACATGCCCTGACAGCCCCTGGGCACCCTTCGCTAACGGCTTGGGCTGAACGATGGTACGTTTTACCAAGGAGAAGCTTCAGCAACTGGGTCCTGGGGACATCACTGAGAAAGTTGAAAACTTCTCAGTGTTCAGCACATCACTCCTAACCCATCTAATAACTTATCCCCAGCAGAGTTGTTGATGGTAGGAAACTTAGGTCTTCCCTTGACCGCCTTCATCCCACTTACGCACCCAACGCACCACTAGATTCCACTTCCAAAGTTTGCACATTCAGTGTGGGTGATTCTGTTTATGCTAAGAACCTTATAGGTGAACCTTTGTGGATTCCTGCTGAGATAACTCAGATCACAGGCCCTCGTTCTTACAGGGTGCAAACAGAGGATGGACTCCTCTGGAGCAGGCACATTGATCAACTTAGATCCAGGTTCTCTCAGGAACATCGCACTTGTTCCTCTCTAGTTCCCTCATCTGATGTCTAGTTCCCTCACCTGATGTCAATTCTAGGGGGGAAGGGGAGGAACAGGAGGAAAATCAGCAAGCAAGAATCATGTGTAATGAGCCATTACGACAGGAACCATTCCAAAACCTGTCACAATGCCAAAATCCATCCTTAGAAGTGGAAGATTGTATATCACTACCTGACTTGGGTGCTGACATTGAGCTGGAGATGGGTTGGGAGGAGAGACCAGATTCTAACAGTCAAACAGGGTCTTCTTTCACAGGAAGTCCCAGTGGGGAAATGTCAGCAGACACATTTCCTCTCTCACTGGGTGAGAATGTTAAAACTTCTGAACCACGAAGGTCTCAACGTACACGCAAGAGCCCCACCTATTTAAAAGAATACATTAGATAGGTTGGGGTTTGGTATGGACTGAACCTAGTGGGGAGGGGTGTTATGTATGTAGGTTTGAATGTCATTGGTTTAGTTTGAATTGTTCTTGTAAAATGTCAAATAAGATTGGTTTAAAAAGTGCGGGAAAACCCTGCACTCTGATTGGCTGGCAACTACGGCTGCTGGCTATAAGAAGCAGTCGTAGCCCAGCCAAGTCGGGTCCATTCGAGCTGTAGTCACTGAATAAACTCTTCACTGAAGCTCTTCGCGTCTGACTCTTCATGCAAACTTAACAACATCCGTATAGCTGTTGAGCCTAGCTCCCTTCCTATCCCAGAGCCAGCAGCCATGGTGCTGCCTCTATATTTTGCTGCCTCCACAATGCACTTTCATCATGAATAGGTCCATGCTGCACTGCTGTCCTCAGAGCTTTCAAATGCAACAATCTAAAAGCCATGAGGATAATTCCCTCAGTTGAAATCCCACCCCTTTCCATTGTCATCTATCATGTGAAAAGCCTTTTACACTTGGCATGCACAATACTTTAGTTAATCTACATCCTGCAATTTTTAATCAATTGTTGATTGACTGAATTTTATTTTAGAAATCCTTTATATTTTTAAAATATTGACCACTAAATTCTGGCAAAATGTTAGAGCATTTTGTATCCCGTGGCTTCAACAGAGTACAGGCAATATGTCCTTTGAATGATCCTTCTAGTGATGTACCTTAAACCTGGCAGAAGCTATTCAGTTTCAAGGTTTTGTAGCATGGGTATCAAACTTGCTGCATCACGTTGTTGTCACGTGACATATCACAATGTTTTTTCCCTTCACGGAGCTGGCATGGATGTGGCCTGCACATGACGCATCTGGCCTGCGGGCTGCCAGTTTGACACCCCTGTTTTATAGCCTCAATGTTGCTCATCAACATGGCCCTGCATTATTGCCTACATGCCATTGTAGCAGGATAACAGAAAAAACACAGTTTCCAGAAGAGAGGGCCAAAGCCAGCCTTGGACCTCCTCAGGTGCAAATGGATGATGAGATAGGAAGACATATACTTTGGATATGGATAGAGGGGCTGTCTTCATGTTCTCACACAGGGCAAAGAAGTTGTGTGAATTTGCTCTTGGTATTTTTTTTTCACTAGATTTTTTTTCACCAGTTCCTTTTCAGAAGTTGTAGTCAAATGTGACTGTGTTGAACCCTCTTGGCAGTTTCTCATTTGCACATAAGCTCAGTGCAACAGCACTGATATCATACCCATTTGGTTTATAACATACTTTGTGTCTATCATAGTTGCCCCTTAGGATTAAATGTAGGATTACATCTCTTTGGCCAGTTGCAAAACTACTGTTTCAAAGCATAGATATTTAGAATACCTTGAAATTGGCTTTATTTGTTATGGCCTGAGCATAAATGTACCCAACCTACATCAGGCTTATTGAAATCCTCAGTTATTAAAACTTCTCCATGATTTCTTTCACCACCTCAGAACTTTTAGAACTGTGATAAGATAGGCAATGATATAACCTATAGCTAATAGAGATTTAAAAAAGAAATTGCAATCAATAATGGTTTGGAACTTAATTTGTACCGTTATTTTTGGGCTGAGGGGAGGAGTCAAAGAAAAAAAATCATGCTACTAAAGTAAATAGTTAATTGCTATTAGAATGACATTTCCTCCTAATGTTCTCCTAATCCTGGGCAATTTGGTACAGTATAATTTCACACTTAAAAAGCAAAATAATCCCAATCTCCAGGCATATTATCTACAAATTTATTTGTTTATTATTCATTCATTTTTATCCCACCTTTATTATTTTGATATATAATTCAAGATGGTGAACATAACTAACACTCCTTCCTCCTATTTTCCCCACAACAACCCTGTAAATTGGGTTGGGCTAAGAGAGAGTGATTGGCCCAGTCAGCCAGTCACCTTTCATGCCAAAAGTGGGACTAGAATTCACAATCTCTTCGTTTTTAGCCTGGTTTCTTAATCACTAAACCAAACTGGCTCTCATTTATTGCAATGCAGCTTATGCTCTCTTTTCCTGTTTCCCAGATATTGATGAATGCTCCTTTGATAGAACTTGTGACCACATCTGTGTAAATACACCCGGGAGTTTCCAGTGCCTGTGTAACAAAGGCTTCATGCTGTATGGACTCACCCACTGTGGAGGTATCAGTGTGATAGATGATGATGTATGGAACATTATCCCAGTTGCTTTTTTGGTACCTCTTTTGTGAATCTTCATCCTGCTGCCTCTTCTAATGAGTAACATGTTCTTTTTTCTCTTAGGTGGAGCCCAATACCTCTGACATCCAAAAAAACTTAGTTCAGTTTGTTTGTCTTTGGTAGACCTGGAACCTGATTATGCACAATATATTTGGAGAACCATGTTACTCACAAATTTATCTATTAAAACCTTTGTGCTGCATAGTTAGTATTTACAAATATAGTATTTATCATCAGAATACTTTGCTATTAGCTAGGATAGAAAATTGGATAATAGATTATAGAATTTCAATAACAGATTTAGTAACAATTACTATGCAAATAGTGTTGGATGGGAGGGGCTAATTAGGTATTGGACAAGACTTCAAAAAATTAGGATGAGGCTATGTGTTCAATTGAGGCAATTGGTATGCATACAGAGTAACATTCCATATTCTACTGTTTATTCAATGATCCAAGACTTCAACAAACTTCTTGGTATAAGAGAAAGACAGAGCACAGAAACGCTTGTTGACCTAGAGTTTTCTCAACAACTTCATATAAAGGTTAGAAGACACAGGGGACAAATAGACTCTCAAAGTATGCCATAAGTCAGTTTTCCAGAAACCAAACAACAGTGCCTAGCACCATTTTTGGGAGCATTTAGTCAACTTCCTTACTGACTAAAACATCTTAAACAACTGTGATCAATAGCCTGAAACTGCAGAGAAATCAGCACAACTAAACCATGATTAATGCCTGCTATTTTGTTGCCAAAATAAATAATCTACTAACATGATGAATGAATTCTTTACTACAGCCAAAGATCATAAAATAGTCTACAAGATCTGAAATATTCAGACAATAATAAATACATAATAAAATAGACAATAACATAAAGTTAGTAAAATATTATATATGACAGCTGGAGAAAAAGGTGGATTCCAGTTTTGTTAGGTCCCCTTGTTATCTCTTGCCACAGTCAGTGTACTGATGGAGAAAAAATTCTACATTTAACTCACAGCAGGCCTTCAATCTGCTAATAATAGGTAAAAAAGGTGAGAAGGAATTTGTCTTAGAAAAATTACTGAAAGGGTAATAATTCATCTATTGCAGGGGTCTTCAAACTTGACAGCTTTAAGACTTGTGGACTTCAACTCCCAGAATTCCTCCTTCAGTCATGTTAGCTCAGGAATTCTGGGAGTTGAAGTCCACAAGTCTTAAACTTGCCAAGTTTGAAAACCTTTGGTCTACTGTATAAAATCCCTGTAAAATTCATAGCACCACAGAACATGCCAACTGATCCACTTTTCCTTGAGACACATAGTTAGATCTTATCAAAATAAAGTATATAACTCAACATGCAAAATCCTATTTATTTTGCCATGCCCATTCTCATTTTATGTGATTAATTTTTGTCAGACATTTGCAGAATTGGAGGTGGGGGAAGCAGGCTGAAATGATCATGATAAGTCTGAAAGGGAAGGCATTATTGACTTTGTCATTGGCTTAGATGGTTTTAAATAATTTTAAATAAATTAGGCAAATTAAGGATGATGAAATTATTATCACTGAATACTGACTAGGTAGATGTGCCCCCCCCGTCTAGCAACTAAATTGGCAGCACTGAAAGTCCTATAATGATATATATAATATATAATGATATACATAATATATGATAAGATATGGTAACTATAGATTTGAAAGTTAAGAAAAAGTGTACCTTGCTTCAGAGCTTATTAAGACTTTTCTAGATTATTATAGTTAACTGAACTAAATAATTTTTGGCTGCTCTAATGAGGCATTTTTAAGGAAGCATGTTTCCTCTTTCTTGTTTTTTAATGGAAGTTTGTTGTCTTCTCTCAAGTTAAAACCCTTCCCTCTTATTCTAAATTCAGAAGAAAGCATTTAGAAATTATTGGCTATTTTTCCTGTGGTTGAAATTCTGTGCAGCTATGATTTATTTATACAGTGTAAACCATAACTGGCTGCATTCATACTATAGTACATGCATATTACTAAGCCAGATATTAAGCCAAAATATTACAGCCTATTGGTTGGGTCTATCTAATATCTATTAAACCTTCACAACCTTCAGCAAGTTTGTGAAATGTGAAATAAACTTTTTACTAATTAGCAATGAGAAGATGATATTCTGAATTTAGGACTCACTTGGAATAAGAGAAGCGAGTTACATAAAAGATCAAGAGGGGATGCAGCCAAGCTGAAAAATGCCTTGACAATGACATAGGAGTCAGCACTTAGCCTATTCCAAAGAGCTGGGAGCAAAGCCATGACCTGAATGTGCCACGTTGTGTGGGAATATGCTCTGGCAAAGCTTGGAAGGAAAACTGAAATACTTTTATGCGAAGCTTTTGGAACAAAGTGGTCCTTTATGGATTTTTTCCCCTTTCTTTTTTCTGCTGTCATTGTGTTGGTGTGTATTTTTCTGTGTCAGACCTTTAGCACAGATTTCCATGGTTGTGAAATTATGTGCCATAAAGTAGCAGGAATGCTGAAAAAAGGATAGCATTAGCAGACTGGTTAATGCAGCTGTTTTTTTGAACCTCAGATCTCATGCCATTCTATTTTCTCTATTTTTCTCTGTTCTTCATTACATTTGATCTCAGGAGTGACATTTAAAGTGGCTAACTTATCACTGGTTGCCAATTCTTTTTCTTGGCAAAACTAAGTATGGCACAGGTCAAAGAGGTTATCTACAAGATGGTTTCTATACCTTGACAACTTTAAGATGTGTGGACTTCAACTCCCATAATTCTTCAACCAGCATGTGGTTGAAGTCCATATATCTTTAAGTTGCCTGGGCTGAGATCTACATTTTTTTAAATGCTAAGCACTACATTAATTAATAGGAACATGTTTTGGTTGTCAGTTAGTTGGTATTTCTCAAAACTTGTCAAAGGAACCCTGAATTGCCTTTAAAATATGCTTGTCCCTCCTTCAGGTTTAAGGTGCTGAAATGCTAAAAAAAGATAGGGCTTCTAAACCAGTAATTGTGATATAGAAAAGAAAATGTAAAATGTAAAGAAAAGGGACTATATGATATAGTTTGCTTAAGACAGGAGGATTTTATAGAAAATAGAGCTCCTGCAAGCAAAAAGGGTAATAACTTGTAGACTCACCAGATGCTAGGGAGTTCATCAGATGTTCCTTCAGATGTTTCTATGTGGACATAGTTGCATGAGAAGGAGATGCTTTTTTAACAATGAGTTCATATTTCTAAAGCCCCTGGATTAACTTTTGTACAACCTCTGAAAATATTCCATGCTGATATTTTGATGACAAGATAGTTCTCCAGTAATTCTGGAGGTCTTACAGTTGGGAAGGGTACCATTTTTCTCTGCCAGTTTAATCCTATGGTTTTGTGTTCCAAGGCAAAAAGCAGAAAGGATTAAGTAATATTAGGGTGAAAACATACATCATGTTTTAGAGCAGGGGTCCCCAAACTTGGCAACTTTAAGGCTTGTTGACTTCAACTCCCAGCTTTGCTGGCTGAGGAATTCTGGGAGTTGAAGTCCACAAGCCTTAAAGTTGCCAATTTTGGAAACCTCTGTTTTAGAGCAGTGGGACCAATTTAAAACTGCTTTCATTTCATTTAATCCAAGCATATGTCTGGGAGATGAGAGGGACATACAGATTCCTATTACCTGCTCAAAAGACTACTGTGGATGGTCTTGAATGATAGGTTCTTGAAATGATTTCAGGATGCTTCAAGGCAATCCTCATTCCCCCATATTAGGTAGCCCCCAGAGTAATTTTGTGATTAAGATGAAAGATGATTTTTAGCCTATATTTGATTCTGTAGTCATTTAAAGGCTAAGAAGAAAGGAGTAGCATTTTTATTGTTACATAAGGTTTTCACTTTCAAGTTTCATGGAGAATAATGAAGAAAGAGAAGCATGGAAATATGGGCAATGCTAAACATAATCTGTCCATTAGCTTTCTCTAACCTAATATCCTCCAGATGCATTGGGCATGACTGTTGCTAGAATTCTGGAGGTTATCAGGATGGAGTGGGAAACTGCTGCATATAAACACAGTATACAAACATGTATAACCCCTTAGGAAGGCAGAGGAAGTGTTGTACAACATTCATGTGTTTGGTACAGGGCCAAATATCCCCTGATCAGTACTGAATGCAACAACCATACAGTATACTGAATCCCTGTAACTATAGATCACTGTAGCATGCCTGTCAGTTCATCAGAACCAGATACTATGGCAAATATCCAAAGGATTGTCTTACTTCCTTACAACAATTTGTGGTAGCAAAATTCATAGCTGTAGTTGTCTCCATTCTTCTTGTTAGCTTCCTGTCCTCTGTTTCCAATTCCTTATCAGTCTTGTGGGTATCTGGGAATAAATAGGGTCTTATTTTGCTTGCTGCTTTTATAAAGTATCCTGTACATTAATGGTCCAATATGTGTAATCAATTAAGTAAGCAGCCAGATCTCTTCTGAATGACAAATGGAAGCAACAACAGATAATTTCTTTATTGTAGTTGGTATTGTTTCACCCCATTTTTCTTTCTTTTAATCTCAATAATTCTCTTTGTTCCACTTACTAGCCTCAGATATAGTTCCTGGATTAGACCTAGGAATCATAATGATTATTCCAGTCAGAAAGTTTGTTTTATGGATTTCCAATAGTTTACTAATGATACTTCTTGTCTTCCTACAGATGTTGATGAATGTAGTGTCAATCAAGGAGGTTGCAAGTTTGGATGTGTAAATATCCCAGGTAGCTACGAATGTACCTGCCCTGCAGGTTGCAGACTTCATTGGAATAAAAAAGATTGCATAGGTGAGTACTATATAGAAATGGCTTGAAGTCATACTGCCCTCTAGTGGGAAAATGCATTTCAACAGGATAGGTTTTTAACAGGTAAAAATTACCCTAGCCAAGGAGGAAGATTGTTGTAAACTAGTGATCTCTGAACACTTACCATTGCTGTTTAGAATCTTTAAAGTATTTAACACTTGAAACAGCTCAAAAGATATGTAATGCATGGCATTGGTCTTAGATTTGAGTATCTAAAGCTTAAAGATTATCAGTAATGGAACGGATATTCCATACAGCAGTTTCAGATGCCAGTAAAAATAAGCTTGTTTATTTGTTTGCCAATTTAGATACCACCTATCAGGAATTTTTGTTTGCTCAAAAGTCCTATTTGATTTTTTTTAATGGGTTGGAACTTTTCAGTCTTTTTCTTTTTCCAAGCCTGTTGCAGCAAAAATTTAAATGAAAGATAAAAATGTGCAACCACTTTTGTGTTGGGAAATTCTAAATTTCTAAAGTCTCTGCAATTTGTGGTTCAGGGCCAGCAATGCATTCTTCTAGAGGTTATTACATCAGCCATGAGCTGAATGAGCCAGAGCTCAACATGAACAGGACTTGTTGCCATAACCCATGGCAGAGGCAAGTGGAGATAGCAATAGTGCACTGATGCTTATTTGTTTCTGCTGGAGATTCAGGTGTGGCTTTGCACTGTAGCCATCCCAGTGGCAGAGTCTGGCTGCTCCTCTGTGAATTGCACTCTCATCTGCATAGTGCTATCAATTGATGCTTGTTCTTCAGAGCTGGAGATTTGTTTGGCTGGCACAGTATCTCCACGAGCCATACTTACCTGCAACAAGAATGGCAAGAAGGAAAGCTGCTCCCTCACCTGTGCCTCCAAGGCTCGCTTTCTGCCAGGTAAGTACTCAGATTGACACATGCATCACTGCCATGTGATAGCTTTGGTGCAAGATGTTTTTAGAGCACCGTTTTGCACAATTAGGACTCCTGTGTCATACACGCATCACCTTTTATTTAATCGTTGATGCATATGCACTACACCCATGTCTTCATTTTCATTTTTTTTACTGCAGTTAGGATAGCCTGTTCCATGCTTTAGTTTTGTGGTCTCTGGGCTTAACAGTTTTTGCAATAGTTTTTTGAGGTTTTCAACTAATTTTTGGTTTATAGCAAGTACAAGAAGTGGGTTTACTGTGTTAGTATTGAATGTAATCTATAGGTAGTGCCAGTGTCAGTATTTGTCATCCTTTAACAGTTGCCAGAGTATAAAATGGCAACATGATTCATTGCTGTCACTGACAATGGAAATGACTGAAATGAGAGAAGTCCATCATTTTCAGTTTCCCACAGTATGTCCAGCAGTGCTGTGCTTATGCAGTTTTCACCTGATACTTAGGATGAACTGACTCCCAGTTTTCTATGCCCTAGATAAGAGAAGATCATACATGTCCATCTCAACTCAGTCTGTTTCCCAAAGTCAGCCCAGGAATATTTTCATTGTCCTATCACTATTTTCAGCTTGAAAGTATTAACTGACAATGCAGGCCCTGAAACTCTGTTAAGAGCTGTGCGGAGAAGCATGAAAACTGCTTTCTGTGCGTTTAGCGCAGATCCATCCTTGTCTTGGCAAGCATTGTGATCTGATCAGGGGTGGAATGCTGCCGGTATAACAACCGGTTTGGTGTTTGTGCACGTACTCACACGTGAACAGCAATACAAAAATCCTTACCTGCTATGTTATTTCGGGGGAACAGCACAGCTGAGGAGCGGCAATCCTCTCTTCCGCGCTGAACAGCTGGGACGATAAAGGTCAGTACAGCGCAGGGGCTGGTGGGCAGGCCCACAACATCGTTGGAGCGAACAGGTTTGCTCCCAGCTGATGTTTGGAACTAGGGGTTTGCCCGAACCGGCAGAATCCCACCCCTGGATCTGATTAATGAATACCCTTGACCCTAAGGCTATAAGCCCTGGGAACCTGTTCAGGTTTGAACCCCACTCCAGCACAAGCTGTACTGCTTTTAGGTATTCTTATTACATAGGTTCTTTGGAGCATGGTTTAATAATGAAAATAACATAGTTATGAATCCTGGGTCAAACTGGGCTACAGTCATCAAATGGGCAAGATCAGGCTTGGGATGATATTTCAAAACACGCTAGGCTGGGATGGACTTGCAAGTATAGATCCATGCAACAAGTGTTTAGAAGTATCTGACCCTAGACATCCATACCTGTAAAGTCTTTTTCTTTGCAGAATCTGACAATAGCTACACTGTGAGCTGTGGGACCCCAATTCTGCAACAGGTGCCTCCATCAAGATTCAGCAATGGTAGCCATCCCTGCATTGGTAAGCTTGGAGTCTTGAGCTCTGAGAGCTCCTCTCTAACACGTTTGACTCCCCAAACTTAGCATCTGCCTTTTCTTTTAGAGGCTGTTGCTGCTCCAGTCAAACAAAAGGCTTCTTTTAAAATTAAAGATGCTAAATGCTTTCTCCATCCGCACATGAAAGGGAAGCAGGATGATACTGGCAGGAATGGTGGACTAGGTGAGGTACTTTCTCCTCTGTATGTCTTGGCAGAATCTTCAATTGGAATTATTTACAATCTTTTAAGTTTTATGAAACCAAGAACCAGTTTTTCAGTGACCACAGCTACACAATACTTCCTTGGCTCCCTAAGCCAAAATTATGAGGAAAGCAACACATTAATGCATACATAGTATAACGTTGTTGGAAATGTAAATATGTTTTTAAATTGTTGAAAAATATTTAATAAAATATATTTAAAATTTTTAAAATCCATACATAGTGCTCCTTGGATCTTCCAAACCGTATAAGCAAATAAACCATAGAAGGAGCATTTGCAATTTAGTTATTGTCTATAATGTCTAGACTGAGGTTTTCCACTTGTGGTTTATTTTATACTTTAACTTGTTAGAATTGGGTATCTCAGTATTTGTTTCCACTTGTGAGAGGAGCAAAAAGAAGTGATTGATTTAAAAAATAGCAGTACTCTATTTATTTCTAATTAAGACAACATTCTTTGAATTCTGACAAAGAATACACCAGGGGTCTTCAAACTTGACAGCTTTAAGACTTGTGGACTTCAACTCCCAGAATTCCTCCTCATGTTAGCTCAGGAATTCTGGGAGTTGAAGTCCACAAGTCTTAAACTTGCCAAGTTTGAAGAGCCTTGCAATACGCATTTATGGCTAAAGTCTTGTAAAACATTGTCCCATCATAGGCTTTATGCTTTCTGTGTTATAATTAACTACATAAAGCACTAATTAAAAAGCAAAGGGAGAATGGGAGTAAGATTGAAGCTTGAGAAATCTAGATTTCTCTTACACGGGGTCTTGCTGAAAATAGTTTCAAATGCATGACTTAAATGGAAGGTGGTTGAGGGTTTCCTTCACCACAGACATATCCTGAGAGATGATCGCTAGAGCTCTGGTGTCCATTAGATGCCTTCCTGTGTCTGTTTAGTCCTTTCATCAGGGGAAGGAAGAGACATTTTGCTTAGTGTTTATAGAGGAATATGCTTGTGAAGGTTTTGAAAATATTGTATGCTCCTTAAAGAATACTGACATTGGTTCTACTAGGCGGGTCAGCCCCTTGCTCAGATTGCCAAGTGTCTTTTGTGAACCTAAAGTGTGATTCATCAAAGAAAGGCAAAGGACGTCGGGCTCGCAATTCTCCCAACAAAGAGGTTACTCGCATCACCCTGGAGTTTGAAGCTGAAATCAAACCTGAAGAGATCACAGGTAGAGTAAGTGACAGAAAAGACTGGGAAATGGGGAGGGTGAGTTGAAAATTCACTTGGCATCATCATCATCATCCAATAGTAGTGCATCTCTAGAGATGTAGGTGCTTTTTTCACTATTTTCCTTTTTTAAGGGCAGGGATTTGTTATGAACAGGGACAGATCAGAAGCAGGAATCTTACCACAATTCAGCACAGACTATAGCCCTTGTGATGAGTGGCATTTCATGACCAACAATCAATCTTATTATTAACATTAGATCATTTTTAAAAAGGAAAACAGCCTTTTCTTAGCAAACCTAAAAGTATTTGCAGTCACTATCACTAACCATGTTGATAAAAGAACATGGAAAATATTTGTGTGTGTCTAAACTGCTTCAGTCAAGGCAATGCTAAGCAATACACAAAAGCAACAACCAATACAACAATAACGATAAAATACAAATATTACCATTAAAGTATTGCACTGTGATGTTGACATGTTATGTATTCTTTCTTCATACGCAGTAATCAACAAAATATGTAAAGTCAAAACAGCCTGGATCAAAGCAAACTACACAAGAACTGCATAGTTTAGATGTGTTTGTATATGCATGCATTTGTAATCTGAAAAAACAAAATTTGAAACATTAATATTCAATATTACTGTCTAAAATCATAAGAGGAAAGAATACAAAATTCTCTTCGACACGACTTTCCTCATTCCACTGCTAAAAGGTGATTTAATCTCCTTCATTTATCTTTAGCTAGCTGCAACCTGAACTGTGTACGGCAGAAGATTGAGAAAAAACTGAAGTTAGCTATCAAAGCCTTGAAGAAATCCATAAACCAGGAGCGATTCCTCATTCGTGTCTCAGGAATGGAATATGAGGTGGCCCGGAAGCTGAGCTTGTCTCCTGAGAGGCAGGAGAGTTGTGGGCCAGGACAGCAGAGGCTGGGATCCAAGTGTGGTAAGGGAAAAAGAAAAAAGAAAACACCTAAGGCAGTGGGGAGTGAGGAAGGAAAAAAATTGAAGAGACACTTGCAAATTAACTACAAGCCTTTAGTGCTACTGCTGCTAAAATATCCTTTTTTCGGCTTTTAACATCTATGGCAACTGCTTGTCCTTCTGAACGTGAGCTAGAGTTCTTATGATCATTCTTTTAAAAGCTTAAGCTTTATTATGGTGCACTAGGTACTGGGGCGGACAAGGTGCCTTCCCTTCAAAACAAAGAAGTGTTAACTTGAATATTGCCTTTTTACCTATGTCACTAGTACATTTGCCTCTCTCTTAGTTAGCTGCCTGCCAGGAACATACTACCATGGCCAGATGGAGCAGTGTGTCCTTTGCCCTCCAGGGACCTATCAGGAGAAAGAAGGCCAGCTCTCCTGTGACCTTTGCCCTGGGAGTGATGCTTATGGGCCTGCTGGAGCAACAAATATAAGCGCTTGCGCAGGTATAGACACGAGCTGCGGTAGACCCTAAGGTTAGAACTGAAGTTCAAGATCCTAATGCTTGGGAGAATTTGTGTAACAGAAGTGCCAGGAAGAAGGATTGTTAGTGGCATTATCACAGTCCCAAGAGGTGCGGTAGCTCATTGGTCTAGTGATGCTGGAGATGGTCTCTGCTCCAGCAGTTTGAGTCGAAATATGTCCCAAAAGCTTAGAATAACAGCTTTTGCAATTACTCAGCACTATTGGTGTTGCAAACTTGCACAATACCTCAGTGTCAGAAGAAGGAGGACTCTCAAAGATAACTGTTAAATCATACATTTTGCTTTGTCTCCAGCAAAGTGTCTTGTCCTGGAGTTGATAATGTGAAATACTTAATTCACAAGAGTCTATAATTGTTCATACTTTTCCACATGGAATCATTTTCATGATTCTCTGAAAATGGACAGAAGAATAATTGTTGCCACTAAATGCCCCTAGAAGAATAACAGGGAAGCAAAATATGTTGTAGAAGGCAGAGCATCTTCCCTTTTATGTTTATGCTGTTTCAGTTCCTCATCATTCTTTTCAAATAACATTCAAATAACATTCAAAGAGCATTGACAATGAAGCAGTCTATAAAAGTGCTTGTGAAGCTGAGGCAACCAAATAACTATAATCAGCTTAATAACTATTTTGTCCAAATCACATCCAGGATTTGGATAAAAAGCTCTGATAATGGCCTGTCTCCTTACACTGCCATTATCCTGATTCAGCGCTGAAGCATAGAATTGCCATAGGTATTTTCTCAGATGCTGGATGGCTCCCCTAGTCCTATTTATGGTTTCATATATTATAATGCCTGTTGCCTGCAGCTGATTCATCACATTACAAGCCAGATGTGGAGAGAATGAATTTCATTTAGTGCAATTCATGTCTTTTTCTCCTAAATGGTCATAGGTCAATGCCCTCCTGGACAGTACTCTGTAAATGGCTTTCAACCCTGCCAATTGTGTGTGCGTGGCACCTATCAGCCTGAAGCTGGCCGAGCATTATGTTTCCATTGTGGTGGAGGGTTGACCACCAAACATGATGGAGCTTTTTCCTTCCAGGATTGTGATACTAAAGGTATGCCTGTGACAGCATCAGACTTTAGTTTAATGTATTTATTTTTGGCTTAGTGTTGCTTCTGGATTCCTCCTCCAAGGTCATCTCCTTAGATCTCTACACCTTTATGCATGGGGAATCCATGCCTTTCCTGGCTTTTGCAGGTGGCTAGATGGCACATGAGTGACTGGTTCCAGGTGGTTATCAATTTTTTTGAGGAGGAGGTGTTTGGACCTGCTTTGAAGAAGGTGGTTGTAGACCCTTTTTGAAGAAGCTATAATGGAATTCAACTGTATTTTATTATCTATCTATCTATCTATCTATCTATCTATCTATCTATCTATCTCTTTCAGTCTTGGAGGTAGATATATTCAAGTCCATGGGAACTCCAATGTGAAGTCCTACAGAGCTCAGGGATCTTCTCCATATTGTTTATTAACAATATTTATTAAGTACATGAAACCACAGGGAGATATCATCCATAAATTTGGCATGAGGTGTCACCAGTAGGCTAATGACATTAAATTATCCATTGTGTTTCTGGGATGAGCCAGTAATGGCATGAAAGCCTTAAATTGGTGTTGGAAGCTGTGAGGATCTGGTGGAGCAAAACAAGTCAAATTAAATCTTATCAATAAGGAGTTGCTAGTGGTCAATACACTTCTTGGCAATTAAACCCAATAGTTATTCTAGACAAGGTTGCGTTCCCCCTGGTCTTTTTGGAATTTTGAATCCTGCCCAAATAGCAGGTGGAAATCTTTGGCAGGAGGACCATGGTGTTCCAGTTATACCAGTTATTATCTGGAGCAGAATGCCCTGGACTAATGCAATGCACTTTACATAGAATTGCTTTTGTAGAAGATCTGGTAGAAGAAGCTAGTATAAAATGTAAACTGCATTGGTTGCTAGTAGGTTTCTTGGCTTAATTTAAAGCAGTGGTTCTTACTTAAAAACCTTGGAATAACACTGGCATATATTGGACAATGCTTGTTAGAATTAAAATAGCCTGTTCAGTCCCATCTTTGACAGAGAGACTCTTCTTTCTCAGGCAGTGTCCCACAAACTTTTGGGCACCAGGAACCAGTTCAATGGACATAGTTTTTTTCACAGACCAGAAGGACCGTGGTTTCATGTGCTGCCTGCATCCTGCAGGTGGGACTTTACTTGTTTGCGTGGGCCAATTGCTGACATGCTGCAGACCAGTGTCATCTGCACACCGGGAGTTGGATATGTGGGCAAAATGATATGCTTTCTCTATAGGAGCTGACATTGTGACATTGTAGATATCTCCTATCCCTCATGCCATCTCCACATTTCTGTAATTCCTCAAACAAGTTCAGTATTTTATATCATTGTACTAGCTGACAGGTTATAAACATCTATTTACAGGGGTATATTACTTTTCTGATACTAAATTTGAACTAGTCATTCATTATTATGTTTTTTCCCCCTTTGGTATGGCATTGTATGCTTCCCAGAGTCCTTTAGATTTCAGGTGCCGTAATTGTAAGTACTAAAGAATGAAGAAAAGGAGAGAAAAAGAAGGCATTCTGTTACTGTTGTTCTGTCTCACCTTCACTTCCCCGGAAGTTAAGGAACGTTAACACAGAAGAGTCACGCTGGCCTGTCTCCAAAATCCCAGTTATCTCTCCCGATAAGAGTGTTGGCAGTCACCCAGGCTCTCACTGCCAAATTCAAAGCCAACAAGGAATGTAGTACTCACAGAAGGCTGATTTATTTTCAGAGTCCAAAAACTAAATCAAGCACACAGACGGAATTCTCGGATTCATATTACACTTTGTCACATACAGAGTCTGCAACGTAGGCACACCCACTTTTATACCTGGTGGGGTGTGGTCCAGCTCAATCTCTGGCCCTCCCACGCCCCCTACGTTGCTGCTGGCGTTTCTCCCTTCAACGTTGCCTGGGATCAAGCCAGGAACCCTCCTCCTCCCTCTCTCTCCATGGCCTTACTGATACACGTCTCTCAGGCAGTTCCTCTTGACTTTCGAGGAAACCTGAGGCATTGCCAGGAGGAAGGTCCTGGGGAGGGGGCCTTGCCAGGAGGAAGGTCCTGGGAGGGGGGCCTTGCCAGGGAGGAAGGTCCTGGGGAGGGAGACCTTGCCAGGGAGGAAGATCCTGGGGAGGAAGGCCCTGGTGAGGGAGGCATTGCCTGTTCCTCCTCTTCTTCTTCTTCATCATCCAGGTCCTCTTCCTCCATCAGCACAGGCTCACGAGGCGGGGCCACAACAACTGTATTGTATTTACTGTTGAAAATGACTTTTTATTTAAAAATATACTTATCCAATTAATGTTTTTTCTATTATATTTAAACTGATTTTTAAAAACTTTTGTTTAATTTTCAGTTCAATGCTCTCCAGGCCATTATTACAACACCAGTGTCCATCGCTGCATTCGTTGTGTAATAGGCACTTATCAGCCAGACTTCCGTCAAAACTATTGTATTGCATGCCCTGGGAATACTACGACAGACTTCGATGGGTCAACTTCTGTATCACAATGCAAAAGTATGTTTTGTCTTGCAAAAGTTGTGTAGACTTTGGAAGAACAAAATAAGAGTTAATTTGTATAGATGTGACTATCTGAAATTATCTGTTTTCTTGAGTGTCTATTTTTGTGCATGTAACACAAAACACCCACACCCACACATACTTAGTTATATTACAATCATAAGGCAGTGCTGCAATCTCCTTTGACCACCAGTTTCTCAGCTGATATCCCAGTATTTTTTATGTTTTCTTGCAGACCGTCAATGTGGTGGGGAACTGGGGGAGTACACTGGCTATATTGAGTCTCCCAATTACCCTGGAAACTATCCTGCAAATGTGGAATGCACTTGGAACATCAATCCACCTCCAAAGCGCAAGATTTTGATTGTGGTGCCTGAAATCTTCCTGCCATCGGAGGATGAATGTGGGGATGTCCTCGTAATGCGGAAAAACTGTAGGTAACCCAATGCTTCATTGGGACCATACAGAAGATAGCTTTACAGAATCAGCTTTCAGCAGATCCCTGTTGAAGGTGTAGATGTAGTACCACCCTCCTTCATCTTCACTGGAGAGGAAGTAATGAGCAAACAAATAGTTGATTCTTCTAGCATGTCCTAACTTTGGGTCTTCAGTCTCTACATTGAAACTGATGCATTCCAGATACTGCTAGTCAGGATCTGGGTTTTTTTTCTGGAATGGAATACACTCTATGTTAAACTGGGAATATAATGACATTAAAAAAACATTTTTCAGAGCAATCCATGAATATAAGATTTACTAATTGTCATTGTTACTCAGAAACAGCCTGTATCCTTCAAGTGGATTATTGTGGGAGTCTCAAAGTGTTCCATGTTCAGAAGTTTTCAAACAAGATCTTTATTGTGTAGTACTCGTCCCTTGTTAATAAAATTCTATACAAAATTTACAGGTGAACTTCGATTTGTAATCTTCTTGTCCCCTTTCCTCCATCATTTTTCTTCCCCAGAAAACCTGTTAAAATGGGAATGACAAAGCCACCATACCATATTGTGTTTGCATGAAGGGTAGTTTGCTGTTGTACTAAAAATATACATACCCAAATTTGAAAGTTTGAGGTATTAAATCCCCCCAAATGTCCTCAGGTGAATGGATCTGCCCTTATTTCAGATCTAAATAGCCTTTTAAAAATTTCAACTAAAGGTGATACAACTTGGTTAAGATATGCTTCCTTTAAAAAATACCTGGAATTCAAACATATCTTTCCTTTCATCTCTCAAAGGTAAAGATATTTAGCAAAAGAAAAAAAAGCCTTTCATTACTTACATATCTTCCTTCATCCCTGAAGATGTTTTAATGCTTAATGTTTAATGGTGTAAGAATTGTATGATTCTAAACAGTGTATGAACATGATCTGTTTTCTTTTATAGCATCTCCATCCTCCATCACAACCTATGAGACATGCCAGACTTATGAGAGGCCTATAGCATTCACTGCAAGGTCCAGAAAATTATGGATTAACTTTAAAACCAGTGAAGCTAACAGTGCCAGAGGCTTCCAAATTCCTTATGTCACATATGATGGTAAGATGAGGAAGTTATAGAGCTATGCTAGGAAGTCTGATCTTTGCAACATATAGGTACCTTGTGGACTTATGCTTCCTAGTCCTTCTGATTCTATTTGGCCCCAGGCCTTGATGTTATGCATGGATATCTGAAAAACTTTCACACATACCCACACATGTCCAAATAGCATATACATTTAAATCTAAAGCCTTTGCAGTATTCATGCAACATGCATGGATACTGGAAAGCAGGGGTGTCAAACTCAATTTCATTGAGGGCTATGGTTGACCTCAGGGGGCCATGGGCTGTGGCTGACTGGGTGGGTGTGGCTGACTAGGTGGGCATGGCCAACTTGACGCCAGTCCCCAAACTGCTGGCATGTTTCCTGTTCACATTGAGTAGACTGGGCCGAAGCTACATTGGCCTGCTCTTTCTCTTTGCACCAGGTAGACCGGGCTGAAGCTTCACTGGCATGATCTTTCCTCTCTGCATTGAGTAGACCAGGCCAAACCAAAGCAAGTAGACTGGGATGGCCCCACCAGCTGGATCCAACCACATTGTGGGCCAGATTTGGCCCACAGGCCATGCGTTTGACACCCCTGCTGGAAAGCATGGGTGACAAAATACAATTCTCCAAATAAGATTCATGGCAGTACGATATTATTTCAAATATATAAAAAAGTTGAGTACTTCAGACCAATATATTAATGTAATTAATGAAATTGAGTATCCTTTTAGTCTTTTAATATCTGGAGGTGGAGAATGAGAGGTATTAATCATAAAAATAAACAAAGCCAACATCTTTTGTCTTCCTTTTAATTTTTAAAAATGTTGGTATCTTTCAAAAAATCATAAAGGTACAATAGCTGTGATATAATTTTCTTGAATTGTGACAGCTATATGGCAGAGTCTTCAACTGAAGTTCATGTAGTAAACAATACAATATCAAGCTTCCCTCTATTTCTAAATATCTAATTAAACGTGTATTAATTGATTTTTTAAAATTAGATTTATTGTTTTAAATGAAATTTTATATTCTGTAAGCTGCTTTGAGTTGCCATGTGCGAATAGGTGGCAATATAAATTCAATAAATAAATAAGGTCACTTTCTCTTTCTGATAACAATGATTTACTGTGAAATGAATTTCCAAATCTTGCAGAGCATAGAGAAGATTTTGTCCAGGATATGTTTCCAATCCAGTTCTTCGGGTCTTTCAATGTGCACCTATTTCTGCTCTAATTTATTCTGTGCACTCTGCTGCTTGTCCTTCTTTCCTTTAACCTTTCCCAGCATTATAGACTTCTCAAGAGAGCTAAATCTTCCAGTAATGTATTCAAAAAATAATTTCAGACTGCTCACTTGTCCACGAGTGAAAACTCTGGATGATCTGTTGTTTACCTGGCAATGCAAGGTCTTAGGACTTTTTTTTACAACTTCAAAGTTTAAAAGGACAATACTCTTTCTATTCTTCATAGTCCAATGTGCTTCCATAGGAAAGTGTCATAGGGAAAACCATTGCTATAATATGTCATGTCATCTGAATATCTTTTCCTCATTGCTATTCTACCGCTAGTTAGAGGTGTATTTCTTTATTTCCCCTTCCCTCCAAATTCCTTGAGGCAATCTTGGAGATTATCAACATCTTTTTATGATGCATATACAGTATGTGTACATTGCACTTGAAATAAATTTACTGGCTGCTTTTCTTTTCTCATATCTCCCTGACCATTTTACCCAATAATGCAGAGGATTATGAACAGCTAGTGGAAGACATTGTCCGAGATGGCAGACTCTATGCATCTGAAAATCATCAGGAAATATTGAAGGTAAGGCTATTTTTATATTATTAGATAAGGATTTCAGTCATTGGTATCCTTTAGTATCTGTATGCTTATGTGCATTGTTTTCTATACATTTCAGATTTAAAACATATTTGAAAGTGGGTCTAATGCTTTTTTTAATTAGAGAACTTAGAGAGCTCCTTGTTATGTGAGGAGAAATATAAACTGTTAACATAAAAGCCAAAAAGCATTTTGCTGAGTATACATTTTAGAAAATGGCTTTCAGTTAGTCTTCCCCATACCTCTTTTTTCAGATACAGCTGTAGAAGTTTTGAATGCAAATCCACATTTAATTGTGTGAGGAGGGGCTTTAATGATTTCCTTCCTGCTCCAGCTTTTTGCCAGAAATTGTTCCTTCCCATTTGGGAAAATAGTCTGTTTTTACTTAATTTAAAATATAACAGAAGGTACACTTGTAATAATGGCATTGCACTTATACTTAACATATGTAGCTGACTCTTCCCCTCCTCCCCAGTAGTATACTAGTGGGAAAACATAAGGTTGTGGGATGTGGCAGTTTGTCTCCTTACATACAGTTTGAAACTGAGCCATATTTTTCAAACAGAATGAAAATGCTTTCCATTCAGAATGAAAATATTTTCTTTCAGAAAACTTTATCATTCAGCTATGCATTTCAAGCTTATCACCAGAGCTCAGGACTGGGGAGAATATATATCTGCATTTAGAATGACTTTACAAAGCTTTCGTGGAGATCAGTTAATATATAATTCAAATAATTACTCATTTTGCAGGATTTTCTCCATACTCATGGATGTGGAGAAAAAAAATACATTGAGAAAAATTGAAAAAGTAGGGAGCAAATTAATTTTGTATTCTTGGACCTCACAGAAACTCAGTATATGCTCCCTTAAGCTGGCTACCATTTGTAAAATATACAGCAGCACAACAAGTCACAAAGCTTCAAAAACCAGTCCATTGCTGACACATCAAAATAATTATAAGAATGACCCCTGAATTAATTTATTAATACTAACAGATATAGGGACAACCTATGTGTTACACAGGAACAGATGGAACCTATTATCTTCCATATTTCTGCCCAATAATAGGTTATTAAAGAAATGTGTGCCATAGTATCATATAGTGTTGTAGCTCACTATAATGTACCCTATGGGTTCAGATGGATTTCATGGATTTTCTTGCTGCTTGGTTTGGAATGATTTGATGCATTTAAAATAATCTGTTGGATTAGTGATTCCACTATTGATTCCATTCTCAACCTTGCTAGTTATATAACAAAGATAGTACCAATTAGACTGGCTATCTGTTTGTCAAAGATTCTATAGATTATTACAATTCTTTTGGTTACATCTAAAGTTGTCATTTGCTTCCCTTGCAGGACAAGAAGTTAATCAAGGCTTTCTTTGATGTGTTAGCTCATCCACAAAACTACTTTAAATACACAGAAAAACATAAGGAAATGTTGCCACGCTCTTTCATC
Source organism: Naja naja (assembly GCA_009733165.1). Classification (NCBI taxonomy): domain Eukaryota; kingdom Metazoa; phylum Chordata; class Lepidosauria; order Squamata; family Elapidae; genus Naja; species Naja naja. The sequence continues at coordinate 54,245,486 of CM019150.1, read as the reverse complement.
AAACTCCTCCGCTCCAAAGTTTCAAGTTTTCTTAGACCTTACAAATAGCCTCATATTTTCACCAACCTTCCAGGTTTCTCGACTGCCAAGAAATCTTTTTTTCTTATGCTTATTGTTACTTTTCGGTGAATTTTTTCTACAAATAGAAACCCGCCATCTTCACTATGCAGATGCATTTAATACTTGGTCATTCCTTGGCTTTTCTTCAAATCAAATTTACTGATGGTTTGGCCATGGAAGGAACAGCTGGCCACAAGGAACTAAATCCCCTCCCTTGTGTTTCCATACTGAAGTCTCAGCCTGTTGAAATCATCCATCTCAGTAAGTGATACGCTCTTCACGAAAGTCCTCTGCTGGGACCCATATCTGCCAGTCAGTTCAGCTTTCTCACATATATGCCATTATGTGTGTCCCTTGTGCTGCCAGGCAGCTGCTAAAGAGGCTGCTTGGGTACATTCCTCTGCATGAACTGTTTCTAAAAAGTACTTCTGCTAACGTAAGATGCCTCTGCTTCTGGGATACCAATGAAATGGGAAGACTCTGAGCAACTGCTAAGCAATGGAATTGATCCAACTGAACACTTTCATAGAGAACTGAGAGCAATGGACACCTGGAATGTGGAAGGTTCTGCCTTATTTATCAGACTGTTGTGTTTTTAACTGAAAAATGAATCAAGCAGTCTTGCAGAGAGTATCAAGCAAGACACATGGTGGAGGGGATACAATGGATATAGATCATACAATAAAAAGCTGTATCACAGAAATGTGAAAGGAAATTGCCCTTGTTGGGAATGGCAAGTGTGGTGACTAGAAGAGCATCATTTCATGATGGATTTTGGTGTTGAAAGCCTAGCCTAGCCACCTACTCATACAGAATAATGTCTGGAAAGGGAGAGGGGGGAGCAGGGAGCAGAAGTTGGTGAAAAGTGAGATTTTCTGATATTATTTTTCCCCACAGACATTTAATGTGCTGAGAGATCAGACTTCTTGTAAGCTCTGCCAAAGAGTAACTCAGTGATAAGAAAGCAAGTGGTGTGAAGGGCAGGAGTTAAGTGAATGTGCACTAGGATGCTCTCTTTTCTACCTTTTTCATATTATTAAGTGCAATCATTTTGAGTTGTCTTTATATTATTTAGAGGTTTTTTTCTACTAGAAACTACAATATTTATACCTGCCTGAGAAAAGAGGATATGTGTGTACAAGAAACAGAAAAGAATCCAAACATGGAATTGGGAGAATGATGACTAAATGTAACTTCATTTTCAGCCCTTGGAATTTTATTTTCTTCACTGCAGTAAACTCTAACATAACTCCTGAAGATAGAGTTTGTGTATGTGAAAATATGCTTTGATAACAAGCAGCTCCTAAAAGTCAGTTCAATTCAAATATTATCAAAGGCATCTTTAAAGAATATATCAAGAATCATATACTGGAATCTGTCCCCATATTAAAATTCTTTTGACACATTCACCATGCATCTCACTCTTTCTGAAATTTAGCTTTGTACAGGTAGAAGAATGTTTGGGTCTAACATATTGTTCAGATATCACTAGATTCTCTTTCTGATGCTTCAATAAGCTGCAGGGTCTGTAAAAGAGTCTGGGGTCCTTTGGGAAGTCATACCTTTTAACTCAAAGGGTTTTCCCCCCTTCCTAATTCAAAAATGTAGCTATGGATTCTTAGTGAGGAGGGAGATGTTTTCTGCACCTACTCAGAGGTACTCCTGTTTTCTCATGCTACAAAGCTGAATCCTGCATTGAAGTTTTAGAGTAGTTCTTGTTTATATGAAATCATGATGAGTGTTTCTTCTTTGTCCATTTCAAATTACATAAACTGACAGGGCAAGCTACCCTATATAAAAAGAGAGCAAAACCCACTCCCTTCTAGCACTAAAGATGAAATGTCTGCCAGCAAACAACCAAGCTCAGAGACATTAAGGTCTCGGCAGAAACTGTCAGTCAAGCACTGATTCATATTCAAGTGCAAATGCTAATGTTGAAAAGCAGTCTTAAGTTTAAATTAGCAATCAGAATTAGGGAAAGTGGCATGCAATTATAATCAGTCCATATACAATACTGTCAATTTTCACCAGTATTACATGCTATGGGTTTTCTACTTCTTATTTTTAACATGATCCAGAATCAAGAAATAGTTCTATCAAATTCACAACATTTCAGCCATGAAACAATGTACTGGAACCACCAGCTGAAGGGCCCTGCCAGAGGGAATAAAGAGACATTCCATCTTGGGGAGAGGGGAAGAGAGAAGGAAACGTTAGATCTATATCTGTCATTTCCAAAGGGAAGGCAGACAATCTGGCGCAAGACATTTATAATATAGGTGATGAACAATAAAATATCTGCTTGGGCCTATCCCCAAGTGCTTCTGGTTGCTTGTACCCGACACAGAAGTGGTTTCGATGTAAACACAGTTGTCGTATTTTAGTAGGTGAGATTCCATTATTATAAATGCTAATTGGATGCAACATTTTCTGGAACTTGCAAGCATTCATTTCTTTTATGGAAGCGGTCAGAAATAAGACACTCAAGTCAGTTATTTACTTCAGATAAAGATAATGGAAACATAACCAGAAATGGGGGACAGCTTTGAAAAGAAAAACTGTGTGTTGAATTTTGCTTTGGATTCTACCTGGTTTCTGTTATGAAATCTATTTTGCCTGTATCAATATGTAAAAAGTAAAAAAATTGACAAGTGGAAAAGTCCATCTCAATAGGAAATATAACCAGATATAAGCAATAAAGCTAAATTATTTATAGTTGCTGTGCCATATGCCATCATCCAGTATCCCTTGAAAAATAATGAAAAAGGTGTAGTTCATAAAGTTATTTGCACTTGATGAAAGAAATTGTATCTGATTTGTAAAAATAAAAGTTTGCATTTCATATTGCCCATTTAAATTATTAAATGGAATTTCTTGGTGTTTCATTGATCGTCCAGATTCCCCCCTCCCTTTGCTTGTAAAATGGCTAATGCATATTTATTGCGGCTTGAAGTTCTGTTTCTCCCTTTTTGTTCCTTTTTCTCTTTGGAAATCAGCCAATTTTTTTTACACTAGACAGATTATTGTCACCAACAATTATGGGTTCTAAAGCCTGGACATAGTATTTGCACTGTGAAATGCATATTATTGCCTGTTATGCATTTCTGCTAAAAAATAAAAAAAACATAACTCCTTTAATAGAAAAGCAATTAAAATTGTACAAAAATAGTACAAATGGAAAACATGCCAATAGTATGAATGAAAACAATTATCTGTCTTTTCCTGTACCAGGGTTGGGAATCATTTTTAGATGTTTCTAAGCTGCAACTCCCAAAGTTATTCACTGTTTATAAAGACTGGCGGTACTACAAATCACAGATGTTCAGCAGTGTTTTCCAGAAAGAGAAATTTGGTTTGTTTTCAGGTCAGTTCAGTAATAGCTCATAGGGACTTTACAAAACCATTTGAAGAGAGAGGTCTGGTAGAAGGGTGGTTGGCCTGCACTGCATGTTCTGTGACAATTCACCATGGCCAACTTGCCATAGCCAACTCACTGCAGGACAACTTACCATGGCCAACTCGCCACAGGACATGAGTTACATCAATATCAAAGAAATAGTGGAATACAATAATTAAGGAAGGATGCAAAAGGAGGGACAGAATAAAATATGAATGACAAAACTTTAAATATTTTTTTTATTTTGAATAATTACATTGAATTGTTAAATTGTCCCATGGTGAGTTCTCCCAGAGTGAGTTAGCCATGGCAAGTTGTCCTGCAGCAAAGTGGCTGCAGTGAGTTGGCCACGGTAAGTTTGCCATGGTGAGTTCCCCATGGTGAGTTGAATGTGGCTGCAGCAAGTTGGTTGTGACAAGTTGCTGTATTCCGTATAGGAAGGACTCTTCAAGACGTGGTGCTGAGCCTTCAAGAGGATTGGGATACTTTAAGCAACAGTCAGATATTTTATCTGGCAACCCTCACTTTGCATGAGGGTTCGGTTCTGGCAATTTCTGTATGAAAAGCTGAATACACTCTTTAGACAAATGTGATGGTTAGCATTTAGAACTACTTTTACTTTTAAATATGATGTATATGGTTTTAAATGGATACTTCATATCCACTTCTCCCTGCTAAAGTATTTGGAATATCAACAAAATTAGGCATAGCTTGTCAAAATTAGTATCTTGGAGAAAAAAAAGATGCACACCTTTCTTTTGACCCTTTTCTACAAAAATGAACGTAAGCAAACATGCTGGGTAACACCAAGAACATATTTCCTCCAGCATTTTTCATAATGATCAAGCAGAAAGCTTTAGGAAACTAGTAAGTAGGATTGAAAGGCAATAATCTTTATTTCCCAGCAACTATAATTCAGAAGCATATTAATTCTAGAAGTTGGATGTAATTATAATGATTTGGGATTATTTGATAATACTTTTAATAATATTGTTGATAATATTTGATACTTTTATAATAGCATTCTGTTATTTTCCAATAACTAAATCAGAAGTCCATTATTTCTAGATGCTGGATATAACCATCATGATTTAGGACTATTTGATCATGCTTTTCCTCCATTAATCTGAAGTCTACATACTTGTCAAAATTGTATTTATTTGGCCATCCCTTCAAATTCTATATCCGCTCTTTACTACAGTAGAATCATTGAGAGAAATTCTGGATCTTTTGCAATTTCTAATCTTTGCTATCATTCTTTCTTTTCACTGCTACAATACAAAAGTCGAACAACTTTTAAAAACTGAATGATCAGTTAGTTGCAAAATCTTTTTGGCTTAAATAAATACCAAATTGCTAAAATGTGCAGACTATTAGAATCATGAGGCAAAAGGACCTGCTTATGCTTACATACTAAGAAATAAAGTTCATGTAAAATGAACTTTCTGTTTGATTTCTGAAATCTTGGCTTTTGGGTATGGTTTGGAAGTTGGAACTTTCTTCCTATATTGTTATTTTTCACATATCTGTGATAACTGATAAGTAGGGTTGCTTCTAATCAAAATGGCATTAGTGTTTCACATTTTTTTCTCCTGGGGTTATTTTTGGTTAAAAAATCTGGATAAACACTAGATATAATAATTACTGGATAGTACAGAAAAATAAACTACTGACCTTATTTGCCTAGATTTTTGCTGCCAAGTTTTGGTTGACACCTAGTTGCCGTAACAAGTTGGTAGAAGCAGGGGGTTAAAACGTAAGGAATTTAATAAGCTGACAACCTCTTTAAGTTTTGCATTAAGTCACAATAAATGGCTTAAAAGTTGATAAAATGATATAATAGCTTTGATGTTGCCACCTCCACTAAGCACACAATGAATACAGTAGCTCATTTGAAGCACTTACATTAATAAAGACAATTGATACAGCAGGATGCAAATTTTAAGATTGTTTCTATGGGAGGGTGCAGCTTTCCCTCCTTTCTCCAAATAGTCAAATCTCCATCACAACATCCCTCCTTCTAGAATCAAGTTTTTAAGAAGTTTTTCATTGATACTACCGCAACATGTTTATATAAAGGACGGAATTTCAATAGGACCCAGCAGATGGCAGCATGTAACTATCTTAGGGAGATGGGCGGTTCAAAAATGTGAAAAATAAACACGGTAATACTTGAATGACGTTCAGAGTTCGAAGTTCAGAACTGGAGGCGAGACTAGAATTCCAAAAACTGGAGGTTCTTGGAAAACCACTTCCGTATGTTGCAAAGAAAAGTGCACAGACCAGGCAGCCCATGTCAGTAAATCAGGAGTTAGGCTCGAGTCGAAGACTTCATTAGTATTGTTAACGGACATGTAGTATTTCAATACAGTCGCTGGCAAGGAGAAAATACCTTTTAACCTCTTCCAAAGCTTTTATAGCCAATTAGACTGGTTCTGAATGAAAACTATTTTCATTCTGTTTGAAAAGTATGGCTCAATTTCGAATCGTGCGTAAGAGGATAAATTGCCACGTTTCTCAAACTTTGTTTTTCCACAACGGTTGTAACACCACTCATCTCAACGCGAAAGTTTTTGAAACTCGGCACAATTAGCAAGAAGCCATTTTAACAAATTAGCAGGCAGAACTTTTTAATTGCTAAGGAAACAAGCCCGATCCGGAATCCCCTCCCCGTCTGCGAGGTGAGCTGCTGCATTGCTTTCCACCCGAGAACACGGAGGGTTTACGCATTCGAGTCCCAAGGCAGGAGTTAAACCAATGAGACCAAGTTATCCGTTTTTGCTACAATACTCAGGGGAAAAAAACACCCCACCAACAAATCAACGGTTAAAAAAATTGGCAATACAGTAAACCTCTCTGTGTTTAAACGGATTAAAGGAAAAACGCCCAAGAAAACCATGCGGTTTACGAAGTTTAGCATTATAATCTGGATGCGGAAATCCAAAAGTGAAAGCCGGACTTGGTCCGACTTGTATTTGGTTGGGAGGCAGGTTAGACTCGCAGGGGGTCTCCAATCTTGGCAACTTTAAGACTTGTGGACTTCAACTCCCAGAATTCTGGGAATTGAAGTCCACAAATCTTAAAGTTGTCAAGGTTGGAGACCCCTGGGTTAGAGTGCAAACGAAAGGGCAAGACGCTTCGCCGCGGCTTCTGCGCATGACGGGAAATGCAGCTCCTGCCAAGAACAGCGGGTTCTGATGTCTTTTTCCGGAAACTTTCCGAAACCCCGGAACCTGGATACAAGACAGCGAACAGTCGACGAAGGCGGGCTTTAGAAGGTGGCATACAGGCTGCGGGGCTGGGAGATGTAGCGAGGCCCGGTGCATGGCGGTCAGGCGGCGGACTCGGCCCTCCACAGGTCGGTGCCGATAGGGAGGCGGGGATGAGGAAAGATGCGCAGCCCGAGCTATTGGGGAGGGGTGGTGGTGGTGGATATCTTTTCCCCTTCTCCTCCACCGACACTTTTTTTGAATTTGTTCTTCTTTTTGAGTGTGGGAAGAGAAAGAGGAGAGATCCTCCAAGCCCCCTCTTTAAAGAGCGGGTGCTTTGCGCTGCGCGACCTTTCACTTTGAGATTCTACCCTTGGTTGCCCCCCCCCCCCCGCTTGCGTTTCAAAGCCCTGCCGAGTCCGCCTTCCAGAGCTTGTAATCGGCGTGCACAAACCAGAGTGGACTTGTCTTGAGTGGGAGGGGAAGGGAGCTGCATCTGTTGTGCTTTTGCCTGCGGGAATGGTGCGGGGGGCTGCCAGAGTTGCCAGTTTTTGTCTGGTCGGTCAGTGCCTTCTTAGCCCATCACCTCGAGCAGAAATGCAGTGGCCTAATCCTTCGACATCAGTGCCCGGTTGTCTTGAAAAAAAGATGTTGCTGGTTGAATTCGTCCAATCAACCAGAAGAAAACAGCTCTTCGTGGAAGCCTCTTAAAACTTGGCCAGCAGAGGAAAGTTTTTGGTAGAAACGGTCTGATAGCAACACTTAAAGAAAGCACCTTATATATTTCTCTGTTCAAATACTAAATCTGGGTTCACAGAACATGCAAGACAAAATACAGCTGACTTGTTCATTGTGTGAACAAGCTGTTGGTGGCAGTAGTGTGATTTGCAACTTAATTTGTACACCCAATCAACCATGGGTAAGGAATGCATGACTTCGTTTCAGGGCTTCCCAAATATTTCTCCTTCCTTACGCAAAATCACTTATCAGAAAGCCAATGTAAGTAAAATAAGTTCCTGTTGTAATTGGGTAGCGATACACAAACTCATTGATCAAAGAAAAACCACTTTTACTCAACTTTGGATAATTTACATCAATTTGGGAAGCATTGGTTTAGGTTTTGTCTCCTCAGCCTTGGTTCAGGTTCTCATGGCTACTTTTGATAACATACTTCAAGCTATTCTACCCTATTAGCCACAGGATGGTGTGTTCCAAATTCCTGCTAATTATTCAGAAATTTCCTATACATAAATAGTTCTCTCCAAATCCATCTGGTTCCATTTTTTTTCTCTTACAGGGCTTACTTTAAAAATGAAAATTTAGATTATTTCTAATACATGCTTTTGATTTTTATTGTATTTTAAATTAGAAAATAAAGGTGAAACAATATATTTTAAAAGGCACAAAGCTGGTTTAGTTGTCCAAACAGCACATGAGAAAAAAGATTTGATTCCTACATTTAGAGAACTCACTTTTGTATGTAAAAATGAGAAGGATGCACCTCAGTAATAGATCCTACACTTTGAGCAGAATTCCTGCTAACTTTGGATAAAACATAGGCAATAGTGAGCTAGATGATTATTGGACAAAATGTAACATAATTGCTAAGAATTACAATGTTATTTCTCCTTTTTCCCCAAGGAAACCTGCTTTCCACAATGCTAGGAAAATTGCGCAATATGAAAGCCCAACATATAATGCAGGTTTCTTCTAAAAATGGCACCGTTTATATGCTTTGGTTTGCCAATCTATTACTTGAAGCTAAGTGCTCCAAATAATTCATCCAAATATATTTGAATCCCCAGCCTTCTTACAGAATATCAGTTACCCTTCATTTCAGTCTTAATAGTATCTGTGGAATTAATCTATGAGCTTATTCTTCTGTGTAAGTCCAGAGTTGTAGCTCTCTAATTTTATGAAATGTTTGGCATATTTACCCCAATAACTCTTCATCAGTTGATAGATTTAGGGACTGACAACACTAATCGTTCTTTTACTTGCACAGTACCTTTTCTTGTATATTTATTATTTCATTGCCGTGCTGATTAAATTATTCTTCCTCTGTGCAATGCTATGTTATTTTTTAAATTTAACTGTTGCATGAAGAAGATTCATTTGTAGCACCTCCATTTCAGTTGACAGAGCTGGAAAAAACCTTGCTGAAAACCTGGGCAGCCATCACCTCACAGGGTGCTTGTTGTGGAGAAAATAAGAGGAAGTAGTATTAGGTATGTTCATCACCTTGAGTTATTAATAAAGTAATAAAGATGAGATAAGAATCTGATAAACATAATCAGAAGTTAAAATAGAAAAGTTGGGCCCAAATTTTCTGATTTCTAAAACTTTCTATCTCTACCTCATCCCATTCTAGAATCTTTTACAAAAAAGGTTCAGTTGTATGTTTGAGGAAGATACTACCATGCCACTTCTATTTGGGAATCCTGGGACTGGCAATAATTCTCTACCATTTTTACAAATATTTATTCCTACCATTGTGTTATTAAATGTAATGAAAGGCAGTCACAAACCTGATTTTGAAACTATAGGGGGGAAAATCTGTTTACATCACTGGAATAGGTTGTGAAGAGGGGTGCTTGAAGAACTTGATATGTTTACTTTGGAGAAAACATGACTAAATGGAAATAAATATAAAAGTACTTTCCATATTCCTGGAGCAATATCACATGCAAAAAAAGGCCTGTCTATCCCAGAAAACAAAGTATTAAGTAACAGGTGAATTCCCAAAGTAGTTTGACAGTAGAACCAACTATCAATGGAAATTGTAAAATCTTTGCTGGATGTGTTTTAATAGAGGCCAGATAGCCATTACCTAAGGATGTTTCAGTTTAGGCTTGTTGGCCTAATTGTCTTTTTACAATTTTACCTTTCTATGCCAAAGACATTTTCTATAAAAATTATTCAGATCCTGAATTTTTCTCTCTGCAGGTTTAAAAAGAATTGCACGTAGTCCTTGACTTACAGCAGTTCATTTAGTGACTGTTCAAAGTTACAACGGCACTGAAAAAAGTGAGTTATGATCGTTTTTCACACATACAACCATTACAGCATCCCCATGGTCACATGATCAAAATTCAGATGCTTGGCAGGTAGTTCATATTAATGATGGTTGCAGTGTGCCAGGTTCATGTGATCATCTTTTGTGACCTTCTGACAAAATCAATGGGGAAACCAGATTCACTTAACCATGGTACTAATTTAATAAATGCAACCATTCACTTAACTGTGGCAAGAAAAGTTATAAAATTCATATAAAGAAAATAAAATTATGAAAGTCATAAAACTCACCAAATGTTTCATTTAGCAACATACATTTTGCATTCAGTTGTCATAATTTGAAGACTGTCTGTAAAGCATAGGCTTAGGACAAGCTATCTTTATGCTTGGGTTGCTTAATATTCAGCTTGGTGATCTGTGAAAGTTCTTTACTTGTTATAAAGCATGAAACCCCTGATTGGCCATATAAGGTAAGGTATCTTTACTTTTCTCATCTTGATTTTGTTCAAATATGTTGTATCTCAGGGGAATCTGCCTAACAGAAAAGGTTTTTGTTCCAGATATGTATACATTTATTTTAATTTACTTTTTAAATCCATTCTTACCACTAAAAGTTATATACATTATATACGGTACTTACTATTCTAGTAAGAGAAGCTCTGTGCAATAAAAGAAGACTCATCTTCTCCAGTCTCTTAACATTGGCTGCCAGTACCTCTGAGGAATACAACAGTGGGACTAAAAGACAACAGTTTTTGTTTGTTTGTTTGTTGCATAGCCAAGGTGTATTGCTGTTTCCATTTGGTTGGTCTTGTTAATCATTCTTGTTAATCCTAAACTTTTGCCCAAGTTTATATTTATGCTTAACAGTAAATGGGAGCAAGACACGTGCACACAAATATGCATACCTTTTCATTTTTATTATAGCTGTGTCAGTGGGAACTTTCAGTGTTGAATACATGACTGAAGAGCTGCTACCAGAACAAAATGGAGAGCTTGAGTCTACAGGCAATGACCCTTTCTGATGGGACAACAGCCTATGTTCAGCAGGATGCAGGTGGTGAGTCAGTTGAAGGCTGTGGCAGCTGTGGTCAGTGAGACTGGGACACAGCAGAAACCCTAGGATCAAAGCATTACACACAAGGGAGAATGAAAGGCAATGTAACTTGGATAAACATTTCATTAAATATATGTGCTTTATGTGTATTAAATTTTAATAGTAAAGGTAGTCCTCAACCTTCAAACTTAATGAAGCCTGCCTATTATAGTCCTAAGTAGTGACAACCATTAAGCGAGGCAGTCTCTCTTAACCTCCACTCCTGCTCTCCCTGATGCTCTAGCCAAATAAGCACACAGGTCATTAAGTGAAGCACAGGGTGCCCCGAGACTGGGGGGAGGCCTAACACATTCCCAGGAGTACCGGGCCGAGGCCTCTCTCACCTCATGTGTCCCAGTTCCTATCACTAGGGTTCCCCACAGCCCTTGGGCCTGCTTCCTCTCCCCTGGGTCCCTGCAGGGCTTGGGCTTCCTCCCCATCCCCTAATAAATAAGAAATTTGCTAACATGCTTTTCAGTCTACCAAGGAAAAAATTAATTTCATTCCAGCTGTTATGAGTTTTAATAACTGATTGCAAATGTACCTGGCACAAGAGTACATTTTTATATATTTTAACTGGTATTAGGGTCTTCTATACCTACTTCCTTATATGGAAAAATATATTTATTGATGAAGATAAATGCAGAAAACAAGAATTCTACTAATGCTGCCTCTGAATTTAGTATCATGGATCCCATATGTAAAGCTGATAATATGTTTCAGATGAAATAATTCTAACATGTAGCATATAAGATTCCAGTTCATGTTCCTTAATGGCTATGTTTTAATGGCTATATAGCTAAAAAAAATTAATCTTGCTTCCTAGAAAATTGACAAGTGTTTCAAAATTCTTATTTCAGAAGAGAAATTAGTTGATGGACAAATGATTGAACTTGAAGATGGATCCACAGCTTTTTTCCAACAAGTAACTCTGCAGAAAGGTGAAGTAAAATTGCTGATACACCTCTTGTGGTATCTTTAAAGCAACATGAGGAACTTGTGGCCTTCCTAAATCTGTTATTCTAGGATTGCTGGAAATTGTAATTCAGCATCCTCAGGAGTTCCATAGGTGTCTGGTGGCTCCTGCCAGCACCTTTTTAAACATTAGCAGAACCAATACTGGAAGTTTTCAAACTGAGCAAATTTGAGGAGGTTTGGAAATTAAGATGAGCATGGAGTGCAGCACCTCTAGAATGAAGCACAGTAAAAGTAGCATAATTGCTTTTTTTTTTTTTAAATTACATTTATATGCCGCCCTTCTCCGAAGACTCAGGGCGGCTTACAATTTCTGGGATACAACCCAGTGTGCTCAGCAATAGCCTTCATTCCATTGTATATGCCTGCTTATTACTAAGCAGCATTTTTACAAGGTCAGCTAATTGCCCCCAACAATCTTGGGTCCTCAATTTACCTACCCCGAGAGGATGGAAGGCTGAGTCAACCTTGAGCCTGGTGGGATTCGAGCCTACAATAATTGTAGGCAGCTGGATCTTAAGAGCAGGCATTTAACAGCCTGAGCTACCACCATCAATATTGGAATTCCTTACAGGCGGTTTTGTGATGTATTGTTTTAGAAGATCTCATTTTTATCTTTTTAGAAATTGGTATTTAAACAAAATAAAAGCTAGCAGGCTACAAGGAAAACACCAGTGTTTATTTCTAAGAAATAATAGTTAATATTAAAGGCATTCTTAGGAGACGGAAGTGGTGAATTGATACAGTTGTGTATGGATATGGTTAGAAAAAAGACACATGGGAAGCAAACACATGGGAAGTAACTTAGAGACCTCATAGGAAGGGTGGTGAGGAGGTTCATCAGTTTGTGTTTTAGCTGGCTAACGATGCTGTCTATGGCAACCATTTGACGAAAATACTATTAGTTTCAAAATTCTAGATGTCTCCTAGCTAAAGTAGCCTATTTGCATATCTACCTACCTACCTACCTATCTTTCATGTTTCTATACTGTTCATCTCCCTCAAGGAGGGGCTCTGGGAGGTGTAATATAGTTGCTTTATATGTGTCTTTGAATTGGCATCTAATACTGTAGAGGTATACAGGTAATCTTCAGTTAATGATTGAAATTAGGGATTGTAACTTCCAACAGTCACTGAACAAGTGATTGTTAAATAAGGAGTACCTATATAGTGTAGGAATTAAAAAGTAATGCATTTGCAATTGCCAGGTTGGGGATCTGGTGTAAAAATCACCTGGAAAAGTGGCTTCTGATTACAAACCAAAGTATTTTTTTAAATGCCCTCTTTGCACTAAAAAGAACAAACAGTTCCTTGCACTTGCTGGTGCTTTTGTTTCTACATCTAAATAAATGTAGAGTCAGAGAAAGAGAAGAATGATTTTTACTTAGTTCATTTAATTCAGAGTTAGAATGACTCTAACTAGGTTGCGCTTCTGCATTCATATTATTATTAAAATATATATATTTTTAATATATATGGGGCTGAATTGACTAAGAGGCTATTCTTCAAAACAAAAGAAGTGAACAGTGACGGGGATTCTTATTCTTGTTAAGCTTTGCTTGTGTTGCATGAAAAACTGGGCAACTTGATTTTTTTGAGATCATGTGTGTGACTGTGTATATTCTGATTCATTCCATAGAATCGATCACATTTGAAGATGGTCAGCCTGTTACACTGGAAGATGGCACCATGGCTTTTATACATCACACTCCCAAAGGTAGCTCACTCTTTGACTCTAGTTTTCAATAAATTATCCATAAAAAGCCTCTAAGCCACAGGTATCAAACTCGCCATGTCATGTTGCCGTCACATGATTTTGCAACATTTTCCCCATTTGCAGAGCTAGGGTGGGCGTGGCCTGCGCGTGACGCATCTGGCCCATGAGCCGCCAGTTTGATACCCCAACTCAAAGCAGAAGGATTAAAGGTGTCATTGTCTGTTGCATTTTCTAAAAAAAAAGCACATTCCTAGATAAAACATTTATTTGTGTTGGTTACTTTTACTTTAGATCAGGGATGTGAAACCTGATTGCATCGCGGGCTATATCGTGATGTATTGGGATATTTTTTGCCTTTGTGGATCCTGGGTGGGCGTGGCCTGGGTGGGCTGTATCCGGCCCATGGGCTGCCAGTTTGACAGGCTTGCTCTAGATCTTTTGGGTAGTCTACGTCGGTAGTAAGATGTTTTATCTTTATTGCGCTCTGTTCTTCTCTCGGAGAATTTTTTCTTGATCACTGAAAAACCACATTTTATTGGGTAAGATATAAGTAAACCATGATTTGAATTAACCAGGAAATTCAGAGATGGAAGGGAGCGGGTGTGGCCTCTATTTGTTTCTGATCTGTGGTTTGGAAGATTGGGAATATGGCTGTATCATTTTTTCTAATCCATTCTTTACAGCCATAAATGATAAACTACTTATCTATTGAAAATAAACCAATACTATTCTTCAGTTGCTTCTCAGTCAAATCCTGAATTGATAGAATAGTTCCAGATAGTCTGCTCCATAAAAGCAACATGATCTTTCGATCTTTTGATATGTAACATTTGAGTTCTAAAGTATAGATGGATTTTACTATTGATGGCCTTAACCCTTAAGAGTTTTATTAGCTGTCATGGCTGATCAAGGGCAAATACGTAGTGATTACAGCTGACACATGGTACTACAGTGTTTGTGGTCCACTTCAGAGGGTTTTGACCCCAACACCTTGGAGGCCATCCAGCTGGAAGATGGATCCACAGCTTTCATACACCGTCCTATTCCCACGACAATGGATGGCACCATCCTGGCAGTGCAAGCAGATGTGGGGCTGGAGGAATTGGCAGAGAAGAAAGATGATCCTTTTGATTTAGATACTGGTACCACTCTGAAGGATTACACCAGCAAGGTGAGAATATTCTGCTGTTCTATGAAGATTCTAAAGCATAACATGATTCAGAGAATTACATTTTTTAGGTGTATGGTCCACCACTACAAAAAAAACTGTTGAGCTCTCTGTGTGAACTGTAAGGATAAACTGCCATCTTAAGTCAGGACTTTGATAGCTAATTAGAACAATATGTATTTCTACTGATGAGGTCTTTGTGCATATATCTGTATATGTATTGACTGCTTTGCTAACTTGTACAATTGAATGCTCAAGTGCCTGTTCAGTACCTATGATATCATAGGTGCCATTTGGATGGGAAAGACTTATCTGATACTGCTATGAATTCAGTTTTGTTGTGAAATCAGAAAGAGATATGCAAAAACTTTAAATATGGAATGAAATGGCACAGGTACAATAGCCTAGTGAACACATGTAATAAACAAAGAAGCTACCTGGATATTTTGTGAATATCAGTACCAAGCATCACACCTTTTTTTTCTTTTAATCATTCAGATTACATAAATATAAGGGATGGTGCTTGAAACAACTATGTATTAGAGCTGTGAGAAACAGTATATTGTTTAGATTGTTCTATATTTTAGTTTGGTTTTGAATATGGTTATTCATCTTCAGTCTTCAAACTTTACAGTAGAGTGAAAAACATATAATTCTGCTTCTCTTTTTTCAAATAAAATTGGTTTTTTTAATTTGCTTTATTCTGGTATTTGAGACAACAATATAAGAAAGCTGCCTTCTTATATCTGGGAAGCAGTTGAACTATAATATTAGATACAATTAGATGAAATACCTGTTGGCGTTGTTTTAGAGTACTGGACAGCTTATTTATTGTCCATATTGACTTGCAATTCAATGGATACTATTTATCTTTCCAAAGCATACTGTCAGTGTATAGCTGCACACAGGTTTGGCACTTAACTTGATACTTTT
This sequence comes from Naja naja, assembly GCA_009733165.1. Classification (NCBI taxonomy): domain Eukaryota; kingdom Metazoa; phylum Chordata; class Lepidosauria; order Squamata; family Elapidae; genus Naja; species Naja naja. The sequence continues at coordinate 54,229,916 of CM019150.1, read as the reverse complement.
TTCTCAACCAGAGGCTATCCTTCAATCTTTTAGGTCCATTTAGGAGACTGCCTAACGAGTACTCCCATAATTAGAGGAAAAATGAGGATTTATTTATAAACTTCTAACTCAACATTACTGAAAATATCTAAGTTAGTTCCCCTCCCGCAAACTTGATATTTGTAAGCGGCATCATTTAGACCCAGATTGCCTATTACTATTTTGTGCTTTTTAAAAAATTATCTTTATTTTAATTTTTCTATTCACTGTTCTTAAGTATTGTTGACTTTATTGTGATGATTTCATTTAACTTTTCATATCTCCTTTCGAAATACTGGACTTACATGAGAGAAAAATGGAATAAAAGTCTAATAAAATTAAAGGGAAATCTTTCTGAAAATGGAAATCCATTTATTTCCTGATGTTGGAACATGTTGAAAGCAATAACAGCTTAGTATTATGACATATGGTTTGCCTGTTAACATTGCAAAATATGTAGTGTATAATATTGTTACTGTGAGACAGGGTTTTCCAGCCTGACCAACTTCTAGTTGTATGGAATTCAATTCCAGCATTGCTTAGCCAGAACAGCTTTTCTTGAACATTCACAAAGTTGAAGCCTGCCAATATGGAAACTGCCCAGGATACATGGTTATAGAATGCAAGATGATTGTATACTATAGATCAGGGGTCTCCAACCTTGGCAACTTTAAGCCTGGAGCACTTCAACTCCCAGAATTCTGGGAGTTGAAGTCCTCCAGGCTTAAAGTTGCCAAGGTTGGAGACCCCTGCTGTAGATGGTAGAAATTGTTGTGTCACTGATTTTAGATAGGTGAGTTATTACTGATGTGGGTTGGGGAACTAAGCCCAAGAGAGAAGGACTCCATAAAACGGTCTAATAAATTGATGAGACGGGCAAACTTCCATCCACAGACTTTGCAGCAGGCAGTTTAATTCTTTAATCATTGTGTGATACTTTTCAGGCTCTCTGGGTGAACTTCAGCAAAAGCTCCCTAACATGCCTAGATAAGAACCATTATCATATACAGGTAGTCCTTGACTTATAACAGTCCATTTAATGAGCGTTCAAAGTTACAACGCACTGAAAAATGTGATTTACGACCTTTTTTCACAGTTATGACCTTTGTGGCATCATGATCACGTGATCAAAACTCAGATGCTTAGCAACTGGTTGCTTGCCCCAAGGTCACCTTTTTCGACCTTCTGACAAGCAAATGAGGAAGCCAGATTCACTTAACAACCAGGTTACCAACATATCAACCACAGTGATTCACTTAACAACTGTAGTAAGAAAGGTCATAAATTGAGGCAAAACTCACAACACATGTCTCACTTAACGACAGAAATTTTGGGCTCAATTGTGGTCATAAGTCGAGGACTACCTGTACAAGACATACACTTTATTTGTACATGTTATCAGGGGTGGGATTCTACCGGTTCTGTCCGGCTCTGTAGAACTGGTAGCTCTGAAGAGCAGCAGACATAGAACTGGTTCTATGTCTGCTGCTGTTTTGGCCCACCCGGGCTCTTATCTGACCTTTATTTCCTGCTTTTTCAACCTCAGCTGCTGTGCAAGGCACAGCTGTGGTTGAAAAAGTAGGAAAAAAGTGCTTTTTCAAATGCTGCTTCCCTGAATGCAGTGCTGCTCAGCTGTCCAGGCAGCAAGCTGACAAAGATTTACACATGGCAGCAGCGTGCAGGGAAGCACATCGTAAATCACCAAACCGGTAGTTAACCCTGTCGGATCCCACCCCTGCATATCTCTTTATTTAAACCTACACTTTTTATTTTAAGCTACACACTCACTTCCTAGCATTCTATATATTTATTCAATTTCTATAGCCACCCAACTCAAACAAATAACTCTTTACTAACTCCATTCAAGAAGATCAGAAAACAACCTTCATTCAAAACTGCTATGTCCTTCCCCCTTCTCTTATTTTTACAGAAATGTGACAGAACTCTTCTTGTTGCATTTGTGAATTTATGCTCTATACCATTTGCTCCTCTGGTATTTTAAGTTACAGTCTTTCATCTGTTCTGGTGATCACCAGATTGGCTCATAGATATTGATTAGGAATGTACAGTTATTCAGATCTAAAGCATTAAAGGTGTTTTGGACAGAACATGGGCATTTAGCTATACCATTAATGTCTCCGTAGAGAAGGGTCTTATGGCAGTCATATAGTCCCTCACACATTTGAGTTAAAGAGCTGTAGTATCTCAACACAACCTGCTTAATGTCAACTACTTAACAATAACTACTCATATCATCATGGCTTTGACAGACAGTCATTTTGCAATATTTTTAGCAAAATAGAGAAGAAGTGCATTAGCTTACTGACCTTGGTCATACTATGCCCATGCCACGTGCAATTTCCTGCTAGCGGAAAGAGTATTTCCATTTTTAGTATCTTTATGCAGTGTGCCAGCAATACAAAGCTCAATTTGATCAAAAACATTTTCATTCTATAGTATATATTTTGTTCCATATAATTCACCCTTACTACTCTATTCAGAATGGCAAACACAACACAATCTATTGTGTTTGGAAAAAAATCACAAGATAAATAATCAAGACTGAGTTGAAGAACATCCCAAACTGTATATCTTATCCTTCAGAAAATGTATGATTCCATCAAAAGTCAGACAGGCAACAACATTTGGGTCAGCCTTACGCATCACCCACAGCATGTTTCTTTTATCTTAATTTTGATTATCAGCCTGATTAGAAAATTGTGTACAATACATCGGTTACCTGATCGTTGAGCAAGAATTCTAGGAACTATATTCCCCAAAGACCCAAAGGGTATTAATGAATATTTTGTACAACAATATTATAATGGATATTATTGAATATTGTAAAATGCATTAATATTAAACTATAAGTGCAGTTTACTTTTAGGAAATCTACAAAATTACTCATTATGACTTGTCATGATGTGCAGACCAAGTCCTACAGCTTGTACAACAAACTATAGTTAAAAACCTTGGTTTACAATTATATGTGAATATAGCTTTCTATACAGCATATAGAAAGACCTACCTTAAGGTAAAAATGGAAGATAACTTTGTACACTTTGATAACTTTGTATATATTCTCATAAGAATAAAAATAAGTATGAAATTCATTTACTGAAAACTTTTCTTCTTGCCTTTCTACAAAAATGGCTTAAAATAAAAATTTAAAATCCAGGCCTACCTACTTTAGACACTGCAAGCATCATTCAGGTTTTGATTTTTTTCTTTTCTTTCCTAGGAAGACTTCCAGAAGGAAGAAATGCAGAGCACTGGAAATGGACCAAAAACTCCTGACAAAGCTTATTGTTGTAGATACAGTGGGTGTAGCCGCCTCTTTACCACATCCCACCATTTGAAGGTAATCGCTCTTTGTTTCCCCACAATTCACCCTAAATACATTACGGCACTACTAGAGAAACTTATCTGCAGGAAATAACGAACGACGTCACCAATGGGACACATAAGCCTTCACTTTATCTGATAATGTTGGGGGGAGAGACAGGAAACAAGTGGTTGAAAACAGCTATAATTTTTTGCTGAAGGCTTGCTCTTAATTTACTTAGTAGAATACATTTGATATAAAGTATTCGTAGAATTACAAGTTATTCTTCCACTTTCTACATTAGTTTTACTTGAAAATACTTAGTCTTTCACTGTATTTATTAAATTTATTTTGTACAATTCAAGGTAGTGTACTTAATGCCCTCTCCTTTTTTTTTTCACAATAACCTTGTGAGATGGGTTGGGCTGAGAAAGAATGACTGGCCCAAAGTCACCTAGCCAGCTTCAATATCCAAAGGAGGACTAAAACTCATGGTCTCCTAGTTCCTATCGAGCACCATAACCACCGCATCAGATGGTCTCAAACTGGTTTTATGTACTTCAATATTTGTAATTTTAAAAATAAATGTAAACCTAACTAATTGAGCTCTCTTCTTGGTTTATAATATCTAGTTGAACAAAACTATTTTCAGAAGATCATACATTATTTAAAGCCATTAATGTAGTGGTTAAGCCGTTAAGTCAGAAACCAGGATATCTTGAGTTCTAGTTCCACCTTAGATATAAAGCCAAGTGGGTGACCTGAGCCAGTCACTTTCTCCCAGCCCTGGGAAGGAGGCAATGGCAAACCGCTTTCTAAAAACCTTGCCAAGAAAACTGCAGGGATTTTTTATAAGGGCCTTGGTGGCTCAGGCTGTTAAATGCCTGCATTTAAGTTCCAGCTGTCTACAATTACTGTAGGCTCGAATCCCACCAGGCTCAAGGTTGACTCAGCCTTCCATCCTCTCGGGATAGGTAAATTGAGGACCCAAGATGGTTGGGGGCAATAAGCTGACTTTGTAAAAATGCCGCTTAGTAATAAGCAGACATATACAATGGAATGAAGGCTATTGCTGAGCACACTGGGTTGTGTCCCCCAAAAATTGTAAGCCGCCCTGAGTCTTCGGAGAAGGGCGGCATATAAATGTAATTAAAAATAAAATAAAAATAAAAAAAATTCAGAGATGATTGAAAGGAAGGAAAAAAAATACAATTGATATTATGTCCAAATGCTCTTTGTCTTTTGAAATAGTTACATTTTATGTAATACTGTATTCTACTCTCAGTTCAGACTGATTGAAATATAAATTAGCAGGCAGGGTTGAATGTAATGAATTGATTTAGCAAATTCAGCAAATATTAAAATACACACATCTTATGTATTTGTTTATAGTATGGCCTCCTTTAATTTCCATCCATGTTGAAACTTTAAAAGTAAAAAAATTCATTGCAAGAAAAACAAAAAAGTCAAACACCATAACAGAATAGAACTGAAGAACTACTTTTGATAGCGCTGCAAGGCAAAATAAAAGTGCCAGCCTCTTCTGTTCTCACTGGCCTAAGACTAGGCTTTTTTCTTTTATTTTGCTGAAGGTTCATGAGCGTGTCCATACCGGCGATCGTCCATACCAGTGTGATTTTGCAAGCTGTGGGAAAACTTTTGCTACAGGTAAGGTATTTGCTGTGAAGCCTTTAGAAAAGCAACATTGAAATTGTGTTGCTCTGATGGAGTTACTCATGACTGAGAATGAAGATGTACTTTAGAAATCCACAGACAGTTGAGCCATAAAGAGTGATGAAAAAAGTATAAATTCAGGCTAAAGCTCTGGCTCTGATTATCTTCAGAGCTACATAGTTACAGTTTTTTATGTTGCTATGTTTTGCGCACTGCTTTGTAATTGTGCTTAGAATACAAGTTTTACCCTGACAGGATATAGTCTAAAGAGCCATATGAGAACCCACACTGGTGAGAAGCCATACAAGTGCCAAGAAGATTTATGCACCAAAGCCTTCAAGACTTCTGGAGATCTCCAGAAACATATCCGAACACATACTGGTATGTCCTGTGGGGGATTATTGTTTTAATTTAGGGACAGCAGAATCTGAAGTTTTGGAAGAACATAAGAAATGAGGCTATAGAAAAATGTGCAAATAAAGTAGCTGTATTATTACTGGTGATGTTATTTACTTTAATTCTTTAAATCTTACATTTTTTTCAAAGCATATACTTAGAATGTTCCCTGCCCTCTTGCATCTCAGATGATTCTCAGATTTAAAGTAAATGTGAGGGGGGAAAAACATCAAATACTTAAAAGAACTTAGGACGAGGCAGCTAGAGAGATGGCGGTGGCATTGGGACTTGTCTTTAGTAAGTAATTGAAGATGGAGGATATGGGGGCTAATCTTCCCACCAGTCTACTCTGGCTGTAGGCTGTGCACCCATGTTCTACATCCATCCATCCATTCATTTACTACAATTTCTATGCAGTTTCACTTCCAGAAATTCTGAGTGAGTGTGGCTGATCCCAGACAAGGTGGCAGTAAGAGTAGAGAATATAAAAAAATCTGTGTGATCATGTCAGTAGTTTCTAAATATGGCCCCACTAATCACAGTCGGTGTGTGAAATAAGACACCAATGGGCAAATGTTCTTCAACCTTACTTTCGGTCTTGGTGGTTAGAGTAAATATAATGAGATCAAAAATATAATGAGATCAAAGATAATTACCAAACAAAAAGGTATTCATACCATTTATAGGTTAGCCCTCGGCTTATAACCATTATAACCATTAATTTATCAACCAAACAAAGTTACAGAGGCACCAAAAAAGGTAATGTATGACCAGTCTTTGCACTTATGACTGTCATTGCATCCCTGCAGTCACATGATCAAAATTTGGTTGCTTGGCAACCTGCATGCATTTACGATGGTTTGCAGCATGCTGGGTGATGTGGTTGCCATTTGTGAGGATCACATCACTCAGCCATTTTTTTTACCTCAGCTGGATTCCAACAAGGAAAGTTAATAGAGGAAGCTAGATTCACTTAACAGCCATGGCAAAAAAAAGTCCATAAAATTGAATGTGACACACTTAAAAAGTACCTTGTTTAGGGACGGAAATTCAGGTCCCAATTGTGGTTTTAAGCCAAGGACTAGCTGTAGTATGATAGGCTTGAAAGAGGAAATGAAGTAATCTTTTCATGGCTTTTAATGATTAACTAAGGATTCTTCTTTCTGGTCTCCCCATCAAGGTGAGCGGCCCTTCCGGTGCCCCTTTGAAGGCTGTGGCCGCTCTTTCACCACCTCTAACATACGCAAGGTCCATATACGAACACACACAGGAGAGCGACCGTATATGTGCTCAGAGCCCAACTGTGGGAGGGGTTTCACTAGTGCCACCAACTACAAAAATCACATGAGAATCCATACAGGTAAACTTTAAACTGTCTTGATTTTTGTCTACTTTACTTGTGGGTTGTTGTTTTTTTTGGCTGGTTATGCTTTTGAATTGTGTTACATATTGTTTTCTTTGTTATATTGTGAGCCAGTCAGAGTTATTTGCAGTTGGGTCCGGCCAGCCAACATAAATCGCTTCAAGGACTCATTGATAGATTCAGCAAATAAAGAACGAAGCTGATCTTGTTCATCCTGTGAGGTGACCACAAAAAACAATAGATTGTTAAGTTAATATGGTACGGCTAGTGGAAATGGATCTGACTCTTGACCGCTTGAAGTAACTATAGCTACAGTATGTTGAAGTTCACAGGGTGAAACACTGGAAATCCAAACTTTCTTTCCTAAAGTGCTGCTGGCCCTAATTCTTACTTTGAAATAACAACTTGATAATTTCTACTGCCAGGACCTTTCTTATTGAACACCTTACTGTAACCTTAGTGTGCAAGTCAAGGCTCTTTCACTTTTCTGTAGATTAAAAGGTCAAAATGTAAAAGTTTAAATAATGTCAACAGTGCAGTAAGAATATCACAAGGAAATGCAAAGGAGAAAAGATCTTGAACAGAGCCTGAAGCAACAATAAAGGCTGAAAGCAAACTCCCAATTCTATACCTACTGTATACAAAGATAAAGAAAATAAGACTTAGCCCAACACTGAAAAGTTAAGTCTGAAAGTTAGCTTAAATTCCTAATTATCTTAGCAGGATTCCTGAAGCAAAGGTCCTCTGCTTTCCTTCCCAGGAGTTCTCCAGCTTTTTGGTGATTTCAAATATTTGTCTGAGGCTGCAAGGAATTATGACTAGCCCCATCCTTTTCCCACTTTCTTCTTTTGTTGCTTAAAAGGCAAAATGTTTTCTAAATCTAGCCGGAAAAGGGGTTAGAATAATCTGACTTGCATGTGACAAACAGCCATCTCACACTTGTACAGTTGGATAATAAATCTGCAATTTGGCATGTAGATTACATTCACAGTAATCCTAAAATGAAATATCTTGCATGTTTACTTGGAATCTAATTCCATTTTGCTAAATTGATATTATTCTAGCAGTAGCTTCAACCTTTAGGCTCTGAATCCGTGAATAAAAATTTGATTTCGCTGTGAATCCTAATTCTATTCCAGGGGAGAAGCCATATGCATGCATGGTACCAGGCTGTGGAAAATGCTTCACAGAATATTCTAGTCTCTACAAACACCATGTAGTTCACACACATTGCAAACCATACACTTGCAACACCTGTGGCAAAACCTATCGGCAAACTTCTACTTTGGCAATGCATAAACGCACCGTGCACGGGGAGTTGGATGACAGTGAGCAAGCTCTCTATGAACATCAGATGGAAGGTGAGTAAACAGACAAGGTAGCCTTGCAATTCTTGTCACTCTCCAGTTTGCTGGCATACAGCTTTATTTTCACTTTGTGTTCAATTTTATCTGCCTACAAAGCCATTTGAATGCTCTCTCTTAGTTGGATTCTTCCACCAATTCTTCTTTCTTTGTTCTCTCAGATACCATAGTGAATAATAGCAGGCCTCCATTGAAACGTCAATGTATTGTTTCTATGAAGATGGAAGATGAAGTACAGGAAGATTCCATGCCATCAGCAGCAGCTCTTGTTCCTCAGGATGGTGTAGAGCAAGTATGAAAGACAACGGGAGGAGATATTCTTGGGCTAGGGGCATCCAAGGCAGATCAGTGGAAACAATTGCAATAGGGGATTATTCTCCTGGAATTTTCTAATTCTAAGTATTTCACCACATTTTCTGCCTACAACTCGCACATAACTTTTTCATAATCTTAGCTTTAGTAGCAGACATGTTAAGGATTTTGTGGCATCTTAAAGGAAAAACTGAGATGAAACAATTGGATTGCAGTTTTAGTATGAATTAGAGGCTTGTTAAAACATTTTGACTTACCATGAACTAAAGCTATTCTCTGGTACAAATACTATGGCTGTGGTTATCATTATGGGAACTGGGATACATCTTATATAGAGACCTTGAAAATACATTGCTTGGACATAGTATAGAAAGAAATCTTTTAAATGTAGCTGCTATACCCGTGTGATGTTTTTCAGGTCAGAATAGTAATTTCTGGGATACCAGTATCAAGATTCATTCAAAGCCTGTCTATGATCAGCCCTTGGCAGTGCTAGCAACAATTAATGGTACTCATGTTGCTGTTCAGGTAGACACATACTATTTGGAGTTCCTATCTCAATCATGAACAGTATAAAAAAACCCTAAATGTAAAATCCTTAAGCATTAAGCAACATAACCATAAAATGGTTAACAACTATAACCTTTTAATAATGTATTGAGAATAATATAATACCTTCATAATTAAGTCACAAATTGACTTAGTATTAGCTGCCATCTAAAATATGAGTATAGTATGAATTCCCCTAAATTTTCTATTAGGTAACAGCATTTTTACATTTCCAGGCTCAATTAAGTTCATACGTCGAGGAATACCTGCATATTAATTTGATATTGCGTTGGGTTTTATTTTAACTTTATTTGGCTTGTTTAGTTGTTTAATTCTGTTTTATTGTAAATTTTTCTCTGTTTTAATGTTCGCCGCCCTGAGTCCTTAGGGAATAGGGCGGCATACAAGTCGAATAAATAATAATAATAATAATAATAATAATAATAATAATAATAATAATAATAATATGAGGCAGATCAAGTCCTGACTAATTTAAAAATATCCAAGCAGGAGGAGACATTCCACCAACTGTATCTCCTTAGTATTTCAAGGATAAAATCTATGCAAGATCCTCTCAGATCTTCCTTTCAGCACATGTAAAGATTAAATGTTTAATTTGGCTTGATAAAAAGCAAACTGATAGTTCATTTAACTTAAACTAATTGAATAGAAAGGTATAATTATAATTAATTATTTGATCAGTACAATGATTTTGCTTCAGCTGCAAAATATTCCTGCACAGAAATATTCTGTTATCCTCGCTTGGTGAGAAGTGAATCAACTTAATAACCCTTTGAAACGAACAGTATAGTGACAGGTCTAGACAGATCTAGGTGGCCGATTTTTTAGCTAGCAGCATACTCCAAAAGCTGTTAAAACTATTGCTTGAGAGTTCAAATATTTACAAATATTAGTCACAGTTCTAAGAACATAATATTTAAGTCATAATATTATTGCAAATGAGGCTTTAGTTTTAAAGAGGCATTACCTGGTTTCAAAAAGGACTGTAGTATTAGGAAAACAGCTTGGGATATTTAGAGGAGGTCTTAGGACTTTCATTTGTAAATTGGTTAGATTGCTGGCATTTACCTGAATTCAGATTTTTAGTGGGACATGAGCCAGTGGTGCAATGCATCTGCTGAAAACGCAAATGACATTTTTGGATGGATTATCAGGAACACAGATTTCAAATCCTAAAAAATTATTATATCCCCCTGCTCTGCATTTGGAATTATGCATCTAGTTCTGGACACAAGTTTAAGTTCAGAGGAGGACTACAAGATAACAAGGGAACTGGAATCCAAGTTCAGTGAGGATAGTTTAAGGAATTGAGAATCTTTAGTATGCAAAAGTCAAGACTTATGGGACAAGTTGATAGCAATCTTCAGATATTTATACTTCATGGCTTAGGAGGGCAGGACAACAAACAGTAGATTAAAGTTTCAGAGAAGTAGATTCAGGTTAATATTATGAAGAATTTCCTGAAGATAAGGCAATAAACCAGTGAATTAAGTTGCTAAGGGCATAAAGTTGGACTATAAGACCTCAGAGGTCCCTTCAAAATCAGGATTCTATAAAATCTCCATATAGTAAAGTTCACTGGATTGGATTTACCAGTATTCTAAACATGCTTACCAACCGTTAAATGGGTAAAGTGATTTTTATATAGGCATGCGAAATATTATTAAAACTGAATGATACATCTATTTATTATGTTCCTTTTTATAGTATTTTCCCATTCTGCACTTTTTATATTTCCACATAATTCAGTATGTTCTTTGCTTCCTCCTTGCCTTACTTCTACTTCTGCATGTAAGTGTTCCAATAATAACCACTAATAAACAGCAGCTCTTAAACAATTTATGTAAAGCAAAGCCAGTAACTCTTAATTTGGTACTCAGTGTTTTTGCTTTAAAATAAATTTAGCACATTTGGTTCTTTTTTGGGGTCATATTCCTTTTTACCAAAACCAAGCTGCTTCCACATCCCTACTTGATCTTAGAGCCAGTTCACACCACAGACTAACACTAGAACAGGGTGGAAGCCTACAGCTAAATTTATCTTTTTGAAGAAAATGCCAGCTCATTTGGAAAAGGCAAATGATTCTTATTGCATTGCAGGACTGATGAAAAAAGGAGTCATTCACCACTTCCATCCTTCCTTTAAGATAGTTATTCTTTTAAAATAAAATAAATTGTAGCTACTATATTAGGCATTGTTATGTGAAGGGGTTATTTGCTTCTGGTGTGTTTTGCCTCTTACCTTATGTATTATATAAATTCTTTGAGCAGATATACTTTACAAGAACCCATTTGAGCAACACTTTGAATGATCTCATGCATTTATCTCCTCACCATACACAATTTTATGAAATAGAATATATTTGAATATATAGATCTGAAAGTCATTTTTTGCTTCACCTGTTCATCATCTCATCTCCTCAACCAAGCAACTCCCAGATGCAGTTTTTGACTACTAAGGAGTGCAAAGAGATTGTTGAAAGCATTATTGGCCCATACTTCACACTTTTCTGAGAGTAGTACAAGAGTTTTATACAGATTACTTTGTAAAGTGCGAGAGTTTTCAAAGCAAAAGTTACAGAATCAAATATCAGAAATCATTTTTCTTCCTTGACTCATTCCTGCTTGTATTCTTTATCACTCCTCCAGCTGCAGGTTCAAACCAATTTGAATGTTTGAAAATCATGTATTATCATTTTCTTTTCTAGTTGGAAATGCAACAGAGCCTGGAAAATACAATCAACATGACAACTACCGAAGTTCACCAAGAAGCTGAAACTCTGAAAACAGCTACATTGAAAAATGGATGTTGAAGTTTTATCTTGAACACTTGACAGGAGTGAAGAGCTATGTAGAAACAAGTCATTGGACAGAACAGATTCTACAGGGGCCTGCAGTTCAGGAGTCAGATGACTGGGAACTAAATGCCCATTGGATCTGGAGAGAAGTTTTAAGAATTGTTCACTGCTGGTCAGTAGATATTGATAACTGACAAGAACAGATGATGAAGTAACATTTTACCTGATACTTTTTAAACAAATGGACTTGTAATAAGCTTCAACAAATCAACTCATCTGAGATAGGGTTTGTCTTATCATTTGGAACTTTTTCATTTCTGGTACATATTAATGGAATGACCACTTTTGGATTAGAAAACATTTAAAGTTGGACTTTTATTGGATTTCAGCAACAAGTTTTATCATTTCAGAATTTTATAATTTATGTGTTTAGCGTTGAATGTCCAGAAAAGGATCACAGCTACTCCATATCCTAGAGCAGTGTTTCTCTACTCAGCAACTTTAAGATGGGTGGACCTCATCTTTCAGAATTCTAGGAGTTACAGTCTACACATCCTAAAGTTGCCAAGATTGAAAAAACATTGTCCTAGAGAAGTAGTAGTATGAAAGTAATGAAGTGTCCTCTAGATAGGATTATAAGTGGAAGTTCCAAGGTGTATAGCAATGGGAACAAGCAATAGCATTATGGAAGCTTTCCTCCCCACCCAAATATACCAGAGATACCTCTAGATCTTAGCAAGAGTCTAAATAGACAGGTAAAAAATCTACACTGAACTTGGGGGGGTGGGGATATTAAATTGGCTCTGGGTAATGTTTTATTTTCTTTCACTCTGAAGAGCTAATAGAAGATTTGGGTATGTATTTAATAAAAAGTTGAAATTGTTTTACTATTTTCAATACCGGTAACAGCTTTAGCTTTACCATTCTACTCCTCTTTTAGTTCGTTTGGAAAATTAAGTATAGATTCTCCTGCCCCCAGGAATTCTAACAACAAGATCAGGAGGGGATTTTAAACTTGTTCCTACCACTAGTAATTAATATAAAAAACATGTTTTGTTGCTAATTAATAGCCAAGAAGCAGTAATTTTTTGAAATCAAAAATTGTGGTAGTGGTAGAGAAAAGAGACTTTTCAGTATACATCCAATCCTAATGAAAATGGTCATTTCCCAATGGTGTTAAGTGTTGTTTGATTGTCTATAAAAGTAGTGAGGTTTTGTGGGCCACACAGAATCAGACTACAGATTGCCCACATGTCCCAGACAGGATATGGTATTCTGCCATCAAAATGCATGTTATATAATTGGAAAGAAGAAAACAGTTGTGTTTGGTAAGCTTGCTGGACACAGAAAATCGTTTTAAAAGCATCATCTACTACATTTGCAACTGATGATTTTTTTGTATTGCTGTCTGCTGTAACTCATGAAATAATATTGTAGCGCTATGTATATGGACAATATCTCCTGTTGTTCAGTTACAAGCTTTGATATGTACAATGCTATTTGCTTTTTGGTAGGACCTCATCTACTTTAGGCTTGTATCCTTGGAAATATTCCGTTATACAATTGTGAAACTTTACTCAGCCATTGACCCTTTATTTTGTGTTTATACTTGATCCCAGCACTTAATTCCAAAACAATAATGTTACAGTATATGGTTAAACTGCAACACTGAAATAGAAATTAGCTTAAGAAAAATGAGTGTTCCTCTTTGTGCTCTGATTCTGACAAATCAGAATTTTTAATCCCTTTGTGAATGAGGTCAAAGAATAAAGAGAATGAATGAAGCTGCTGCCAAATCTCAAATCTTACTTTTCTTCTTTTCATTCTTTATGTATCTTGGGTAGTAGTCATAACTATCTTCACAATTTTTGAAGAAAAAAATGATAGGCCCAAAATGCACACATTTTTCATTGTCTCCTTGTACTTCTCACAAATACCTTTCTTCTTTCCCTTTAAAGGAAAAATTGAATAGGCAGTGTTGCTAGGATTTTCAACACCAATTCGACCTTTAGGAATTCCCAGATAACCATCCTGCAATATAGCCAGTAAATTTGGAAACTGGCCCTTGGCTACTGTAGGGTTAAGAATGGGGACCTTTCCTAGGTGAAATGATGCAAAGCAACCAGTGAGCAGGGACAAATTTGCCAGCAACAGGCAGTTGATAAATGTTCAGCAGCAGACAAATTAGTTGGTTTTTTTTAATGTGAAAATATAAAGATGATCTTTATATACTTAATTGAGCAGTATACCTATTAAAAACAAAGGCATGGAACTAATTAAAATGGTTAGAATACTCAATTGTGGATTTGGTAGATGAAAACCTTGTAGGCAAAATAATATGGTGACATCAAGTAATATTTTAATCTCAAAAATTCGCTTTTATTTCTAGACCTGAAAATGAAAAGTACCTTGCAGGCTAAACTAGTAGTTAATTCTAGAAGAGTCTTAAAATTTCTATAGCTTGCTTTGAGATTAAAGGCACAGAAAATGTTGCAGTCATATTCAAAGCCTAGCCACAGCCTAAATCCACTGAATTCTTCAGGTTGCTTTGCTCTGTCCATCTCTGCCTAGGGTTGGGGCTGTGTGACTTAAACATAGTTTGCTGAAGTCCAATACAATGGTATTTCTTAAGCATGGATCAAAATGGGATACAAACTTTTAACTGGAATGAAATTTCTACATAGCATTTTAGAATTGCAAATCAAATTGGAATTTTTGAAAGGTATATAATTTAGTTCCTCATGTCTGATCTTTTTAAATGAAAAAAAAGTATACAGCCTGGACAGAAAAGCTGTATTTTATCCAACATGGTATCATATACTGTATTTCAAGCTGAAATGCAGAGTAAGTGCTAATCTCTGAACAGAAATATGAAGGAAATTCAATGGAGGTTACCTTTATTTCCAAAAGTCCTGGATCACACTATACCTTAAGCTGAATTTTTAACAAAAGAGAATTTACCCTATTCATTTGAAGTCAATGATTTCATATATTTACAAATTCTGATGTGATTAGAACAGATTGGACTTGTTTTTTCTTGCTATTCTGATTGTAGTGTGATAAAAATATTAGTGTTACTTTCTTCTATAATAACACTATTAAGTATGAAAATATTATTACAAGCATAAGTGATAAATGTAGTAAAACATGACTTAAGGAAAAATAGGCCATTGCTAATAAACATTCATAAAATATTTGCAATTTTGGAAAAATAGACTTACCTTAATAATGTAATTGAGACATCTCAATTATACCTCAATCTCAGCCTGACAAATCATGTTTTACTGCAGTTACTGATTCAAATAAAAAAATATTGTAAATATATGGGGAAACCCCTTTAAAAGAATTTGTAAGGTCTGCTGTTTAAATAGTTGAGCATACTAAGAACGTATACTCACAATGATTAAGCAGGGTCTGTGACAATTCACCATGGCCAACTCATCATGGCTAACTCACCACTGACTGTCAACTTGCCATAATCAACTTGCTGCAGGACAACTCTGCGGGACAAGAGTTACACTAATATCATAAAAATGGTGGAATAGAATCATTAAAGAAAGGATTCAAAAGGAGAGAGAATGAAATGTGAATGGCAAAAATTAAAATATTTTTATTTATTTTAAATAATTAAATAGAATTGTTATACTGTCCCTTTGAAATCAGTATAACCCTTGTTCCACAGCGAATTGTAACACAGCGAGTTGGCCATGGTGAGTTGGCCATGATGGGTTGGCTGCAGCAAGTTGGCTGTGGCAAGTTGTCCCATTCCCAATTAAGTATGTAATGCAAAGTTTTATATTACAGTCCAAGGCCAATAAGCCTCCTTTTAGAGTAATCATACAGGTTGCCGTCAACTTATGACCACAATTGAACCCAAATTTTCTGTTGCTAAGCAAGTCAGATAAGTGAATTTTGCCCCCATTTTATGACCTTTCTTGCCACAGTTGTTAAGTCAATCACTGCAGTTGTTAGTAACATAGTTGTTAAGTGAATCTGCCTACTCCATTTTTTTAAAATTACATTTATATGCCGCCCTTCTCCGAAGACTCAGGGCGGCTTACAATTTTTTTGGATACAACCCAGTGTGCTCAGCACTCAACAACCTGGACATGAGGGATGCTAGAATCTTGCCCACATTGGATACTTCCTTGGGGTTTAACAAGCTGAGAAGGGGCTTTTTTTTCTTCCTCTTTGTATTTAACTTTGCTTGTCAGAAGATCACAAAAGGTGGCCACATGACCCCGGGACACTGCAGCTATCATAAATATATCCCAGTTGCCAAATGTCTGGATTTTGATCACAACCATGGAGGTGCTGCAATGTTGTAAGTGTGAAAAATGGTCATAAACCACTTTTTTCCTTGCTGTTGTAACTTTGTAAGGGTCATTAAAGAAATGGTTGTAAGTCAGGAACTACCTGTGAGCTGGTACCATAAACAGCATCTTAGTGTGATCTTAATACTTGTAGCCAACAAGATTAAAATATTGTTTTTAAATTGTATTTTCATTGCCTACGTAGTTAGGACTAAGAATGCATTTTTCATAGAAAGACAACTGCAATCTACTGCTAAACTTCAAATGTAACACAACTGAATAACAGGAAACAGATTTCCCCCCAAAGTGATGACTAAAGCTACTACCGTAATACTTCATTTCTATCTTCAAAAACTTATTTCTGTCCTTTTCTATCCTCTTTCCTGCTGTTGCTCAATGACTGACCCTCTGTAGAACTGGCTTAGTCCACCTAGGCTGTCCCCCCATCCCTCCCCAACTATTTCCTCTACAGTGGTGGTTGTTACCATCGCTCGTCCCATTTTCAGTATCTTTTTGGGACTGCCTGTTTCTCAGTTTTATTTGAAAGTCGCTGTTTTGGCTTTATAAGCAACAGTAGGCAAAAGATTTCTTCAGATGCATGTTCTGTTAAACTCTGCCCAATTTTAGTTCCAAGCGTGGATTAATTCAACAAATATTGTGGTGGTGCAGTGGTTAGAATGCAGTACTGCAAGCTACTTCTGCTGACTGTCAGCTGCCAGAGTTCGATTCTGACCAGCTCAAGGTTGACTCAACTTTCCATCCTTCTGAGGTCTGTAAAATGAGGACCCAGATTGTTGGGGGCAATATACTGATTCTGTAAACAACTTATGGCTGTAAAGCACTGTGAAGCAGTATATAAGTCTAAGTGCTATTGCTATATTAAAATTAGTGAGTTTAAATCTGGAGTAAGCACTCAACAACCTGGACATGAGGGATGCTAGAATCTTGCCCACATTGGATACTTCCTTGGGGTTTAACAAACTGAGAAGGGGCTTTTTTTCTTCCTCTTTGTATTTCTTACCTCTCCAGATGACTTAGATTTCAAATAACTTTGTTGTCACTTTAAATGTACACTAATCAGCATACATTAAAATGAAATTTCACTGCATATACAGCTCTCAAAGAGTCCCTACCTCCAATATATATTACATAAACATGACAACACACACGCAATTATGCATATACTCACATACCCACATATATGACAGAGAGAAACCACACAGTCTAGTTCTAATGTATCCACGTACATGGTGAGAAAAACGAATCTTGCGAGTTTACCGGACGGATGGCATAGGATGACCGAAAAACAAACCAAACGTATCGGGGAGAAGGAGGCCAGCGAGGCGGCTTGAACGACCAGGTGGAGGCGCTACAGCTCCAGAGCTCGCTCCGCCGGCTGCCGCGAACGTTTTGAACGCCTCGCCGGGAGTTTCGCGACCGCTGGAGGGAGGTTCCACTCCGCTGAGCGAGCAGATTTTGTGCCTGGTGGTGTCCAACCCTGGAGGCATCATGGAGCTGCGGACGGAGCTCTTAAAATCGATCTGGTACGCCTTCACGGCTTTAGACGCCGAGAAAAGCGGCAAAGTCTCCAAATCTCAGCTGAAAGTGAGCTTCTGAGGCGCGGGCGGGAAGGGCGTTGAGTCCTGCCTGCCAAGGCGAGAAAGGCGGCGAATTGGCAAGAAGAACTCGCGGCCAGTTTTGCTTCTGCTAGCTTTGCTCTGGGGCGCGCATTTTGTGGGTTTGGAGGCGACCTGAGGGCAAAATCAGATTTATAAAAAAAACTCATCAGGAATAAAAAGGGGGGAAATTAAGGTTTTGTTCATTTATTTGGCTTTCGTGAAAACGCCGTGGAATCCTGTCGTTTTTTTAAAGATCCCTTATTTTTCTTTTCAGTCGGGGCCAGAGGTGTCAGTTGAAGAAATTAGGTGTTATCTTCCATCCTGTGTTGCGTCCTTTGCTCCCCTAAAGCCTTGGTGAGGTGTTGTCTGGGGGGGGGGAATCTAGGTGTAAAGCGCAAAGGTTGTTATGGTTCTATGGAAACCAAGAAGTTCTTCCTATGCACAGCAACCTGTCTGCAAACATTGCTCATTCTTTCTTTCTTTGACAGAAGTATTCGTATTTGTTTTTTCCTCCCGCGGTGAGGGCGAAAATCTTACATGGAAATAACAACTCTATTTTATTTAGAGGGGGGGGCTGAAAAAGAACCTTTTCCTCCCATATTATAACTTTTCAATAGTAGCAAAAGTGATGCTTCCAGGTAAAATTTGGGGGGGGGGTGAATGTCTTGTCAGGTGTGGGGGAAGATGAGATGTAAATACATGCAAGAAAAAATAGGGCAAATAGAGCTCTAGTTTGATGCAAATGGGGTGACACCTTGTGAAATCAGCGCTAAGGAGATGCATCTAAAAATGATATAAAGTGGCTGTCTTTCCTTATTATTCTCTTACATAATGCAGCAGCTGAACCAATGGAAAATTGTTTGGTCATTCTGGACCATTTTCCACAGTGCCCAAAGAATGCAAGCAGTGTGCAGCTGCCCCAGTGTTTAGCACTCCAGAGAACTCCCACACTGCTGATCTTTAGAGTTACAAAGCCTTCTTGCAAGCTTTTGCACCCAAGGGACATGACATGTCAAATGTGGTTTTTCAGATGCAAAATGCTGTTTTAAAATGTCTGCAGAAATTTTGTCTTGCATTGGCATTTGAGAATGGGTTGTGTTTCTCTCCAAAGATTTTGGTTGCATCTTTCTCCAGTTAGATTTGACTAGGATTGTCAGAATGTGGCACTTGGGCAGATCCGAGAGCAGAATTTTGAATGTGTTTTTGAGGGCCGTCTTCAGTTTGTGTTTATTAGTCTTGCAGAGTTAAAGCAAGGCATGAAAGGGTGAGGCTTTAAAACCACCAATTCTGAGCCATGGTTCCCATTACGTAGTTGTTGCTTCATGGAATAGTGCTGACAGGAATTATTTTGTATGCTTGTGTTAGCAAGCTAGCAATATCCATTAATCTGAATGCTTTAAAGTAGGCATAACCATTTCAGATGTTGTAGTTGGAAGACTTACTTGATATTTTTGAATGTACAAACTCATTACATTATGTGACCTGATTTATTTTAGATTACATTTGTCTTTCTTATATTGTGGATCTCCTAGTAGTATGCTTTCCCAAATTATCTGTCCTCCATTTGCTGAGGCCTAAATCATCGGTTGAATAGTGACCTGTGTCTGGTGTCTTCGGAAACATGGCTTGAACATTCATTGTGATTTATTCTATGTAAAATGTAATAACATTGTTAGAGTTATTAATAAGAGATCAAACAATCTTTATTTTATTTGTAGGCAATGGTTTTTTTCTTTCAGGAAGTGTGTGCAATATATAGACCTATTTAAATATTTATAATAGTCAATGTGTTGAGCAGGAATATTTTTAATCTACTGCTTTTTATTCACTATTGAAAATATATTTTTTTAAAAATATTGTTTCATAGAATTAGAAACCAGGAGAGTGTGTGTTCTAGAGCTGCCTTAGGATGTCTTTGGGCTGTCACTCTCTCTCTCAGTTTACAATGTCAGGCTTAGGCAACAAGCTGTTTGATCCAAATTCCAGACTCTGCACTTGTAGGAAAATGCTAGGAATAAAAAATAGGTTAAATCTGAAATCCGTTGTAATTAACTTTTTCAGGTCATTATCTGTAGGAAGCATGCATTTCAGTATAGAGCTCTTTAGGCAAGTTGCAATCTTAACAGTCCTTAGTGCTTCTCTTTTTCTTTTTCAAATCAAAAGAATATAAACAGATGCTGAGTTCCGTCATCAAATAATATTTCTTTAAAAAACAAGAAATTGCATTGTGCAATACATGTTACATATCTCACGGCATCTTTCTGTTTCTTATTTATATGCTTTTACTGTTTTTATGAAGCCTGTACAGCAGTTAATTCAGAAGGTGCTAAAATTCACTATAGGTAAGGCTATCAGTGGCTACTAGCCACAATGTGTGTCCTCCCTGAATTAGGGGAGAGTGTGCTTTTGAACACCAGCTGTTGAGGAACACAAATGGAAGTGGTGATACACCCATGTTTTATAGCTAAATAAAAAAATAATCTTAACTGCATGAGATTACATATCTAGGCTCTTTGTGGTGTGTTCCTTCTCAACATTGAAAAAACTGCCATGAGTTTCTCAGAGATGCTTCCTGTGGGGACACACATAGTGTTTTTAATGTCATCAGTAAAATGTTTCTTCCTGTTTTAGTTATAGAGGGCTCTTGCTTTTTTAGTAGTCACTGCTTGCTTTTAGGTATGCATATGTGCAGAAGTTTGTGTTTTGAAGCCCATCTCCATAGACTGTTGGTGAGTTTGGAGAACCAGGGATGAAAATGATCAAGAAGTAAATATGGAGTTTGTGATAGTCATAATGGAATCACTCCTGCCCATCTCTATCTGACTGCTCTTTTGCAACATTGAAAAAAATGGTTTGTATTTCTTCAGCATTCTTTTAATAATTAGAAATAGAGATACTATTCCATAGGTGGGTATACCACAGACTTATATATAATATTGCCGGGTTTCTTTTTTATTTCTTTCCCCAAAAAACTGAAAAGGTAATTTTTGCTAGTAGGAGGAGGTAGCATACTGGACTAAGTAGCAGCAATCAATTTCATCAGGTTGTCTATTGATAAATTATATTTTGTGACTGATCATGTCCACTGTAACAATCTTATTGTGAACTGGGAACTGTCTATTTGACAGCTGTTTTTTGAGAGCATCCAGATATACTGTCATAGTTTCAAATGTGTCCACTGTCCTCAGAAATTTATCTGTTCATGATACAGTAAATATGAAATTAATTATATATTCTGCCAATGTGTCATCTGCTTGCACTGACCCATATTTTTAAAGTAACTGTCTTCCCTGATTTTTGAAGATTTTTTGCTATTTCTGTAACCATACAGAATTATTACCTCCCATAATTTATATAACTTGACAACATTATCTCCTGATTTGTTAGCACCTCTGCCATGAAAATAATGTCAGATATTTGCCCACTCAGGATGGAAGAATGAGAGCTTTTCTTTGTGTGGAATTAGTGAATGTGGCTTGAAGCATTTTCATGCAGACTCCAACTCAACATTCATTAATTTTTCAGACGTTAGACTTGTACCTCTCCTACACTGCATATTTCCAGAGCCCTATTCTTTGTAAAAGTTTGACCAAGAGATTAAAAGCTTTTAAGGCTGAAATTATAAGAAAATATTTAACATAAAAAGTACAACTGCATTCACAGCTATAATTTTCAGTTGAAAGATGGGGTTTGTAAGTACAGAAAGGTTTTGTTGGCGGTATGTTTTGCATGTTGCAACAAGATAGGACTTATTTGATCTGTTCTTTCTCTGTTTTCTAAATCATTTTACAGTCTGTATATTTGAAGTTTCTGATTTAATCTATTAGTGCCAGGTAAAATATTTTACCTTGTAGCAAAATTATGATGGGAAAATTAAATATGGGTCTAAATTAATTCATGCCCTTTTCACATGCTTTAATTGACTGAATTAGAGTTAACACCTAATCTAAAAATATTGTTCATTGTGTCTTCTATAATTATGTTAATTAAAAAAAAAATTTGAGGAGAATATAACATCCAGTTTGCATGAAATGATAACTCAGCTCTTTCAAATTGTAGCTTAATTTTTTTTAAATTACATTTATATGCCGCCCTTCTCCGAAGACTCAGGGTGGCTTACAATTTTGGGATACAACCCAGTGTGTGCTCAGCAATAGCCTTCATTCCATTGTATATGCCTGCTTATTACTAAGCGGCATTTTACAAAGTCAGCTTATTGCCCCCAACAATCTTGGGTCCTCAATTTACCTACCCCGAGAGGATGGAAGGCTGAGTCAACCTTGAGCCTGGTGGGATTGAGCCTACAGTTGTAGGCAGCTGGAACTTAAATGCAGGCATTTAACAGCCTGAGCCACCAAGGCCCTTTGAATTTGAATGAGAAAGTCAGCTGATACATGTTGCCTAATTGCTTCCTCTTGCATCTAGGCCCAGCTAAGTAAAACAGGCATCCATCTACCTTAGCTTTAGATTTTCACATGCTGGGAAAATAATGCACTCCCATTGAGAACTCTTGTTTGGATTCTCCAGTTGTAACGAACAGAGGCATGCTTTCTTCACTAATTTATATGCCCATCATTTAGGAAGAAGAAGCGATGTCCTTTCTTCTCTATCTCAGAGGGCAAGAATAAGATGCTCCTGCTACCTGTTGTTTTAATAAGGATGTACAAGAATTAATTGACCTGCTTGATTCAAATGATTATTAAAGGAAACATTCCTGCTATTAATAGAAAGTTAACTTCTTTATTTTATATATTCTTCTGAATTATTTATTATTTCAGAATAATAATTATTGTATTACTTAATCGTATTCTGAGTGCAAAGAATATTAGAATTGAGTAGTCTAGGAGCTACAGCCGATAATTTGGGGCCGTTCGAAGTTTCAACAGCAGTGAAAAAAGTGACTTATGACCTTTTTTCACAGTTACAACCTTTGCATCATCCCCATGATCATGTGATCAAAATTCAGGTGCTTGGTAACTGGTTCATACTTACGACTGTTGTAGTGTCCCGGGGTCATATGATCGCCGTTTGCGACCTTCTGACAAGCAAAGTCAA